>OY747702.1:11596692-11924192 GCA_963556495.2 Valencia hispanica | reverse complement strand
CTCAGTCATCCATCTGTCTGACCAGTAGGGCACTGACAATTGCAACCCATACCAGGGAATTGTATGAAACCAGGTCTCAGCCTCATACAGACACAAAATGTTACCCCGATCAAACTCTTAATGTTCGCTGGTAATGTTCTAGTTGTATTATAAACTATTTATATACCCCTTGCTTGGAATCTAGGTACCCAAGTTCTTTAGTGGTGAGTGAACTGGATTTTTTTTTCAGTTTAAAAAGAAAGTGAAAAGACAGCATTTCTAAATAATCACAAAAAAAACAACCTCTAAGGTGCATTTATTGAGGCTTAATTTGGTTACATGCTGTACCTTTTCTCATATTTTACTGGTTTATAAATAAAGCTTGCCCCCCTCATTTGCCTGGTTTCTCTTTTTCATCAGCTCTAGCAGAAAAAAATATTTTGTGCAGTTGGAGATCTTTTGGAAACACTGCCTTGGCAGATTTGGATGAGCTAACTGTGCTGTCATTCAGCTGCTGTGAACAGGAACTCACATTTACAAGGAACATGTAGTCTATGCAAGTTGGCCTTTGTCTTCGGAAAGAAAAATCTGCAGGAAATGAAAGTTGACCTGGCAGAGGCTTTGAAAACTTGCAGACAACTCACTGTCACAAGTGTTGTACAAATAAAGCGTTGCTTTTGCCTATGAAGACATGTTTCAGTTAAACAGATTAAATGGTTTACTGTTAAGCAGGAGTAAACATATGGACCTGCAGAAAGTCCAATTGGAAATAGAAAATTAGACATACTTTACAATAAACTGGTCAAAGCATATTTTGATTTGTTATGAGAACCAGAGTATGAGTAAAAAATGCTGAATCTATTTATAATGTTTGACTAGAGACGAAGATAGAAACAGAAAAGAGAAAATAGTGAAAAGAAAGGTGCAGCAAATGATTTAAAGAGTAAAGGAACAATGGAGCAAAATAAAACGAAGGACAGCTAAAGAACGAGAATAAAAGTCTGAAGAACTAAAAGGATTCAGCTAAGAAAGGAAACATGTACGCTTTCTATTTTAGTGAGCTGCTTTTTTTTTTAAATTATGTGTAAAGCACAGATCCTCCAGTCTCTAAACATTGTTTTGACATATTGATGTGGCAGTCCGGAGTGGAAATTCTCCATTCTCCTTGTGTGGGGTCAGCCAGGTTCCAGCACAGTCAGAACAGAACTTATGGGAAGCTGTCACAAAAAAGTCAAACTTCTCTCAATGGTAGTTATCACTGCATCAGTCAGATCAGAGTTCATCAAACACAGTACCAAGCAACCTGTGGTGGTGGAGAGGCCAGTGTATGCATATCAAGATCAAGACCTCCAGCACAGCAAACAATAAGGTACATATTGTACTTAAATCGTCTCCGAGCGTGATGTAACATAATATATATGGTTTTTAATTATGTAAGATACTCATAGAAATGGTGCAAAGGGAAACATGTTATGTCACACATTTCGAAAAGCAGAGCTAGAATTCCTTCATTCAAGAACTGTACAGCACATAGTTTTCATAGAAGGACTGAAAGTAATTATGTATAGAAGACAGAAAAATGTATAAACTTTAAAAACCTGGGTAAACTAAAAGAATTCCAGCAACATTTGTTTTTGCTGGTTCTACGACGCCGTTGTAGAATATGACACTAGAGAGAGAAAAACAGGAAACAACCAACCAAAATGGTCATGTTTGCAAGACTCAAGAGACAGAGCAAAGGATAACATTCCTCCAGTTCTGGCATACAGTTGTCAATGATCACCTGCCTGGCAGTCTGTCAGACATTTCTCCACGACAATAGTTTCTGAAGTTCTACCTGAATGGACTGGGTTTTGCCTAAGATAGTTTACTTGTGGCTACCCTTATACCAAATATGTGCAACCTCTGGGCTGCCAATTGCTTATTTTGCCATTATGCCCGGCCTCCGCACCAACAAACAAAGTATCTCTGGAAGATGGTAAACAAGCCAGGCAGATTTACTGAAAGGTGGCTCAGATTCTCCAGGGACTGATGGAAGACCCAGTGGGGGAATTAATGGTCCCCACAGTCTCAGGGGTACCCTCCAGAACCTCCTGGACAGTCCCTGGGCTTCCAAGGCACATGGAGGGAGTTCTTCAGCAATCTGTGGAGTCTTCAAGCTAGATTACTTTATTTTGTCCCTTCTGCCTCAGAGCATCCTCTCCAGTCACTCAGCCTTTGGGCCTAGCTTCTTTGCTGGTCTGCGTGGCCTTTGGGTCAATTCCCAGAGCTTCCCTGACAACTCTGGGCCACCCTCTTGAACCAATGACACTGATGAATCAATGCTTTAAGTGAGTATTGGGAGTTTTCTTGCAGAGCTGTGGAAACTGTATATTGATAAGGCACATAATTACATGAAGAAAAAGAGCCCCTGTTGGAATACACTGTGAAGCGATCAACCCTGGAAATATCTGTCTGCAAGTTGAGCCAAGACTAAATAGCCAGAAGGAAAACAGAAAGCAACACTGGGACCTTGAAAGCTGTATTTAAACATGCATGAAATAAGATTTACAAATGACTAAGTCTACTAGTGAAATATATCTGACTTTTTAAAAATTTAGCCTCGTGATTGCTTGACTCAGTACAAGAAGAATGTTCAACCCCTTTGTTGTAAGTCTCGTGTAAATAGACAAAGAGCGCTAAAGAGGAGTTCACAGGGCTGAACATCTCTTTATGAGTATGTTTGAAAAAAAAAATCAATCTTGTTCAAGCAGAGATTTAAAGAGTAAACAACAAAATCCTAAAACCTCCAAGACAACTAAGAGACAAATGAGAAAATAGAACTGAAGAATAACAGTATATTGAATACTTACAGAGGAGTAGGCCAGGCTTGTTCAGGAGAACAACAAACTGGCGTGGATAAGTTGAAAATAAAAGGGAGAAGACTGACAGAAAACAGGAGAGAGGTGAGAAAAGTTTAGAAAGAGGGCAAAGAAAAGACAACGGAGCACTTCCAAAGGTGGAGGTTGTGGCCTTGACTAATTGTCCATACGGCTTGGTGGCAGCAGAACAGCGGGTCGCTTCTGTTTGTTCGTGACACATGAATATGCATTGTTCCATGTCAGACATCAGGCTGCCAGCAGGTTCCAAGCCTGACCCGTTTTAACCAGGGAGGACAGCTAACATGGATCATGCACACTCGACTGCACACAGACGATCTGTAGCTTAAGCACACAGAGAGAAGTGCACTGTCTCATCTGACTCTGTGGACACTGAGCAGAAGCAGCAGGAGCCCAGACACTGCTGCAGGAAAGAAACACAACTCATAATGCAATCTGTTCAAAGTGCTCTTATGGTAATATAATTTTTAACACAACCACAGTTAGACTTTCTCATGGTTAGTTAAACTTTATTTAACGCTCTGTCAAAACACTGTACTCAAATTCATCTGGTTTTCCACAGCTGTTCTTAAAAACAAATAAATACATTCTAGTCTGCGTACTCTTTCAATCAAACCTCTCAAGACTGCACAGAAGGTGTGTTGGTAGCAGGAGCCTTGGGCAATATGGTCTCCTTGCTGGCCATGTTGGCACCACTGGGATGGCCACTGATGTGTTTTCACAAAAGGCACATCAGAAACCAAGTTTCCTACTTTCAAAAGCTCCCCGTCAGGCATGTTGGATGCTGAAGGTTGATAAGCATGTACAAGGAGGGATCATCAATACAGCATCGTAACTCCACTGTAATTGTTTTTTTGTTTTGTTTTTTGCATTGCACATGACACACAAAGGTTTAGGCTAAGAACATAAAAGTTGCATTGGGTGTTGGGACCCCTTTAAACCTACAGTCTAATGATTTATTCAGCAGCAACACATGACACTGGGTTCACAAGAACAGGAGGAGCTATTTCTAGTGTGTTGGCCGAAAGTAAAAATATGAGTTGCCAGAAATAGATTAAAGGTCTTACTAATCATAATTTTTCATATCAAAATAGTATGATCAGTGTAGGCAACACCAGTTCAAGTGGAATTGATCCACTTGATATTGTTTTTTGCTCGTCTAATTCTAGGGTAAAACAATAAGTACATTTACATGCACATCTAATTTGTTTTTAGAGGAAATCTGATATAAAAGTCAGAGCAGCAGCAGAGCATCAACAAGTTACACCAGCCCCAGGCCCCACCAACAGCCCCAGGCCCCACCACCAGCCCCAGGCTCCACCACCAGCCCCAGGCCCCACCACCAGGCACAGGCTCCACCACAAGGCACAGGCTCCACCACAAGGCACAGGCTCCACCACCAGGCTCGAGGTCCAGACTCCACCACCGGCCCTAAGACCCACCACAAATTTATGGGATCCAAGTTGTGAAAGTTGTACCCACATGTCCACCTCACCTCAGTTAAAAGACAGTTCCTCTCACCACACCCCCCTTCTGCCTTCTGGTTTCCAGCCCCAGAACTCCCGAGCCAATCATTCTGGTTCTACTGCACAGCTTTTGTTACAGTTGACCACAACTTTATTTTTTTTTATAAACACACAAGGTTCCCCAAGGATCAATTTTACGCCCATTACTTTTTAATCTCTACATGCTGCCAATGGAGGATGTCATCAGGAGGCATGGCATTGATTTCCACAGCTATGCTGATGATACACAGCGTTACATTACTGTGTCCACAGATGTTGAGCCAGTAAATGCTCGTTTAAACTGTATTTTAGATATCAAGTCATGGATGGCAGAGAACTTCTTACAGCTCAACCAGGACAAAACTTAAATTTTAAATCATTGGTCCTGAAGACAAGAGATTATTTCACCAGAACAGAACAAATTTAAACCTCATTGTGTAAGACATCTGGGCATCCTTTTTGAGTTCAATTTAAATCCTCACATCAAAAATGAAACTAAAATAGGATTTTATCATCTTACAAAATAGACAGTCTCCCCATTTCTCTCTTGCCAGCATAGAAGTCCTGATGCATGCTTTTATTTTGAGTAGATTAGATTATTGTAATGTGCTGCTCACTGGCCTTCCCAAAAATAGTATGTCAAGCCTACAACTACTCCAGAATTCAGCTGTGCGTGTTCTGATGAGGACCAGAGGGAACACATTACACCAGTTTTAAAGTTGCTGCATTGGCTCCTTGTGTATTTCAGGGTCGGTTTTAAGGTGCTTTTATTAGTTTATAAATGTCTTAATGGTTTTGTTCCTTCGACATTCTTATATTATGAGCCCCCGCAGACCCTGAGGTCCTCTGGTCTCGTTGTTGCTGCTGTGTTATCATACTGGTGTTATTCTCACTTCCGCTGTCTCGTAAATTCCGGAAAGAGGGGGTGCCCAGGCTGATAAATAGCTCGACTAAAAAGGGTATGATGATTATAAGCAGAGAAATTCAGCTTTCTAAATACATTATCTGGGTGCATTTACAAAGATTGTAGACTCAAATGTTTTCTTTACCTAACCAGAGAAGTTGGTCTGTGTATACTTATGTTTTACGAAGTTATAAAAGCCCGTTAGTGAAATATTCAGTGGGATGCCACTTTTGCCAATGTCACTTCTCCATCTCTGTGCTTATAACAACGAAGTATCCGTCTACCATATACTTCTCCCATGAGAAGTCACCTGTCTGAGGCAAATGTCCAACACCCCATGACAATAGCCTATGTAGCAATCCCTCTTGAGACATTTGGCAATGCACAAGTGGGTGCACAATTCAGGTCCATGCAGACCAGGAGGAAGGTATAAGACGGTGTGTATTTTTAACAGTAATCACTCAATTTAATTTTTTCATTTGTCATTATTATAATTTCACAAATTGATGAGTATAAATTGATTTTGACCGGCTTTTTTTTGACCCTGTCAGTCAAAATGATAGGTAACAAAAAAGTAGCACAACCTCTTGTCTACAGATGTTCCCATCACTGCTTGCATGTTGTCTAATACTTGAAGTAGTTATTCCTTACAGTGGTTTAGAAATAAGGACACACAAATAGTCATAGTGTGAGGAATTATACATGTGATGATTGTGGTCAATCTCAGACAGTTTTTCTTTAACACAATGATCCATCCATTTTTCTGGTGACAGTTCTATGTAGTCTTTGCTACTTCCTTTTTAATGATAGTGGCATGTATTACGAAGGGTAGAGTCAGCAATATCTGGGCTGCACAAGTTTACTCACCCAGACACATAATCAAGGAGACAGTTGGGAAGACTGAGAGGTATGATTTTTTTTTTTTACCGATTTTACTATGCATTGGCTTTTGTTCCATTAATACCTAAAGTCAATGAGACTGTAATTTCCAGTTACATATTTCACTGTTGCAAATGATAATTCAGGGTAACAAGCTTAAAGGTCCTTATTACTGTACACGTGACTAAATCAGCTAGCATTCAAAGTTTTTAGGAAGCTATATTGTCAGAATGTTGATTTAGCAAATAACAGAAGAAGCAAAAATATTATACTGTTCATACATTCAGTGCAAAGTACTGGACAACTGCTTGTAGTTATATTAATTCAGTGGGGGAAAATGTTGAGGGGCAGCTGGTTGGACCAAAGATAACAGAAAAGCTTTCTGCGGAACGATTAGTGACCCAATATTGTGATGCATTGTGATTGGCAGGGCCCGCTTTGATCATCTTGATTCGGGGCCATCCACCAACTTGTTAAAACGGACACCTGGTGCCTGATTATCTAAGCTGAGCATATTAGTGTGAGCGCACAGTTCAGAAACAGCACAGATGGAGGTGGCTGTTCTCCAAGTGTTCCGTTAACGTCTGGTCAATGGACAAAGACCGTTTCAAAACAATCTACAAAGGAGTAACACAAATAAGCATGAGGTTTTCAACCAGTAGAGGTGTGGAGAGTTGTGTATGGACAAATTAGATATTCAGTCATAATGAATGAAATCTAAATAAATTACCACTCTCTCTCTGTAAACACATGCTCTCAGCTCCTAAAAAGTTGCTTCTCCTTGTGCCACATTTCACAGAAAGTTTTATTTGCATTTTTAGATGTCAAAGCTAACCAATCCTGCATTGTACTGTCAAGACTGCTCTTTTCTTGTTGAGTGAGTATCTGAACAAGTTTGTCAGCTGGAGGTGCACAGCTGTCAGAGTGGTGAGAAAAGTAGAAAGCCTGCAACACAGAGAACCAAAGAGCAGCAAAGGACAGGTTAACTCTGCTTTGGAAGGCTGCAGCAGCCTCAGGTAGACAAACACAAGGAATTACCCCAGAGCAACCATGTCCCCCCTCCTCCCCCGTACAGAGGTAGTTGCAGCAGCCCTCAGGCCAATGAGGCACAGGGTTAGATGTAGGGCCTGAGACCCGCTGACCCAGCCACACTGCCATCTCACACCCCACAGACCAATTCTGCACCAACCAGAGGCAGAAGGACTGTCCAGCACCAAGCAGAAGAGAACCCCCCAGAGCACCCAACACACAGGGCAGCTGGAACTTAGAAGAACCAAAATAGAGAGGGCACATACCATTCCACCTGGTGAGCTAACCCCTGGTAAGTCAAGAGGGAGGGAGGCCCACCAGAGCCCAGTGAAGTCCTTGAGTCAGCTCAACACATCCCCAGGAACAAACAGCACACCAAAGAGGTCAGCTTTCCATGATGTCTTCAGAGACTCCAGGGCATTCCCCTAAATCCAATCCCTGCCAAACCAGCACAGGCGCCAGATTGGGAACAAAACGGCCACGCCCAGCCCCTGAGCCCAGCCCCCCCACATATTTGTATATGCATGTCTGACAGCAAGTACCTCTACATGTCAATGTAAGAAATATCTGGTAGCCAAATGCTCATAATTCAGAGTACAGTTGCTACATTTGGCTACTCGTATGGGTCTACTTAATCAAATGTATTATTTTCCTTAGTCTTCCAAGCGAGCTGGTGGGTACTCTTTACAATGTTACTGCAAGTTTTTCAGTCAAGTCAGCACAAAACCAGGATATGGAAGAAGACCCGAACTTTGTCCCTCAGAAGAAAGGCTCAAGTCTGCCATTGATTGGAAACTGCTAAAACACCATGAAGGGTTTTCTTTTCAAAGTTCCTCAGGTTGCCATCTAAAAAAGAATTCATGTTTCCAACATTGCTTTGTAGCTACAAAATCAGCTTTTATCCTTCAGGAGAAACGTTTTATAGTTGGACAAAACAAAGATTATGCTACTTGACCAGAATATCAGTATGTTTTGGAAAAGTTCTGGGAGACTGAAAAACTACCAACTGTCTAGTACGACGATGGCAGCATCATGGTTTGAAACTAATATGATGTTTGTGGCACTTCTGCATTGTACAAAGTGCATGGAATAATGAAGGGGGAGGCTACTTCCATTCTTTAAACTAACTAAAAACCAACAATGAAGTGGATGAAACTTGCACACATTTTACTGGTTGGCCAGAACATTTTCTTCTAGAATATATAAATTATTTGAACTGAGTTTTGTTAATGTTCTTCACTATAACTCGATCTTAAGCTATTGAGATCTTATGCTACTCTGCTCTGGAAACAAAACAGTTGACAGAAACTTGACCAATGTTGCTAGTAAGATTGGTCATATATTTCGCCAGAAGCTTGTTGATAGCACCAAAAAGTACACATAAAAGCTAAACCATGATATCAGTTCTAGAATCAAACGCTATTTTGGTACCATAAGCAAAATATGCAGATTGGGAAAGAAATATTACTTTTAAAAACACTTTACAGCCGCTTAGGATTTTATTAAATGTGATATAATTTTAGACGCGTCCTTACATGTTAAGTTCTGATATAAAAGTTGCCCTGCGCCACAGCTTTCAAAGATAGAATGCCAGAGGCCACATCTAAAGTGACTGTTTTACTGTCAGTCTGGATTATTTATCTGACTGCCACTGACATTAGCCCAACTGCCACTGGTCATTGGAATCTCATCCCCAACCCCTGCACTACATTTGCCATTAAGTCTGTAGTCAATCACTCTACTCAGCCGGACAGCAGCCAAAGGCATTTCATTTGCAGAACTACTCAAGCTGCGAATGTCCATTTCACTCATACTTTTGGTGTGTTGGACTGGAGATAGGTAGCTCTGCACACATGGAGGCACAGCAGGCTGGACACAAGACTAGTGGAGTGGCAGGAAGTAGGAACATTTGGGCTTGTTAGCAATCAAATGTTTTTGTGTGAGAGAGTGTGCGTCGGGGGGGGGGGGGGGGTGAAAACACAGCGTTTTGAAAATGGCTTCCACATGGATAAACCTAAAAAGTCAATCAGACAGCTGCAGCTGATCCAGAACGCTGCTGTTCATGACCTCACTAGAACCAGGATAGTAGAGCACATCACCCTAGTTCTAAAGTCCTTACACTGGGTCCCTGTAGCTCAGAGGATATACTTCAAGATAATTTTACTAGTTTATACTGTAAATCATTGAATGGCTTAGCACCAAAGTATGTTGAAGATCTACTGTTACTATACCAACAAACCAGACCACTCAGGTCCTCCAACTCTAGCCTACTAAACATCCCTAGACTCAAAACCAAACATGGAGAAGCAGCTTTCAGTTATTATGCTCCTCTAATCTGGAACAGACTTCCTGACGAGTGCAAAGCTGCTGAAACTCTGGGTTCTTTTAAATCACAGCTAAAAAGCCATCTGTTTAGCGCTGCCTTCGAGTAATGTTTGCACGTACCATATGCCATGTGTGTGTTTTATGCTTTATTGCCGTCTTTACTTTATCCCCTAATCATGTAAAGCAACTTGAAATACATTGTTGTTGAAAGTGTGCTATACAAATAAAATTGCCTGGCCTTACTCAAACTTGCATAGATCTGAAACTTTCTTTGTGCATGTAATTTTTATAGATTTTTTTTGCTCAGCTTAAGTGCGGTTTTAATTAGGATTCTATGCAACGTGTTATAAATAAGGCCCCTGATCATTCCAATGGATTTTTGGTCGATTTCGGGACTGTCGGATTTCTAAACATTGATTTAATTTCACATTCTTGATATTGCTACAAAACCGAAGCATATTGAACAATATACCACCATATCTTTTTCAATCTGAACCACTTCCTTTTGTATTTGGCAAGCACAAAGTAATAGCTTGGAGCAATCATCCACAGTACAGCAGAACATGTATTCATAGCCGTCAGTCTCAGATTGCTATCAGCAGAGTTTAAAAACAATATATAGAAGAACACCTACGGAGACAAACTTTTTATATTTCACTCATTTCCTCTGGAATCAGTTGTGTTCGGTTTATTCTAGTGCATTTAAGGGTGCTTTTGTAGATGATTACAACAGCAAAAGATGTTGCTTCTAATCAGACCTCACCGCCATGTTGCCCATCAAGGGATATGACATAGAGGAGCTGTCAGCACTTATTTATTTCCACATGTCTGGGCATGCCATCAAGCTCATTTTCAACTTCTCGGAGGAGTTATTTATTTTCTATGTTCAACTCTATTCATTTAAGCCTTTATAAAACACTCCAGTCCACCACTCCTGAGCTGAAATCAGCAGTAAACTCTGTTCATTAGCAGTTTACTGCTTGAGATGGAGAGAACATGCTCTATAAATTAGTGTTGTTTATAGTCGGAAATAGCAGAATATCAGCATTTGAAATTATTTACCGTCTTATAAGTACTTGTCACATTCTCCAACAGCAAATGCAATCCGATCACAGTTGTCCAAGTCAAAAAAAACCACAAACCTGTTTTATATTCCAGCTCTGTAGCATGCACCCCTCTTCTGCAAGCTTCACTTGCCTGCAGACCAATTTCGTATTTTGCTCCCTCAGTGAGATTTCAGCTGCATAGCTCTCCATAATGTGGCATACCTGTTTAGGTTAGATGGGGTAAGAACAGACACAGTAAAGCCTATGTCACTGCCGGAACATGAGCATCCATTGTTTGGGTGAAGGAGAATGTCAATACTAAACATGGAGGAATTGAAAGAGTGTAAGATTAATAGATTCTGAATACCTCAATGCAATGGATAGGAAATATTACAACCGACAAATGACCTGATGGAGTGTGCTGTACAGAATGTCCGGGCTGTGTACAGTAGTGCATGATGCCTGTGTTGCTCACCTAATTTCATTCTTGAACTCCCAGGTCAATATAGACCAGTCCTAAAATGTCAAGGGGGATTAAAGAAAGAAAATCAAGGACTGTGGAGTCAAACAGCAAGTCTGCAAAAAAAAAAAAAAAAAAAAAGCATCAACATGAAATGTGGTGACACTTTGTAAGTTACGGTAACATGTGCTGGATTTGAGAAGTAGCTTAGTATGTAATGACCTTAGTATGTTCTGGGCCCAAGATGGGAACCACAACTCACTAAAGGTTAAACAGTTTTTACTGACAATTGTAATAATGTGCAAGCAGGAACATAACTGCTTCTTGTGGTGGCGTTTAGGTCAGACTTTGGAAACGAGACAGAATGGTGAATGACTGGTAAAACAACCAGGAAGGAATGTTCAAACAGGAAGCAATGGTTTACCTGGCAGAAGCGGTTTCATCAGGTTTTCCTCTTCAGAGACTGACCCTGTGAGACTGGAATCCTTGGAGTATTAACAGTGAAAGAGAAAAAAAAGTGTCCGTTTACTGGGGTACGGTGTTCATTTTAGGACATCCTCAGACTCAGGAGTCAGATACAGAAAAACATCCGTCATCTTCAGACAAAACTCCTTCAGCGTCAGAAAAACCTCTGTCATCCTCAGACAAAACTGCTTCAACCCAAACGGCCTCAGAAAAACGTCTCAAAGGAGTCAGGTCTCGGATAAAACAGAGTCAGACGAAAAGTTATCAGAGTCAGGTATCAGACATCAGATGAAAATTAGTCGAGTCTCAGGAAAACCGCTGTCAGAAAAAGTGGAGTCAGACGAAAAAGTCTCAAATGAAAAGTTATCAGAATTAGCTGAAAAATATCACGCGTCACGGACGAAGCTGAAGTTAGCTTCTGATTCGTAAATGTGTAAAGGGCAATTCCATTGAATCTTTGCTAGACTAGACTACAATAAACCAAGTCCTGATCAAAAACTACAATACTTGGACTCTTCAAATCCGGACTGAAGTACTTTACACAGCATGTAGATTCATTAAAACTCTGTTTCTGATTTGTGAAACCTTTATTCTATTTGTGAAAATGCAAATTAGGCTCATTTTATGATATTTTTACCATCCAGACCACAATTCTGTGGAAATCCATGCACACAGTTTGATAAACTGTGCTCTCTGTTTTGCAACCCAGGTACACGGATTACCTGTCCTCTCTGTTTTTGATAGGCTATGTGTGTTATAACGTTAGGCTACTACTACTGTAAAAACGTGAAACATATAACTTGATGGTTTATTGTAAAATCGTGAAATGTGCGTTAAAAGTGATAGATTGTATTGTAAAAACGTGAAACTTATTAGTCTACTTAAGTTTTGTGGTGAAAACTGGATAAACTGTGTTTGTCTTTGAATGATTAAACATGCAGCCTAGATCAGAGAAATATTAAATCAATGGATAAGTTGTACTTCATACTAGGCTGAGACATGGAGAATGTTGATGGTTGGATGACACTGATCATGTTGGCGTTGCACCTTAAACCAGATAGTAGCACACGTCTTCGTGTTGGTAACCTTCATGACAGCAGAAATAAAGTTAATTTAAACAGTTTATTTAAAAGAAGCCAATGGCGATGTCCAGGCATTTGTCGTTCCTTGATGACAAGGTGGGTCAGCAGCAGGACGGAGTGGCAGACAAATAAACCAGAGCTCCTAACGGCGGGTCTGCTGCAGGGATTACTGAGCAGAGAGGGACAGCCCGGGTCATGGTGTTTTTTATTTGCTGCAACAGATGGATAACTTCAATTGCCTACAGCTACTGTGCTGCACACAGGGCAATAAAACAAAAGATGAGAGTTAATTATATATTGGCTATAGCCAGGGTAGTTTATTTTAAACGTGTTTTAACATTTACACAATTTACACGTTTACATTTCTTTTTTCTGTAATTGGCAGAAGTATAAATTCATGTGTTGTGGGCTACACTAACACTGCGGGTTAACAAATTGTTGACTCTTTTTCCCACAATTTCACAATATCAGGTTCATCCACAAGAACAAAAGATCAGAACAAAACAACACCACATATTTATCATGTATGACACTGTCATGACTATCCTGGTTTGAACTGCTGTTATTCAGACTTGAATGATGTATATAATGTTTGGGTTGACTGTAGGAAATTGACAGAATCTTAAAGAGCTAAAGTAATATTGATGAAAATGTTAAAAGATCCAACACATGCATGCAGTGCAGTATATTTGACAAAAAGTTATAAAATGAACCTAATTTGCATCTTCACAAATAGAGTAAAGGTTTCACAAATCAGAAACAGAGTTTTAATGAATCTACATGCTGTGTAAAGTACTTCAGTCCGGATTTGAAGAGTCCAAGTATTGTAGTTTTTGATCAGGACTTGGTTTAATGTAGTCTAGTCTAGCAAAGATTCAATGGAATTGCCCTTTACACATTTACGAATCAGAAGCTAACTTCAGCTTCGTCCGTGACGCGTGATATTTTTCAGCTAATTCTGATAACTTTTCATTTGAGACTTTTTCGTCTGACTCCACTTTTTCTGACAGCGGTTTTCCTGAGACCCGACTAATTTTCATCTGATGTCTGATACCTGACTCTGATAACTTTTCGTCTGACTCTGTTTTATCCGAGACCTGACTCCTTTGAGATGTTTTTCTGAGGCCGTTTGGGTTGAAGCAGTTTTGTCTGAGGATGACAGAGGTTTTTCTGACTCTGAAGGAGTTTTGTCTGAAGATGACGGATGTTTTTCTGAATCTGACACCTGAGTCTGAGGATGTCCTAAAATGAACACCGTACTGGGGACTGTTTCACGCCCGGGACCGTACATGGAAGGGAACTCTATATGTTGGAAACTGAGGCAACTGAAGTCATGGCAAACAGAAAGACCAATAGCAAAATAAGGTGGTATACATTTAACTTTACAACGATGTGGTTTCCCCTTGGGTAAAATAACAATTTCTCTGTGAGTAATCCGAAGTTCAGTGGTCAGGTAAACAGTCCAGGTCGGCAACAGCGAAGGTCAATGAGGCAGAACTAATCCAAATAGCCCTGAAACCGTGGTCGAAATCCAGGAACATGAAGCAGGGTTTGAAGGCACAGGCAGAGAAACAATCAAAGTAGTCTGAAGGCAGGCAAAGGTGATCAGGAGAGAAAATAGGTCAGGTATGTGATCAAGCTATCATCAGACATGAATGCTCACAGGCTGTGCCAGGGGTTGATGACAGACAATCTCGCACTGAGCGAGAGTTTATATAGGGAGCAGCCCAGGTGAGAGCCATCAGCAATCAGCAGATAAGGGAGGGGCTGTGAGCAGAGGAGCAGCATTAATCATGGCAGGACACAGGAAAGTCATGACAGTGGCTTTATGTATTCCAGCACAAATACAATATTAGTCATCCTTTACACAAGCTTTGTTTAGCCTTACAATATATTGTTATTAGAAACGATATACTACTTTACAGATTCCTTCTTTTCAAGGTTACACGTTTCTGATGTTCAGATTAATCTTCATGTCAGAAATTCAATACAAAATGCAGATTTTAAGTGATGATATAATATCAAAGTAAAAATCACACCTGGACCTATGAAAATAATTTTTGCTGAAAACTAATGATTGTTTGTGGCACCCTTGCTAGAAGAAGAAAAAAAGGGATTATTGAGAATGAGTCCTTCACACAATTGGAATATTCGTCCTCGTTTCTTTGCAGAATTGTTTGATTTCAGCAGAAATTGAGTTTTCTATAGCACAAACTGTACTGTTTTAAGGTCATACCACATGATTTCAGTTTAAGTCTAGACTTTGGCTAGGCCACTCAAATCAAATGTCCTTGATGACAAGTACTCCATATCCTGAAGAAGCAAAGGAGCCACGAACCATTACATTATTGCTGTATTAGAATTCGCTCTACTTCTACTTTCATCGCATCTGTCCATAGAATCATTATCATTAGCTGCAGTACTGCACAGTTTTAGTTGAAATGTGAAAGCAAATACTCTGCTGCCCAGATTAACTCTTGATTCCACAAGTTCCGGAAACATAAAAACACAAGTCTCTGAGCTGAACCTTCTTTCCGGCTCCTTTTCTGTTTCCAACAAGCTGCCAAAGCTAATAACTCGGGTTGTCGTGTGCAAACTTTCTCTCTTTAGTCAGCTCAGACTGCATTTCCCTGAGCTTGAGATATCAGGGGTAAAGCACTAGGACTAAAGTGAAGCAATGAAATGTTTGCATAAACTTCAGCTGAATGGGAATTAGTTTAAATTCTCCTGAATTCAAAGTTGCTTTATAACCGTGCAACCTTGCTTGAGTGGGTATTTCTTATTTAAACGTAAATTTGATCCTGCCAACTAAAATATTCAACAGTAGGATTAACACCATAGCAGAAAAGTATGCATAAAATCCCTTTGGAATGCTATAATGAGATTTTGGCAAAGGTAATGTATCTCTTAAAAAACTGTGAGAGGCAATAGAAAATCCAGAATATCACATTATATGACTTTTAAATAACTGATTTGCATTTTATTGCATGAACGAAACAGTTTATAAAATAGAAAAGTAGAACATAAGATTTGGTACAGAAACTTTTCCTAGATGTTTCCTGTAGTTTCTAACCAGGTGTGCACTGCAGCAGGGATTCCGGCCCACTCTTCCATACAGATCTTCTCCAGATCTTTCAGGTTTTGTGGGCTGTTGCTGGGAAACACAAAGTTTTACCTATCTCCAAAAATTTTCTATTGGGTTCAGGTATGGAGGCTGACCCAAAATCTCATGATACATGGCCCCATCCATCCTCTCCTCAATATGGGGCAGTCTACCTGACCACCCCCAAACCATGATGTTTCCACCCCCATGCTTCATGGTTGGGATGCCGTTCTTGGAATTATACTCAATTATACCTTCTGAAGAATTGAATCCCTGACGGCGTAGTGTGTTACTATGGTAACCTTTAAGACTGTGGTCCCAGCTCTATTTAGGTCATTGACCAGATCCTCCCATGTAGTTCTGGACTGATCCCTCCCCTTTCTCATGATTTCTGATACTCAACAAGGCAAGATCTTGCACGGTGCCCCAGTTCAAGCGAGATCCACAGTCATCTTGAGTTTTTTCCATTTTCTAATAGTTGCGCCAACATTTGTTGCCCTCTCACCAAGCTGTTTGCCCATTGTCCTGTCGCCCATCCCTGCCTTGTGCAGGTCTACAATGTTGTCCCTGGTGTCCTTACACAGCTATTTGGTTTGGAGATGTCGGAGTCTGTTTGATTGAATGTGTGGAAAGGTGTCTTTTACACAGGTAACAAGTTCAGACAGGTGTAGTTTCTTTATTTAAAATCATACAATGTGATTTGCTGGATATTTTTTTACATTCATAGAGTCTTTTTGCAGTCAAGGTGTACCTGTGAGGAAAATTACAAATCTCTCCATTCTTTCTGAGTGGGAAAAGTTGAAAAATAGACAGTGTATCAAATACTTATTTCCCCCCTGTACTTTTGAGTGGGAAAACACCTGAAGACCACTGTGAGAAAGGTGTCAGATTTTAAAGTACTGTAGCTGAACCACAGCCCTCATCTTTGCCCAGCAAAGCACTACAATGTCACCTCATAATGCCGTTCTAATGCTGGAATCCATATGAAAGCAGGGGATATAAAGAGGGTGAATGGAGGGGGGTTGTGGCAGGTTTTGTGTGAAGAGAATGGATCATCTATAGGAAGGGATTTACATTCATCTTCTCTTCAGCGCTGCTGACTTGGCACAGAAAAGACTTATAAAGGCATCAGCTGAACGACGCTCAGTCAAATCTCTCCGTGTGTTTAGAGTGTGTGCCTGATTTAACTAAACAGATCCAGTAAAGACATTGGTCATGATTCAGGAAATCAACATCAAGAAGGCTGATGAGCGGTACTGAGTTGCTTGCGTACTGTAAACGGAATGATCATTACGTGTCTGAGCTTTGCATATTTATGACAGCTGTGCTCATGCCTCAGTGAAACACAGAGAACACTTGCTTAGCCTCGACATGAAGAAAACCTTATTTTACTCCATAAAGATTAAGGCAACAATTTGCATGGTAATCCCCGGTAACATGGAGTCAGAAGCATCTAAGCAGGGAAACAATGAGTGGTCAGGGGTCTTCAGTCATAACAAAAGTGCTTACAGTGGCTTGAGTGAAAATTAATTGCTCCGTACTGTGCTCCTTAAAGCTCGATAAGGAGCTTTAAATCATTGGGAAATTGTTTTCTTACCCTCTCGACCAAAACAGCGTAGTGGTATTACTGTGCAAGCTGTTCCAGATGGAAACATCAAAAGTATCAAAGGGCAGCTTTGGCACCCTGACCATATTTGCTGCAAGGAAAAAGAACTTTCCATCTGACAGTGCTAATCTGCAAAAAAAGGAAACAAAGTTCAGCTTTTGTCATGAAATTCAAATGATTGCACTAATGGCTGTACAGGAGTCTCTGACAGCAGAGGGTGTACTCAGTGTTGGTATCAAAGCGGCAACGATTCAATGAAGAGAGCTGTCTAACCCCCTGAGAGATGGGAAAAAACAGAGGCAGGGAACTTAAATCAGTGAGATGTGAAAAATTCAGCATTCCAAGAGACAGGCTTACATAAACATATGCTGCTCCGGCATACACATGCATTTTGGAATTAACATCCCTAACAGCATGAGGCTTGAGATCTGTGGAGAAGGACAGATAAAGGAAGTAAGAAGTAAACTGATATTTGGTTCTGAAGTTAAACCCATTATTGTGGTACATTTCAGCTAGTGCAAAACAAAACAGAGTGAGGCTCTTATCGTTTATCCTTCCACGCATTTTACTTTCAGCATGTTTTGATGCTCACAGAAACAGAAGAACTTTCATGTTTTTAGAATTAAAACAGTCTTGCTTTCTATCTATACATTGTAACATCACCATGGTAATAGGTGAGAAGGTGGTATTATTGTGCATTTTACCTTTTTAAAAGATGTTATACACTATACCGTCAAAAGTATACAGTCATCTATCTTCAGACACACACGAACTGGTCAAATATGATCTAAGTCTATCCTTTGCAGCTACAACAGCTTCAACTCTTCATAGAAAGCTTTCCACATGCTTCAGGAGTGTATCTATGGGGATGGCTGGCGATTCTTTCAGAAGAGCATATGTTAAGTTCTAGACTGATGCCGAGGGAGAAGTCCATTCTCACAGTATCTCCTCCAATTTACCTCAAAAGTGTTCTGTCAGGTTTGTGGTGGAAGAACAAGGTCTTCCCAGACAAACTTACTCATCCAAGTCTGTCTCGACCTTGCTTTGTGCACTGGTGTGCATTCCTGTGTGAACAGATTGTTCCCACAAGGTTGGGAGCATAAAGTTGTTTGCAATGTCTTGGTGTGCTGAAGCATAAACAGTTTCTACAAAGAACTGCAGTAGGGAGAAGAATGGTGTAGATGCAGAGATGGTGTTCTCCTGCATTGAGCTGTAAAGCCTCTGAAAGAATGATATGAAAAAAAAAATTTTTGCAAGCCACAGCTAACCAAATTAGCATTCCTGCTCAGCCTAACTTCTTGAGAAGCACCAACAGTCCATATCAGCAATTTTCTCTGCTGAGCTCAGATTCCGTCTTTCTTTCTCTCAAAACTGAACTACACATGGTACAAGCCACAGTGACTGATTTAGGCATGTGCATTACCTCAAAAGTCTGGAAACTAATGCTAACTCAACAGAGGAACGCATCCTTGTCCTCAAAGTTTCATGCACTACTGTATCTGAAGCTTGGACATGAATACTGATTTAGAATGATGTAGCAGAAGGCGCAATATTATTGGCCTGTCAGAGGTCATTAAGTGACCTCAATCCTTGACCTTCTTCTCTGAAGTTCTTATAAGGATATTTAGGGACCAGGTGATACAAACCCCACCAGAGCTGGATAGAGCCCATGGCCAAGGCCCATGATGATATACTTTCATTGAAACTAAACCAAAGAGTTGATCATCTGGGAGGGCTGTTGTGGTGTTTCAGGAATGCCCTAAAATATAAGGACACCCCAATCCATATCTACAAGACCCTGACGTCTTGGAGCAACTTGCAGCCTACCGGGATGTCATGGCTATGCTCCAACACTTGGGCCTCCAACCAGCTCTGCTCTCTCTGCTGAAGCTTCTGATCACCATTAAACACAGTAATAAAAGATGTTTTCGCTTAGTCAAAGAAGCCAGTCCCTACTCTCTGATGCTGGCTCGGTGATGCTGTCGGACATTTGGTATTCATACCAACTTTCCAGTAACTGAAGTTACAACCGCTACCTGTTCTGAGTCCTGTCCCCCAACTGGTCAGAGTATTCAGTTTGATAACTCTGAACCTTCTCAATGTTGTGTGACCTTACTTAAACTTTCAGACTTTTCTGCATAACACTGTTTAGACATGTTTTGTCTGTACTTATTTGGATAAGTGAGCAAATATTTTGGGTAATACAGTGCATAACTCATCCCTTATAGTCTTCTGGGTTGAGGCTTCATGGATGTCTTCAGTTGCCCCTCTTGTTTTAGGAAATCCGCTTTGGTTTTTTCAGGACCAAGCTTTAATTTGGAGGCGTTTTATTTTGGGTTTTGGTGATCCCTTGTTCTAGCCTTCTTTGGCTAGAACAAGGGATCAACATGCAAAGACCTGACAGTTCCAACTAGATCTCGTTATTATTGTGATTCAGTGGTTGTGTGCTGGGTTTGTGTCTCCTTACCTCTCTGCAGGGTGTGACTGGCATGCGCTGCACTAGGTGTGCCTCATCAGCCTCATGCAGTATAATAGAGGAGCAGATCCCTGAGGCTGACACCAGATGGTTCACTTTCCTACAGTGATAACAGGCCCATATCTTGACTCTGTTCAAGACAAAGATTACTTTTTTACTAAAAAGTAATACTTGCCTTCCTTTTCCTCTTCGTAGGTTCTCATTCTGGATGTTCCTTCCTCATCCTCGATTCCTCGTTCCAGTCCTCTGTGCCCAGTTCACTTTCTGTACTCATTCTGGTCAGCCTCCACGCCGCTCCTCCCTGGATCCTTCGGTAACACTCGCCTGTCTTCCGCTCCAGCCGATCTCCTGCCTGTCCACCCTACAACACCACTCCACCTGCAGTAAGGAGACCCCGCATCAAACACCACAACAACTACCGGCTCCCAGCAGACCACTACCACTGCGGTCCTACTTACCTCCTCTAAGGGACTCTACATACCACCACACAGAAAGACCAACATGAACAGAATCTTCATAACCAAAGATTAATCACTCACCTCTTCTCCCCAGTCCAGTCACCCCGAACAAATTCCAACACTGACAACATCTCCATCCCGATTCTACATATTTTTATAAACCTTTTAAAACAGTTTATTTATTTTTTTGGCTGACTGTGGTTGCTGCCTATTCAGAGTGTCTGCTGTCATTATGAAAGTTATAGTCATCAGAAAGAACTCTCGTATATACCTTTGTAGGCAATGAGAACAAAATCATTTTTTCTCAAAATGGTATAGTCTCATTCTCTAAGAAGTAAATGAAATAATAAAATTTGCTCAAGCAAATACCTGAAGAGCTTAGTGAGCTGTACTTACTGTATTATACATTCACACATCAGGGCCCTTACCATTTCAAGGCTTCAAACTTCATTATTAAGTAAAAAGTTACTGAGGATAGAATATCCAAAATCGTAGAAAAGCAGTACATAATTTCAATTAGTTTCAAGTTTATGAAAACTATGAACCTCTTGACTAAACTTCAAGAAGTGACAACAAAGAGAAGTGATGGAATAGCAGATCTCTCTGGAGAGAAGAAGGATGATCTCTAGTTTTCACACGTTTCAATATTTTGTTTTATATATATTTTAAATATCATATATGTTTATTTGATTACTCCAGTCTCAGTTTCTTCATTTTTTTCCTGATCATTGCCATGACGTTATTTTAGAACCGTGCCGCTCATGGTGGCAGCATGTTGGAGTAGCTTCTTTCCGTTAGTTCTGATTTGTTCTTTATCTAACCTTTTCTTCAACTTTTTTTTTGAGGCCTTGCATGTTTGGAGACATATTCCTTCTGCTTTTAGATGCTGTGGAGCTGGAAGGATCTTTGCTCTTATAGTTTTACTTTTGGCCATTTGTTATGATGTGGCAACAATGTTTTATTTTACAACTGGGAGCAGCTGATTAGCATCTCAACACCTCAAATAGTACCTGAACTGTGACGCCATATTCAAAAGGAAAGGATCACATCACTGACTCCATCATCTCTCTCCCTGACTTTCTAACCATACGGCCAGACAAGGATTTAAAGGTGAGCGGCAAAAGCAAATGAGGTGGATTAGAGGTGCTTGCCAACAACCAATGGTGTCATCCAGGACATCTTAAAATGGAATACCTTCAACCTTCAACCTGCAAAGCGCTATATAAGATAAAAACAATATACAACACACAAAACTAAAACCTAATAAATTAAAAACACACGCAGTCATACACACAGAGGACCCCCACCCCCTTAACATACCCCTTCCCTCGAGTAATATAAACATGGTCTCCACCTCTTGTTTCTGTCTCTAAATTTTAAACGAAGATAAAAACAAACACGTAAACACTTATAAATCTGCTTCAACACTGCTGTGAGGAAACAATATCTTGGGGATCCGCCCATACAGGACCCAGCCCACCCTCCACCACTTTGGCAGTCTTCTCTGTTGCCCCCATACTGAGCTATTAACATGTCATGACAGTCATAAGACAGTCATACAGCAACAGTCTTCAGTCAGAGCCTTCTTCCGGTTTGTTGTAAGGCTGACTGCTACAGCATCACCAGCCGCAACGACATTTTACTTTGATTATATGAATTACAATTTAATGTAATTTCTCTTTGGGAAAAGTAAAGAATGTTTAAAATTGAATGGCAACATGTCAATTACTTTACTTTCTCCCTGTTTTATGTTACATCATAACCCGGTTCGGTGTATCTACCCTGCAGGACTTAGTGATGATTTTCATCAAATTCTTTTCCCCCTGTGTGTCTGCCTCCTAGCAGTAGCTGCTTTTGATCCCTTATTGAATTTGATTATGAAATTAGTGTTACCATCACACAGTAAAGCGTTTGAAGGCTTTCCGTTTGTGCCATTCATCAGAATTCAAGTACTATCAACTATAAACAAAAAGCAAATAAATTTGTTTGGTTGATTTTTTTTTCTTTGTTGTAACAAGGCATCAAGGCTATAAAGCCTTTATTGTTGGAAAGCTGACTGAATTCTTCTTAAACTGTGCCACATTTGTAAGAAAAAAACATCAGTGTGCATGTGTGTTCCACCCTTAAAAAGAACTTGTCAAATTGTCTCTGTCAATGTCAAACAGTGTCTTCTGCTACTATCCTTTTTTTAGTATTTATTGAATTAGATGATTGAGGTTTAACGAAAAAGGACAAGCAGTGAGCTTAGTAGTGGGTGGAGAACTGTACACAACCACAACAGCCTGGCTCCTCCAGGAGGAGATAGTTTCAGAATCATCTCACCTGTTCCAGGAGAGAAATATTGTCTGTGTTGCAGTGTGATTAAAGGTAACTTGGCTCTGTGCAAAGGAAATCAATTTCAACAACACTTTGTACAGATGTGTTGCACTGATGGGGTGCTGAGTAGACAATATAGTCCTTAAAGAGTAACTAAACCCCAAAACAACTTTTTTTTTGCTTCTAAACTGTATAAATCCGCGCCCTGTTGCTACACTACAGACTGGAATTCCAACCGTCACCTCAGCCAAAGTTTGGAGATCAGGGAACATTTCCTAAACTGAAGTGATCAGAAGTTGGCAAGCCTCTCTGATCATTTCATTGGGAGGACATCCTGCAGCGTGCGCTCCTTCTGCATCAGTGGTTAAGCTGCACCGGTCCGTGACGGGCTCGTGTTGGGAGCAGCTGATCACAGACAGGCTCCAAAGCCTCCATAATTCTTAAACGTCCCAGATGGTGATATGTCTGAAGTACGGTGTTCAGGTCTGCTCAGATGTTCTCAAGGGAATCTTTTTTTGATTGATTCAGTTAGCTGTACAATGCACAAAAAGTAAAAAATGTTTGCGCCTCTGCACCTAATGGTCAGGGGTGTGATTTACAATCTGTCAGAATGACCGATGGCCTTCCGATGTCAAAGATGGAAAATATTTGGTTGACGTGACCCCTGGTTCTACTGCATAAGAAAAGGGTGCGTCACTGTCATGACATCACCTCCTTGTTTTGTGAATTTTTCTATATGATCTGGAGATTAATTCCAATGTCCAGTTTATGAGTTTCCCCAAGTGATGAAATTAATATTAGCTGAATCAATCAGAATTTAGATCAGAGTGTGTCAGCTGGAGCTGCGCCCAACATTCGCCATGGCGAGGTGAGTAAACTCCTCATCACTGCAGACAGGAAGCATGAGATACGCCACTTGTTATTGCTGTAGCAATGGCACATATGTGCAGTGCATATTGCCTATGATATCTGGGCCACTAATGCCACAGAATTCTTTTTTTTTTTTTGATGTGCCCAAAATATGCACAGCAGCCTAGCTACACAGGGTCAGATGGACTTTAGCGAGATGTGGTATTAGAGGGCAAAGGAGGGGTGGCATATATTTCAAACAATAACCACAATTAACTATTATTGACATGAAATCTTTTTTAAACATTATTTTTAACTACTGAATACAACTATTATTTTTAAAGCTTAAATAAACAGTTATCCAAAATACATACTCCTAACAGTCATAAGGATGTGAATAAGGATGTTATTATATGAAAAGCGCTTTATAAATAAAGTTTGATTTAAATTTGATGATTTGAATAAATTGAAAATGTTCCTCCAGGACAGTATTAAAGCGCTTGTGACTGACAATGGCTAAAAAGCAACTCTCACCTATGTAAACAAATTGGTGCGGCATATTCATGTTGGAAAACATGGTTGTTGTTGTTGTTGTTGTTGTTTAGGGTTAGGCCATGGGAGGAGAGGATAAAGGTTACGAAAAGTCTTCAGGAACTGCGTCCCTCCCAAAGGGAAAGAGGTTCAATCATGTATGCATGTGTGTGTGTGTGTGTGTGTGTGTGTGTGTGTGTGTGTGCGCATGAGGTGTGTCTAAACTTGTTAATTATACATGTTCACATTATACAAGAGGGACCAGGTCATGTATTATGTATTCATATCAGTGCTGTTTACATTGGCTAGCACTGAAACATTCATTGGCACTTATTATGTTACAGAGTTTGTTGGTGTTCCAAACTTGTTTTAACCAGCATGAAACCATTTCTTCACACGGTTGTTAATACTGTGTGAATATGTGGAAGAAACAATCAAAAACATTACACCACACATGCATGCATTCATTCATTACAGTCACAAACGTCAATGTATTTTGTTAGGATTTTATGCAATACACCAACACAAAGAAATGCTAAATTGAAGAGCCATTCAAAATATTTTTTACAAATAAAGGTCTAAGCAGGGTGGTGTGCATCCAGCCTTTTATACCCCTAAATAAAATACAGTGCAATTCATCACCTTTTGAAGTCATCTTATGAAGAAATAGGGTCCATATGTGTGTTAATACAGCAGTTCTTTGAAGAGGTTTGTGGGGGAAATTCTATTGTAGTGTACCATTTATGCACAGTGCTGTACAGGAAAACAAAGGAATAGAGATACAAAAGTACAACTGATACATAAAAACGTAAAATACACATTAAAGGAATTGGAACATGAAACATGATCATAAAAATTATAAATGTAAAATGACTAATTTAATCAAACAAAACATGATAGAAAGGAAATGATGAAGCAATCTTGGTCCAAAATCAGGGAGTGACAGGAGTTTCTGCACAGTTCGGGTTTTTAGAAAGTTGTTTCCAGAGTTGTGAGGCACAGAAACTAAATGCTGCCTTAACTTGTGAACAGTTAGTTAGCAGGTTTTAGACAGCCTGAAAGGTCTACAAGGTCCCTGGCCACGAACCCTGAAACGTATTTAGGTCCAAAACCATTCAGTGCGTTAAAGACCATCCAACAGAGTTTAAAATCTGTCATCTTACAAGCATGTAGTCACAGCAGTTGGTACTGTTGGTATATTATCCATTTTTCTAGTGTTAGTTAGGGCTCTCCAGCAGGATGTGTGATGAACTGCAGCTGCCTGTGCAACCTGAATACATGCCGTTACATCAACACCATTCTTATGATTAAACACGTTGGTGGCTGCACCATGATGTGGCTAGGCTTTTTTATCAGGTAAAGGAATGCTGTACAAAGGGGATGGAGGGCGATACCGGAAAGACTAAAGACTACTAAACACCTGAGAAAAGACAGGCGTTTTTTTTTCTAACAGGAAGCGAGAGCTACAATAAATTTGTTTAGCCAAAAGATGATTCATGAGTTTGAGTTTCCCAGTTGAAGTTCAAACTGAATTCCAATTGAAAATCTGAGGCAAGACTTAAAAAATGATAGCTTTTCCTCCTGCCATCACTCAGCTTGATATTTATTACAAAAAGAAGGGGTATCTATTTCAATCTCAACCACTCCAGTGCTGTCAACTACAGGAATGGTTATTGTGGTTGCGGTATTGCGGTTTGTGTGGTTGTATTTTGGCTTATGTTGTGTCTTTTGTTGTTATATCGTGGATACATGTTGTGGTGTGGCGTTTGTGTTGTGGCTTCTTTGCTTTGGTGTTGTAGGTTTATTGCTGTTGTGTTGTGGCTTTTGTTGTGTTGTTGTGGCTTTTCTGGTTGTGTTCTAGCTTTTGTTGTTTTGTGACTTTTGTGGTTGTGTTGCAGCTTTTGTATTGTGGTGTCATGCTTTTGTTGTGGTGTGGTTGTGTTGTGGCCTTTTTGCTGTAGTGTTGTAGCTTTTGCCTTTTGTCCACCCTTCTGGCCCACCGTACAGACTTTATTGGCCACGTATCTTTAAGTGAAAGGTGCTTCTACAAATAAATAATGAAAAGAACCCACTGCACCTTTCAGATTTTAAAGCTGCAAAATGGTACATCATTTTCTTTCTACTTTACAAATATGCACCCCTTTCTTCATGTATAAAAAAATAAAAATAAGAGTAACATGCTTGAAACAAGGCTGCACAGTGGCGCAGTTGGTAGCACTGTTGCCTTGCGGCAAGAAGGCCCAGCCTGGGGTCTTTCTGCATAGAGTTTGCATGTTCTCCCTGTGCATGCATGGGTTCTCTTCAGGTACTCCGGCTTCCTCCCACAGTCCAAAAACATGACTGTTAGGTAAATTGGTCTCTCTAAATTGTCCTTGTGTGTGTGCGTTCATGGTCCGTTTGTCCTGTGTTGCTCAGTGCTGGACTGGCGACCTGTCCAGGGTGTACCCCGCCTCTCGCCCTGTAACCGCTGGAGATAGGCACCAGCACCCCCACAACCCTGCATCGCATGGATGGATACAGATAATGCATGTTGAAACACGACTAAAGCTATAAATACTTCTCTATCTACTAATTTCACATTTTAAGCTAGGCCCAGTGTGGGCATTCCAGTCCTGAGTTTTTTCTTATGAATTGATTCTCACTAAAACTTTTTTTATACAGTGGTTCAAACAAGACAGCGTCAGTAAGTATCAGAGAGCAAGGGCATTAAGCAGTGAGGACAATTGGACCTGCTGTAATCTCTGTGTCCAGGAGATAGTCCTGCAAGAGACGGAGGGGATTACTTATTCGCCTATATAGGCTGATATAGGTGTGTGTGTGTGTGTGTGTGTGAGTGTGTGTGTGAGAGTGAGTGTGTGAGAGTGAGTGAGTGAGAGAGAGAGAGAATAAGAAATAGAGTTAAAGACCAAGCCTGTTCAGATGTTTTTAATCTTTCTCTTGAGACTGTTGCATAAAAAATGCAATTACAGACATGGCCACGTTTAATATGCAAATACACAATGAACTATTAGAGCAGCTTTAATAATTAAAGTCAGGTCCTGCTATTGTTAATACTGGTTGTAAAACAATACTGCTAACATCCTCGCTGTCACACATCACTGTCATCTTGGCTGAGTAGAAAGTAGCAGCAGTTTCAGTAAAGGTTTTTGTTTTGAAATAAAAATGCTTACTTCCTTAAAGTAGATTGATCTTTAACAGGTGAAAGAGTGCAGGTCTAACAGAATGCAGTGAGGATATTATGTATGCATAGAGAATAAAGCCAAAAGCTGTGTGATGTGAAAAGGTTCATATGTGAATACATTATTCACTTAAAGACAGACAGATAGCCACTGCAGCATGCAGATAGCTGTGATGTGAGCGTCAACTCCTAATTTGAGTTTGGTGGTCTGTTATTTCAAGCTTTAGCCTGCATTTTATGACTCATTCCATACATTCACCCAGTCTCCTCTGCTTCATAGAGCAGCAGGTCCAGGAGAGAAATCCCAGACATCCTTCTCCCAGGCAAGACTTTCCAGCTCATTCTGGGGAATCCCAAGGCCTTCCAAAGCCAGAAGTGATATTTAGTCCCTGCAGCATAATCTGGGTCTTCCCTGGGGTCTCCTCCAAGTGACATGTACCCAGAAAACCTTTACAGGGAGGCAACCCGATCAATTGTGTGAACCATCTCAAATGACTACATTCATTGCAGCTGCGTTACCTTGAGCTCCCCTGGATGATGGCCCTCTAAGGTTGAGGAAGCGTATTTCAGCTGCTTTGTATCTGGAATCTCGTTTCAGTTTTTATCCACATCTCATGACCATTGAGGAAGACTGGAACGTAGACAGACCAGTACATTGAGTAGCTTTGTTCAGCTCTTTCTTCACACGACTTACGCTAACAACACCTGCAGTACTGCAGACATGAGGTGAGTCCATCTATCCATGTCCGGCTACATCCTACTTTCAGGAGTTAAAAAAACACCTGCATACTTAAAAGCTCCTCTAATTGAGGCACAGTCCGACCACCAACCTGAGGGAGCCATCCATAAACATATGTTTTATTTGCCCTTCATACATATTTTGTGTTGATTTCAATTGCTGTCCCGGTTTTGAGGCCAGGTTGGTTTGGAGGAGAGGAAAAGTATGTACATGTATGTGTAACCAACTTTTTTATTTGCATAAATAAAAAATGAAAGGTAGACAGAAATAGAGGAAATATGCTCACTTTGTTTCACAGCAGAGCAGCTGACTACCTTAAAGTGTTCATCTTGTTCATGAGAGAGACAGCCAGGGGGAAGAAACTGTCTCTATCTAGGCTGGTTTTTGCAAATAGCACTCTGTAGTACTCACCTGAAGGTAAAAATCAGTTTGTGTCCTGAATGTGGGGTGTCTGCAGAGATGCTAGCTGCCCTTTCTCTGACCCTAGACGTGGATGAAGGGAAGGTCAGTCCTAACAATCCTTTCTGCAGACCTGACTGTTCGTTGTTGTCTGGACCTGTCCTGTCTTGTAGAAGATGACCAGCAGCTCATTTGGCAGGTTGCTCTTCTTGAGTTGCCACATGAAGTACTGTCTCTGCTGAGACTTCTTTTGAACAGTGTCTATGTGTGAAGACCATCTTAGGTCCTAAGAAAGGGTGGTTCCTGGGGGATGCCGGTGCTGATGGTTTTTGTGTGGAAAAATATTCTCCCCAGCCTTACCTGACACTGCCAATCAGTCAGGAAGTTAGTCACCCATTGACAGGTGGAGCTGGGTGAACTTGTGATGGCGAATGTCTGGTTTGATCGTACTGAAGGAAGAGCTGAAGTCCACTAGTGATTGGTCAGGAACAAAACGCCTTTAGAGTCGGCTCTTTGAAGTGACCGATCGGAGCCGGCTCCTGCCTGGAAGGCGGACCAGAGCGGACCTTTTTACGGTTGGCTTTTCTTCTGTTCAAGCTGCATGTCAGGAGCGGGAGCAGGAGGGAGGGGAGGGGGGTTACACACACACACAGATAGAGCCACAAACACACGGAGAAGCGGGAGGGTGCAAGAGGAAAGAAAAAAAGCGCTACAGACCAAACATGCTGGAAAGGTGAGAAAATGAGCGGTAACGCAGCACGATTTGGATGCCTTTGAATTGTATTGATTATTCCAATGCAGAGTGTAGAGTATTCAAAGTAAAAATATCATATCGAGCAGACTCTAGCTACATATCTTACATTATGTTAGCTTTTCGATGTTCTTCACTGTAATAAGTTTATAAATATTTAACATACAATCAGTTTGTTTTTGTACTTTAACATTTATTTATTATGTAGCACTCTGTTCCATGGTTAATATAATAAGTCATATAAATAACAAAGATTTAATGTTATATCTGTCATGTTAGGTATTAAGGAGGACCCAAATGCAGCAAAGTATAAAACAAAATGATTTAATGAAAACAAGGAACTTACAAAACTCGGGAGGATAAAGGCAGCAACAGGGGACCAGGAACCAAACGGGGAAGATCAGACAACAGGGAAGAATGACGACAAACCAGCGAGTAGGGACTGAAGGAGAGGTGAATATATACTGAGGAGGGAATGAGGAAGTGACAGACAAGACCAATGACCAATTAGTGAGAGCAGATGCAGGTGAGAGGGAGAGAGCAGGTGGAAGTAATCAACAACTGGGACAGAAGGTAGAATGGCTGGGAGACAGAAAACACTAAAGAAACTATAAGCAAAGATAATATGTCTGGGGAGGAATCTTTATGGAAATGCTGGAGAACAGAAGGGAGAAATAAAAAAGGAAACTATCTAAAGAGAAATACAAATAAGAAGGAGGACAAAGAAGCAAAGGGGGAAAAACATCTAAGAACAAGGAGAAATACAGAAACAAGAAAGTGCCAGAAATAACTAATAAAGACAAGAAATAATCTTAACATGAAAAAACTAGACAAGGAAAAGAACTAAGTTTAAACACAAACAGGAGGGAACAAAACAAGTAAGCAGCGAGACGGAATTCCCATCACAAGTCCACAAACTGGATCCTGGCGTACATTCCTGAGTATTGAGACTTCAATCCAATTGAGACGCTGCGACATGACCCGAAACAGACCTTTAACAGCTGAGAACCTTCTGATGTCACTGAATTTGAACGATTCTGCAAAGAAGACTGGACCACAAACATTTAGTCAAGGGCTGATGGTGGTGATTATTTGAAGAATGCTCTTTGTTTTTACTCAAGGCAAGGCCAAAAAAAAAAAAAAAAAACTTTATATAGGGAGGCAAAAAAAGACAACTTTTATAGCACCATGTTGGGGAATATCTACCAGTGAAAAACAACAACTCTTAAGTTTCTGCATAGAAAAGCCATTTGAATATTGCTGCGTCATGTGGCTCTAGCAATCCAGAGTGAGAGCCAGCAGGCAGGCTAGCTCTCACAGCCAGTGTTGCCTTGGCGCCACTGCATGGAGTAAGTGGAACACCAGTTGCTGAACAGCCGCTGACAGCCTTCCAGAAAGCTTAGAGACGATCTGCCACATAAACAGCTCTCTCTGAGGACTCATTCTACATATAATTATTGCCAGGGTTACAGGTTAAGAGGCTGTCTTCAGCTCAAGAGAACAGGGCGTTTGTCTTTTTACTCTGGGCTCAAAGGAACGATTTTTATTAATAAAGAGTTTCAATTCAGTCTGTTTTTCTGATTGTTTTCACCGTGTGGACAAGAACGGACATTAACATTGAGTAGAAAGAATCAAAGAGTAAATGAAAGGCAGAATGGGATTAATCAGTGTGCGTAGTGTGCATGAAATAAAAGCTGTTTATAAGTAAGCTAATGTGATACCAGCTTCCTTGCTTACAACCGTGCTGGAGTATCATGGTGGTGTCACCATCATGCCGTACGGACGCATCCGTTTAGGGAAACCTATTAGAGACTGGACAGGAGGTTCATCTTCCTACAGGACAATGACTCTGAGCATGCAACCGAAGCTAAGACAAGTCTGTGGGTATAATGTGGAGAAGCTTAAGGAGCTTGAATACAGCTGCAAGCTAGGAATTTGAAATTGAAATCTTTTACTCGCATGCTTTTATTTTGAAAGACACCAGCCCCTCCCCTCAACAGCTCAGACTGAGAGGCTGACAAAGACAGTGACAGTTTCTCATAGGGAAGAGAAGAAAGAAAGCAAATGTGAGTTGGTGATCATTTTTTCCAGGAGGATATTTATATTTTTTGTCTAACATTTTAACATATATAACATTATATATATATATATACATGCAAAGGGATGTAATACTAATTACAGTATATAATATGGTTGTTAAAGAACATAATTTTCTATTAGAATAGAATAATCATTAATTGTCCCACAAAGGGGAAATATGGCTGTAACAGCAGCAAAGTGACATAATAAATACACTGAAAACAGAGAGTCGGTGATCCAACTTCAATAAATTGCATTCATTGATCACATTTATTTGAATTAGGTTTATCCAATTAAATTTATTCAGTTTATTCAGTTGTCAAGTTACACAAATGTAAAGAAATTAAGTTGGATGAACTTAATTCAGTTACTTGTGACCAATTAATGCAATTCATTTAAGTTGGAGCTGCATTCTCTTTTTTCAGTGTAGAAGCCTTCACGATCAACATTAAGGACACAATTACAAAAAAAATAAAGTGCCACACTCAGATTAGAATGTGCAACTAAACACGATAGATTAAAATACGTGAATATTTAAATAATGTGCATCTGTAGTTGTGCAATAAAAAGTTTTTTAAAAGTATTATTTGCAAGAAGTTAACAGAATATAAAGTGAGAAAAAACAGATGTGCAAATAGCAGCCGAAGAAATGCTTACCAAAAAATATAAAAAACACTGTTTTCAGGCATATAATTGAATTTGAATGCAATCAGTAGATCAGGACTTGAGAAACTGAAACTATCACTGTTTGTGCCAAATTGTGCCTAAAAACTAGCTATTTTTTCACTAAAACCTCTGTAACTTTGCTCCACTTCACTTCATCAACATGAATCTTGGTACAGGTAATCTACACATGCTGGTTTATGATTATCTGCAGTTTATATTCTACTGGAGCATATTTTGAATGGTTTATATACTGTAACATGAGAAAAAAAATTAGGCGTGAATAAAGAATCTTGTAATTTGTCTATGTTTAAGCTACAATTACTTTGGCACAGTAACATAGGCTGTAATTTTTACACCACTGATTAAATCTCACAAGCATTGGCTTCATTTTCATACCAAGATTGTTTACACAGTTTGTTTTGGCAGAGAAAAACTAAATTAATGTTGGGCATGTCCTATTCGAGCTAGGAGCTTGGAGAGACCCTGGGGCTTAAGAGGTTAAATGAGTCAAACAGCTCATATTAGCTGTACCAACAGAGTTTTTTTTACTTGTTCTTTCACATTCCCATCAGTATTTTTTTTTCTTACCTTATTCATATCCACTGTTTTCACATTAGATATCAGATGAAGTTCAGTCAGACAGGGAGAGCTGCAGGTATGTGTTGAAGGCTGAGGTGATTTCAGATCAGGTGTTTCCCAACCAGTCAATCTCAGGAAGGTTTTATGTTTGAAGCTGATCTTCAGGAGACACATAAAGCTCCTGGGAGGCTGTTTGATGCGTAACTTTTTCAAAGACAACGAAATCAAGTAAATATCTTCAAATTTATGATCCGACAAAAAATAATCAAATTCACGGCGATTATTGTGGTTCTATCAAGTTATGCGCAATTTTGGTTTGGTTTGGCTAACAAAAAAAAAAATTACACTGACCCTTGTTCTCACTTTGTGACAGATCATCAGTAGAGCAGGTGAGAGACAGAGAGAAAGTAAAAAGAAGGATGTGACGGGGTTTTGAGTTGTTCTTCACCTGTTGGAGTTATTTTCTCTTGTTCTGAATTCAATAAACGACAAAAATGGAATAATTGCCTCATTTGTTTGTAATATGTCAAGATATTAATATAAAAGGAATCAAATAGCACAAAACATATAATAAGGGATTCAACAAACTATGGCTCCTACGGCTTCGATGATGTAAATTTACATTAACTGACCAAAAGAAAAAATATTTTGGAGCTCTCTCACATTTTGGTTTGAGAGGAACTTATCTAACCTGTTATTAGTGTTACCTATTTAGTGGAAATATTGATGTTGATGAGACTGTCTCCAAAATGACAACCTTCTTTAGGCTGTATAGCTCTGCTGTTAAAAATGAGGCGGCAACACTCACAAATGACATTTGTAATAAAATCCAGAGCAACATAAGCCCCTTCTGAAGCCTGTTGTAGGAGGTAAAAAATATCCTAACCTTGGAAGATATGCTTTCCCTGCAGAAGTGGAAGCGTAGAAATGGAGTGCAGATATATATATATTTTTTATCTTCACAGTTTTACTGTAACAACAAATTTAAAATTATGATTTTGCACTTAAGCTTTAGCTGAACTGAGATAGGATCACAGTTTTGATCTGCTAGATCGGGGCTCTTTTGGCTCACCTATTATAATAAGAAATGAAATATTGCTTGTTTTATTTTTGTTTTTGTTCTTTCTTTTGTTCTGTGCCCCCCAATGAAATAACTCTGGCCCCACCCTGGCCCTGCTGATAAATTTGGTCTAGAAATGCCACACTAGACAGCAGTTGGATTCACCTATTTGTATCAGTCTGCATTCTCACACATGAAGCTCATCAAATCAAAGTACCGATGTACGGAATTATGCCCCTCAAGGTGGCAGCATGATTTATTTTTTCTTTTCAAATAATACCTCAACTGCAGCCACAAAACCTTGATGAGTTGAAAAGGAGATGCCATGGATCCAGAGCAGTGGCAAAGAGGAGAGAGAAAATGAGGAAGTTCAAACCATCTCCATCAATCATACTGGGCAATGTGAGATCGTTGGCAAACAGGTTGGATGTTGGGGACTCTCTGGAGATTAGTGTGCAATAAAGGATTCTTCATAAAATGAACATTATGGACAACCCTGATCATCCTGTATATCAGACAGAGTGTCTTCAGTCAGAGGCTTCTTCAGATATGCAGAGCGCTACAGAAGATCATCCCTATCCACAGCCATCAACATCTACAACAAATCTATTAAGAAACTTGGATAGTGACAACCAGAGATGCTCACAAGTCTCTGAGCTAGAGTCCAAGTCAAGTCTCTGAGCTAGAGTCCAAGTCGAGTCTCAAGTCTCTGAGCTAGAGTCCAAGTCGAGTCTCAAGTCTCTGAGCTAGAGTCCAAGTCGAGTCTCAAGTCTTTGAGCTACAGTCCAAGTCAAGTCTCAAGTCTCTTTATTATATTAAGTCTCTGGTTATAAGTGTTGCATCATCACCTACAGTGACCAATCCAACACTGCATAGCTATATATAAGGAATTCAAAGCATGTATTATGTTATTATGACTCATTTATCTATTAGCATACAGTATCAGCTTTGATTTTCATATATAATTAGTTTTGCAACATGGCCAAAACACCAGGAATGCTTTACTCTTAAGTTAATATCTGTATTTTGCCTTGTAGCATGAACACACAGTACAGTACAGACCTTTAGGGGATTCCTAAAGGGATATCCTAATTCCTAAAGGTTAATAAGTTAAAGGAGGGGTGTTATGCTTCTTCCAGGCACATATTACCCTTCTATAGCAAACTCCAATAAAATTGTCACCTTAAGTCTTTTAAAAGTCTGTCTTATATCCAAATCCACCTTAAAGAAATTTTCTTCCGTATTGGACGCCTTGATTTTCGCCTGTGCCTCTCAAAGACCCTCCTACTCTTTCTGACACTCCCCCTTCAGTTTGTCACATACCGTGCATCATCGCAGCATGCACGGAGTCGGAAGAAAATCCCACAAAAGACGCGCAGCTGCAGCTGCTCCTGGGACTCAGCCGGAGTTGTGTGAGGTGGGGAGGGTTAGGGGAGCTCTGCAGGGGCGAGGCTCTCGGCTGAGTACGTCAGGTTGGAGGAGGAGATGGGTGGAAAAGGCGGGGATAGGTGGGAGCAGGCGTTTCAGCAATCCCGAGAACTACCAGCAGAGACTCAAAGATTACTCTAACATGAGTGAATGGGTCAGAGCAACACTTCAGGCATGTTTTTAATGAGGGAAAAACAGGTTCTCAGGATATTAAGCTTCAGAAAGTCAATTTTGCATAATACCCCCCGCTTGAAAAAAAAAGTTAATAATTGGTTACACACTGTATTACATTAATTTTAACACCCTATATTTTATTGCAATCTTGAGACTATAGTTAACTTTCTAAAGAAGGCGCAATCGCTTATTTGCTAAGGGTCGGGACCTACAGTGACATCAACACACTGAAACTATTGTATTCAGAATATAAAATATTTTATACAACTTTTTAATCTGTGATTGTGTTAAAAGTGTTCACGAGATATCAACCTTTCGCCAGCCGTCTTCTCTGCACCAAATAGGCCTCGCCTCCACAGGTGATCCAGACAGACGTGCACGGAGGGGAGGGGCTGAGTGTGTGTCTGTGTGAGTGAATGAGAGAGAGAGAGAGAGAGACGCGTGTGTGACAAAGAGACGAAGAGAGAGCAGAGAGCAGCTGAACGCATACGCTGCGTGTTTAAATAGCGTAAAAAAGAAAAACGAAATGCAATATGTGACGGTTGATGTTTTTTTCTTTTGGGGGGGGTCGGTGTTGAATTTGTGGCAGTCGGAGTTGAGTCTGTGGCGCACCGCCACAGATTCCTCTATATGTGGGAAACACTGACGTGGGCAGGTTATAGGTAACGGAGGGAGGGGAATAACAGCGAGCTCATCAGTTGTTTCCTAAAAATAAACATTGTTCATGAGTCCCGCAGCTCGAGTCCGAGTTGAGTCTGAAGTCTTTCGAGGATGAGTCTCAAGTCAAGTCTGAAGTCACTGAGCACACGAGTCGGAGTCTCAAACTCGAGTCCCCATCTCTGGTTACAACAACATTTAATTTCCCTTTGTAATTTTTTTGTAAGTAATTTTGAATTGAACTGAATTGAATCTAGCCTGACTGATTGACACCTGCTGACCTGCCTAAGACTTGCCTTCAGCTCCTACTCCTAGGAGTTGTTGTAACTTATACTATATAAGTTTAAATAGATGAACCCTGATGGCGGGCCCCCCCCCGTCATCAGCATTCTAGAAATGGCAGGAAGGGGGCAGGAAGGATCTCCTGTGGCAGTCTGTGTTATGAGAAACGATCTACCTTCTCCCAGTGTCAGAAGTCCCACTAAGGAAGGAACTGAATTAGGTTTTCTTTCGCTTTAGATTTTCTGACATACCTGTTGTATGTCTGCATGTAGAATATTTCAATAGAGTTTCCTATATAGTTTTCACATCTTTATGCAGACCCGGCACCGGGGCAATTTAGCTGGGTGGGTCGCAGCTTATTTTGGGGGGGCCCAGTGTGTTAAATATTTTTGGGTCAAAATGGCCCTTTTTGACACTCTTTATATGTAAATATTCATATTTACATAATTTAAAAAGGGACTGGCTGAAGTAGGTTTTGGAGTTTTTCCTAACGATCGCTCTGATCTAGATTGGTGGTCAGAATGTTGGTTTTTCTTGTCCAAGAGGAGCTGCAGTTGAGTCACTGTCACGACCCTGTTGTGTATCTGCTTGTGTTTGTGAGTGAGCCATCTTCCTTATAGAAGATCATTGTAGCTCAGCGGGAGCTGTGGTTAAGTCGCGCTGATTCAGAGGGAAATGAGCAGACGTCACCAAACAACTGGCCTTATAAAAATAAGAAGAGTTGCTCACAAACCAGTTAATAACAACAGCAAACAGAAAACACAGCAACAAGCCCTGCTTCTCCCATGTCGATTCTCTTGTTATTTTTCTGTTGCTTTGATCAGTGATGTTACTGGCTGCTTTAACTGTCCTGATACACTCAGAAAGAAAAATAATATAATGTCCAACTCACCGTTCTTAGCTGAGCCTGCACATCCACAGAGCCATCATCTCGAACAAAAACAATAATTTTACATCCAGTTAATGTTCTCCAATAACGTACTTAGTCCGCAAGTCTTCCTCAATCCAACTCTGCTGCTAAAAACCTTTGTAAATTCCTTTCTTGCGTGTATTTCTCCGAATGTTTACATCATGACTACCAGTTAGCATGCTGATAGCGTGCTTCTTCTTCTTCTTGATAATTCTACACGGCTGGCAAACAACGAATTGGTGCGTTACTGACACCAACTGGTAAGAAGTGTGGACCAGAATGTCATTTTAGGGTCGTGTCCATTCTGCATCCTTCTAAGGTCTACATTGGACAGGTCCTTCCTTGACCGGGTATCTGGATGTTAGCAGCCGTGAATTTGGACGAACTAGCCTTCAGATACCGTCCCTTCTTCGGCTTATATCCTGTCGCCTAGCAACCGTGACAACACTAAACACAAGCTGGTAAAAATGGAGCTAGAATCTTCCCGAGTTTTCTTATGATTTTGTTTTTATTCTAGAGGACCTACAGCAGCTTTACCGTCGCAGGCATGCTTTATATCTCCGGCTGAGAGTTAATCATATTTGATTTACTTCTATAGAATTACAAGTGTCTTCTTCTACCGCATCCAAAACTGTCGATTAGTAACTTAGTGCACCTACTGTTGGTTGTCTTGGGCCAATACATTTGCATGAGGCATTGTAATCTGTCATGGGTGGGCCTGATCCGTGAATGGGTGGGCCCGGCCTGCCCATGGTGCCAGGCCTGTCTTTATGTCATGTGGTAACTCTTAGCAGATTGGTGAGAGAAAAGTAGTTCTTGGTTCCAGAAAGGTTGCCAATTCACAACAGATGTCATCTCAAGGTACTTAACAAGAAGTCATTTCAATACATTTATACAAACATTCCAATCAGTTAAAAAGTTTCCTATTTAAGGAATCCCAGCAGATTGCGTCAGTCATTGGCGTGAGGTTGGGCCCCGTTGATGCAGACTTTCCAACCACAGCAATCCCTCATACTGAGCAAGCATGTAGCGACGGTGGAGAGGATAAACTCCCCTTTAACAGGAAGAAACCTCCAACAGAACCAGGCTCAGTAGGAGCGGCCATCTGCCACGACCGTCTGGGGGTTTGAAAAGACTGAGCAGAAACACAGAAGGAAGAGAAGATCTGATATAGGAGAAATTTCTATGTTACAGAAAGTAAAAAGTTGATAACAGGACACAGTGGATGTTCAGTTACTGGGAGGATCATCCCAGTCGATGCCCCCCGTCCAACAGGGCATTGCAGCCAAGCAGGATACCAGACCAGGCATATCTTCTATGGAGAGAAAAACAGTGAGAGAAAACAAAGTTAACAGTCGAAATAACAGAATGTACTGTAATACAACTGGAGAGTAGTAGGAGAAAAGGAAGTAGCAGAGTGAAGAAAATTGGTAAGTCTGTCCTCCAGCAGTCTAAGCCTATAGCAGCATAACTACAGAGATAGCTCAGGATGACCTTAGCAACTCTGACTATAAGCTTTATCAAAAAGGAAAGTTTTAAGCCTGGCCTTAAAAGTAAACAGAGTGTCTGCCTCACGGACTAAAGCTGGGAGCTGGTTCCACAGGAGAGGAGCCTGATAACTAAAAGATCTGCCTCCCATTCTACTTTTAGAGATCCTAGGAACTACAAGTAAACCTGCAGTCTGAGAGCGAAGTGCTCTTTTAGGAACATATGGAACAATTAGATCTCTGATGTATGATGGAGCTTGATTATTAAGGGCTTTGTATGTAAGAAGAAGGATCTTAAATTCTATTCTGGATTTAACAGGGAGCCAATGAAGGGAAGCTAAAACAGGAGAAATGTGATCTCTCTTTTTAATATTCATCAGAACTCTTGCTGCCGCATTTTGGATCAACTGAAGGCTTTTAATGGCATTTTGTGGACGACCTGATAGTAAAGAATTACAGTAGTCCAGCCTTGAGGTAACAAATGCATGGACTAGTTTCTCAGCATCACTCCTGGAAAGGATCTTTCTAATTGTTGCAATATTCCGGAGGTGAAAGAAAGAAATCCTAAATGATGATGCATGTTTTAAAAGCAGCCTTTTCACCACTTAGTAGAACTTGTTTTTGAAAGCAATTTGTTTGAGAGAAGTTTTAGAGTCCTCCGCAGGCTAACATCTTGACTTCGGTCAACAATGACAGAAAACAGATTAAACCATGTTGCTGTCTGTCATATCCTTGACTCACCTGACAAGAAATCAGTCTGTGAGTAATTTGTGGCTTGAAATGACAGGAGGGAAAAGACTTAGGCTCTTCTGCCTAAACCAGTGTTTTTCAACCTCATGTTAGGCATGGCACACGTTTGCACAAAAAAATAAAAAAATAAATCACATGATAAGCAAATTATTGAATGCATTTAAAATGTGTTTTCCTTCACCTTTACAAATGTATCTTTTTTTAGTACAGTAAAATATATTCCCTCCCTGCTAAGGTCTATTCAGGGGTTCTGGAGAGGAGGGTCCGACGGATAGTCGAACCTCGGATCCAGGAGGAACAATGCGGTTTTCGTCCTGGCCGTGGAACACTGGACCAGCTCTACACCCTCAGGAGGGTCCTGGAGGGTGCGTGGGAGTTCGCCCAACCGGTCTACATGTGTTTTGTGGACTTGGAGAAGGCGTTCGACCGTGTCCCTCGGGGGGCCCTGTGGGGGGTGCTCCGGGAGTATGGGGTACCGGGCCCCTTGATACGGGCTTTTAGGTCCCTGTACGACCGGTGCCAGAGTTTGGTTCGCATTGCCGGCAGTAAGTCGGGCTTGTTTCCGGTGAAAGTTGGACTCTGCCAAGGTTGCCCTTTGTCACCGATCCTGTTCCTAACTTTTATGGACAGGATTTCTAGGCGCAGCCAAGGCGTTGCGGGGATCCGTTTTGGTGGCCTCAGGATCGGGTCTCTGCTTTTTGCAGATGATGTGGTCCTGTTGGCTTCATCGGAGCGTGATCTACAGCTTTCGCTGGAGCTGTTCGCAGCCGAGTGTGAAGCGGCTGGGATGAGAATCAGCACCTCCAAATCCGAGGCCATGGTCTTGAGCCGGAAAAGGGTGGGGTGCCTCCTCCGGGTCAGGGATGGGGTCCTTCCCCAAGTGGAGGAGTTTAAGTATCTGGGGGTCTTGTTCACGAATGAGGGAAAAATGGAGCGGGAGATCGATAGACGGATTGGTGGGGCATCTGCAGTTATGTGGGCGCTCTACCGGTTTGTCGTGGTGAAGAGAGAGCTGAGCCAAAAGGCGAAGCTCTCGATTTACCGGTCGATCTACGTTCCTACCCTCATCTATGGTCACGAACTCTGGGTGGTGACCGAAAGAACGAGATCACGGATCCAAGCGGCTGAAATGAGTTTCCTCCGCAGAGTGTCTGGGCTCTCCCTTAGAGATAGGGTGAGAAGCTCAGTCATCCGGAGGGGGCTCAGAGTAGAGCCGCTGCTTCTCCACATCGAGAGGAGTCAGTTGAGGTGGCTCGGGCATCTGGTCAGGATGCCTCCTGGACGCCTCCCTGGTGAGGTGTTTCAGGCACGTCCCACCGGGAGGAGGCCCAGGGGAAGGCCCAGGACACGCTGGAGGGACTATGTTTCTCGGCTCGCCTGGGAGCGCCTTGGGGTTCCTCCCGAGGAGCTGGAACAAGTGGCTGGGGAGAGGGAAGTCTGGGTCTCTTTGCTTAGGCTGCTGCCCCTGCGACCCGATCCCGGATAAGCGGAAGAAAATGGATGGATGGATGGATGGATGGTAAAATATATTGGGGAAAGTTTTGCAGTGTTGTTAATTGAAGACATATTGTTGTTCAAACCATTTACGGATATGGGTCCACCCCCCCAATGTTGAACTCATTTCTATGCCCCTGGCTGCAAGGCACAATAAATCAATGGAAACATGTAAAACATGCAAAGTGACGAGCCCCATGTAAGTCATGAGCAACACTGCTGTAAAAGCTTCCGTAAGCACTTCTAATGTTCACTTACTTATGTTTCTAAAACTTTCTTAAGGAACACTCAGCAACAAAACCTCTTGCCAAAAATGGTCAGTTAGATAAGTCGGCATCAGTAACATCTACGTCATTCCATAACCAGGTAACAGCGCGAGCAAGGAAGAACATTTGATCCAGATATGGACCTTTGGGATTTCTCCCCAGCCTGTATTATTATAACATAACTCAGAAAGTATTGGCCTCAGCACTACACCTGAAACCTTGCATATCTTCTCAGACTGATGAGTATGATGTCATTGTGCTGTCATCATTTAAGAGAAAAATTTTAAAAAGTCCTCTGGAAAACCTTGGGATGAGAGAAAAAGTTCAATTTTTATCAGACAAGAGGTCAAAGATCCAACATTTCTCTTCGAAACGGACCGCAAGCTCCCAAGGACACTTCAGTTTTGTCAACTAATCATAAATAGGAATGAGAATCAAATCTGCCATTGAAAACTGATAAAAGTCATTATTTTTATCTCCGGTTTTTTAACTGCATTGCATACATGTACAAAATAGCTCCCAGAAAAGCTGCCTGTTGATAAAAAAACAAAAACATATACATGTGGGTTTCTAAAATGAGTCTGGAATCTGAATACCTCCGGTTAGATTTAGTGAGAAGTCTATAACCACAGTATTAGGAGATATTTTCTCCACTGGGAGTTTTAACTGATATCATTTTACTAAAGCAGCTAAGAGCAGACATTCTGGTTTTGAGCCTGCACTCTGTGAGCAGATCATAATTAGACTTTCTCATTACTGGCGTCCTTTGTTGCCCCAAGCAAGGACAATCGTCTCTGTGCTTATTAATGTGTTACATTATTAATTTGCATGGATTCTTAAAGAGCCACGCCTACATGTAAAATGTCTCCATGTGGAACGTTTTTGCTTTGAAATTACACTGTTGGTTGAGTGTTTCGTCCCAGCTGCATGACTTCTTAAATGTGAAAATGAAGGTGAGCGACTCGGTTGACCTCTGGCAGTTAAAGACGTGCCTCAAAGATAGAAACATGGTCATACAGCACAAGCACACATAGAAAGACACAACAGGGATCTGCACTGAACATTTTTATGACAACATGCCACTTGCAGTCATGTAAAACTATTAGGACACCCTATGTTTTTTTCTGTCATAGTTGGGACATGTGGATATTTCATATAAATTTGAACAATACAGCAACTTTTTAAAGAAGTAATACCAATAAATGATCAAAAAACAGACAAAGAAAAGACCTTTAAAAGCTTTAAAAGAACTGTTCAGTTTCTGGTAAAGAATACCTAAGGAAACAATACATTAGTTCAAACCTAAATCACACTCAGGCGTATCAGATCAGCCACATAGGATGGGAACATTTTAACTTAGTTTTTAAACATAGATGTCCTGCTTCAATTTCAGATATTTAGTTTGGGTTGCCCACTGATAAAATTGAGAGTTGTAGAAAGAGCTGCCTGAGGTCTTCAGAAGAAGAGTCTGGTAAGGAGTATAAACATGTGTTAAAATAATTTAAAATCAGTCATTAGTTTGTAAGGAGAAAAGTCTACAAGTGGAGCACATTCAAAAAACAGCTGCCAACATGCCCTAGTCTTGTTTTCCAAGCAATTTCCCCCATGAACGCAGACTGCAACATGTTGAAGCCTCTAAAAAACACAGAAAACATTATCACAGGACCCCCGGCTGTCAGGTTCTGTGATTCTGGTGTGTGAGTGGAGTGCGAGTGAGTCCTCCTCTACCTTAGAAGAGGCCGGCAGGCGGCCAGCTGATCAGGGCACCTGAGAACGATCCCGCTGGTCCCATCCAGGCGTTTAAAGTGGCTTTAGGATGATCATTCTGTGCCTGATGGTCCAACATGGTGGGTAGAGTCGAGCAGCACTCCCTTGTTGTTCTTCCTAGAGTTTTCTCCTCGTTGACTGTTCTTTCCTTATGCCTCGTTTCCCCTGAGCGGTCCGGTCCGTCCGGTCCCCCTTTTTGTCTGTTTCCATTGTAAAAGCGGGCCGAACAGCAGGCCCGTTCCGGTCCATTAATGGTGCCCCCTCAGGTGTAGGTCCACAGGACAATGGTTTGATACGGTTAGGTCGGAGCTACTGGCGTCACATAACACAGTCCTATGATTGGGTGAACTCATAAACACTGCAGTAAGTTTAAACGTCACCCCTGCGACAACTTTACACACTGGTCCTCTGTACCGCACAGAGCCTTTTATTAAACACAGCAGTCGTATTTGTGTGAAGAAAAAAAACAGAAAGCAAGAAAGAACCATGGGCTGCTGGATGGACTCCACTGTTATCGTTTTTTCCTCCTCTTCTTCTGTGTTTTTATCGTGCGTCACCCACTTCCTCGTCCCTCCAGTATCACGCCACACAAGCATTCAGGGCAAACCCTGCTCAAGGAGAGTTCAGTAGGCAGTGTAAACACTCCCATGAAAACTCAGAAATATGTCATACCGGACTGGACTTAGCTGCACTGTTCTGCTCAGTGGAAACTAGGCTTTAAAGTACTTACCCTATTATCCTGTGCCTCCAGGTTGGAGAATTGTTCCTAAATCCTGAAACTGGCCAGGTCATCTCAGAAAATATCTCTCTGCCTTTGAAGAATCAGCGATTGCCGTCTGCAGCCTCGCCCTCGCCTTACCTGCCTGACCGTTGTCCCACATTTTCACACCAGTGGAGCTGAACTCGCACCCGAACCTTCATCCATCCATGGAGCCATGGATCTTGCTGGACCTCCTCCCCTCTTCACAAAAACCGTAAGCCTCGTTTCAATATACAGCCATCATCCATCCTTCCGCTCCTGGAACTCCCCAGATTGCACACTTAACTCTTTGTTAAATATACTTTTATAACTTTTTATCCTCTTTCGGCTCCTGTTCCGGCTTGTTGCTCAAAAAGCTTCCAACCAATACGACAACATCATGCTCTTACATGGAGTAAACCTTTGCTATTGAAGATAATCATAAAGGTTAGACTGAAGTTTGCCAGTGAGAATGTCAAAAAAAAAAAATCTGGATTTGTGGAATAATATGTTTTGGACACAAGAGTCTAATTTCATTATCTGGACACTGGAACAGGGGACATGTTCGGTATAAATCAAATACAGCATTCCAGGAAAAGAAGCTGGTACCAGCTCTACAGCATGGAGCTGGGCGTGTCATGGTTTGGGATAAAGCGTTGCAGCAGAGCCTGTTCAGCTCACCTTCATAGAGTCCTCTCCAGATCAGTGTTTTGGAGGAACATATGAGACCATTAAACAGTATCCCAAAGTTGAGTCAAGGCTTAGATTTCTATCTCATGAAGTTGTTTTTGGGTGACTTGAAACAGGTGGAATATGCAAAAAAAAAAAAAAAAAAACCTCAAACATCTGACAGTCTGTAGTTTGGGTAACCTTCCACAGACTTACAGGACTGGTAACTCCTCCTAACTGAAGGGCAAAGCATTTGCCCTCAGGAAGAAGTCGTCAAGTAATAATAACGCAGGACCCATTAACGCTTTCCAACTCATCATATCACGATCCACTGAAAACATGAATGTGCAATTTTAAAATAGAAACCTTCACCTTCTGTCTAATGCACATCATGGTATTTATCCTGATCAGCATATTCACAAATGTTATTGATTTAATTTATTACCACATTTGAACTTGGCTTACAAAACTACCCATCCCCCTTGAAGCTTTATCTTCATGCAAAACAACGTCTGAGCGACAATGGAAAACTTTAGATTACACAGATGTTCATGTTTTTAATTGGTCCAGTCAAAGTCCCGAAGAAAATTCAGACAAGAATCTGCGGCAAGCTTTGAAAATGTTTCACCACCCCTTCCATTGTTTTAGGGAGAAATCTCAGCAACGGGTAGCAACTAAAAACAAAACTATAATTTAGGATGAATGTATATACGGTAGAATCAGAGCCATCTAACTAATAACTTCTGCAAACCTTTGCCAGTCGAACGAGTCAGCCTATCAGGTGCTCTGTTACTGACAATAAAGCCCACCTCGCTTCTTCAGTTCCAACAGATTAAGGCTTTATAATTTGATTTTTTCCCATACTACCCGCAGTCATGATGTCTGTATTGCTTTTGAGGAGAAAACAATGCTATGCAACCTCTGTGAATCCCTCACTAACAGCAGCAGCTGGCACTCAGTGTGGCATGTGATCTTCTTGTTAGCTCTCTCTACCAGAGCCTGTTTGTAGGTTAACTGCAGGGGTAGAGCCTCCTATTGTTTTTCCCAGACTCTGCAGATGGATTTGGTTCAACTTTTACCCGTCTTTAAAACCCTACACAGCTTCTCCCATAGTTAATTGACATCATGAAGACAAGCTTGCTGTTTAGAGGATTCCAGAGAATGTATTACTTTAACACTGCTTGTCTACAGAAATATCAGAATTCTAGACAGTTTCTCATTTTATCAATATGCCAGTGACTAAGGTAGGAATCCACACCACATGTCAATGTGTATTGGACAGACAGGGTTGGCAGCCAGGGCTGTGATGCTGTATCTACAAGTTTGGGTGGGATGAAATAGGTGGATGAATAAAAAGCGACCATAAGAACACTTCTTCAATGCCAAACTTGTGGGTCACATAACTAACATTAATACACCGCAGTGAAAGATAATTAGACAGAAAACATTAGTACTAATGGAGGATGATGACTGGCTCATTGTAGGTGGGATAGATTGCAAAAGAACTGGCTGGTATACATTATAAAGAACCTTTTGGATAGCTGGACTAGACAGCAGGTGAGGTAGGGAGCATCTTCTCCAGTACAAGAAGAATGAGCCCCGGCACCCCCCCCCCCCCCCCCAGGCAAGTGTTCTCTCCCCACTTTTCTTCTGCCTGTACACAAATAACTGCTCCTCAGCTGGCCTGTCTGTGAACCCCCTGAAGTTTGCACGTGACACGACTGTCATTGGGTTGGTTCAAGACAGCAATGAGTCTGCATAAAGACAGGAGGTGGATTGGCTGGTCCACTGGTATGGTCAGAACCACCTGGAGCTTGACCCGCTAAAGACTGTGGAGATGACGGTAGGGTTCCAGAGAACAACCGGTCGTACTCCCTCCCCTCACTGCCCTCAACTGCACTGTTTCTACTGTAGATCACTTCCGGTGCGAAGGAACCACCCTTTCTTGTGACCTTAGATGTTCCTCACACACAGATGCTGTTCAGAAGAAGACTCAGTAGAGACTGTACTTCCTGCGGCAACTCAAGAAGAGAAAGCTGCTGATATTCAGTCTGTCCTGTGCACATCCAATATTTAAGGTTGGTCAGTCCCTCTTTCTTTAGGCTATAACAAATGTTGACTGTTGTTTTTCTTCACAACACTAAAAATTGTCCTGTTTAGTTCGTTTGATCCACCCCAACCACCTTGCAACCACATTCAGACATCAGTAGACTGCGTTTGGTGAATCTCTTCACCTTTCAACTACAATTTGACCATTTTTCAGATGGATGGTTTACATTTATACACATTTAACCAAGTGCTGCTCTAGCTACAACCAGAATGTTCTTTTGAAAAGTGCACTGAGCCTTGCTGGGGCTGGCTTGAAACCCATCATAACTCCCTGCTGTTCTACAATTATATAGTGGATGTACCCCTTTGAATATCTTCAACTCTTCTTTTACCTTTTGACTTTTACCCTGTATGTCCATTTTGAATTTCCTCTCCATCTCCTGTTCTTTCACTTTGAAATCTATCCCTCTATACCTGTATGTTTCTCCATTTAACCTAGCAACAGCTTAATTTCTTTAAAATCCAACCCAGCTTCTCCCAGATTTAATTGACAACACGAAGACAAGCTTGCTGTAGAGGATTCCAGAGTAACTACTACTTTAATACTGCTTGTTCAGAGAAATATCAGAATTCAAGACAGTATCTCGTTTTACCAATAAAACAGTAGCTAAGGTAGAATTCTACACCACATCTCCATGTGTAATTGCTCTCGTGAAGCAAATGGTGACTGAGCTATAATTACACTGAAATGTAAGTCAACATGTTGACTGTGTTTATGTGTCACACATGTTATGTGATCTTCTCTGGACAAGCAAGGGTCAGTGTTCACAGTAAATATACCACTAAGATTATAGTGAAAGACAGTCACAGCAGGAAGGTGGTAAATGAGATGGAGGGGATCAGTTTGCAGTGCATCACACCCTTTAAGTGTAGTATGTGCGTGCGTGGGTGCGCGTGTGTGACCTTAAGTACATGCGTCTTAAACACCATTGAAGTGTCAGAACAACCACCACAAAGGAACACATTAACCGCAAGCTGAGGCTTTCCTTTTTTAACGGTAGCTTGTCATTATTGGATTAAATGGACATAAAAGGAACCGGTTGCTCCACCTGTGTTGTAGGTGCTGCATGCATGTTGTGCGCGGGTAAGGAACATGAAAGCACTGGGAGATATTTGCACGAATCAAACTCTCAGTTTTTCTGTTGTTATAGCGTACAGCTTTGAACTCGGAGCAATAATGGTTTATACAGTGCCAGCTTTTGAACAGTACCCATATAACATGCATGTTCAGCTCCAGTCCTAAAGAGCCGGTGTCCTGCCAGTTTTAGATGAGTCTCAGCTCCAAAACAGCTGATTCAAATGGTCCAACTACGTTCTCAGCGTTACAAAGTTTTGCAGAGGTCTTCTAAATAGCCATTATTTGATTCAGGTGTGTTGAACCAGCGAAATAACTAAAACATACAGGATACCGTCCCTTGAGGACCGACTTCGGACACTACTGCCATAGAAGTTCAAGAAAACTTGACATGAAAAGTATGAGACACTTCTATGTCCTGCTGTATGGCAAATCTCCATCTCCAATCAAACATGTTTTTCTTGTCTTCTTGCCCCGTGTTTAGCTCAAGAAAACCATTGCCACAGCATGATACTGCCACCACCATGTTTCAATGCGGGACTGGTATGTTCATAGTTACTGTATGTCGACACCAGCAAATAAGGAGACTTCATTTAGGCCCAGTGCAAACATGTTTACAATGTCCCCTACATGGGTTTTGGCAAATTGCAAACAGAACCTCTGATGGATTTCTATAAACATCTCTCTTCTTACTGCTTCTTGCCTTTAGATAATATTTGAAAATGTACAGTTATGCAATACTTTGAGTTAATCTATCACATAAAACCCTGATTCAATATGTAAAAGTTAATGGATGTCATGATGTAAAGTACAAACATTCTAGAAGGATTAATTCAAGGCATTGCTGATGTTGGCTTATGCACTTTGTTTTGATATATGCTGCTCTCCTTTTGTAAAACCTACCTGGTAAGGATGTATATGAAAATGCATTGAGAAGAGTGATTCATTGAGAGATCATTGGTAACCTCTTCAGAAGCCAGAACCACCATTTCTGTGTGTCATTACACCGAAAATGCCCTTGGGTTTCTCACAGCTAAGGGACTATAGAACTGTTAGCTAAAGGCACATAGCTCCAGGTCTGACATCAGTCAAGATCTCCAGTTTGTGAAGTCATGCAAGGATTTGTTAGAAATACACCAACAATGTAAAGCTGATGCCTTTAGGACTAACGTAGCGAACAGGCATTCCTTTCTGGTAGGGCAATGCCCTCAAGCTTCCTAGTTCTTAGAAATATGAAACACACACAGAAACACATGTTTACCCTGTTACACAATAATTACTTTTAAGGTAGACCTAAATAGAAGGAATTCAGAATACTGCAAATGATGTCAAGGCACTTCTTTTTTCAATAGGGCTTTGTTTAGCTTTATCTTAGTTTGAAGACTTGTTGCCATGGCAGCCCTCTTTAAGCTTACAAGAAAGTGCTCTTGTGTGTTGCCTTCATGTTGGTTAAGGTAGCCTAACTAGAAGCCAGGTATAGCCTCTATCACAGCATCATCAAGATTGGCAAATTTAGATGGTTAAGTGTTTTACAGTCTGATAAATAGAAGACAGATATACATTAAACTCACCTTAGTTTAATGTATATCTGTAACCAAAATCCCAGCAGATAATAGTATCTGCTGGGATTCCTTAAATAGGAAACTTTTTAACTGATTGGAATGTTTGTATAAATGTATTGAAATGACTTCTTGTTAAGTGCCTTGAGATGACATCTGTTGTGAATCGGCGCTATATAAATAAACTGAATTGAATTGAATTGAATTGATAGATGTCAGGGGTGTGTGTGTGGAGTATGGACCCAGACGCTGAGGAAGTGCAGGATGTTTATTTAAAGGAGGAGGTGATGACGATGATGGTGAAGAGGACGACGGCAGGAACGGAGAGGCTGGACACCGGGCAGGAACGGAGAGGCAGGAAGACGACACACCATGGAGAGGAAGACAACAGTAATGATCCGGCACTGAGTGAAGGGAAGTGATGGGTTTTAAAGGCAGGAGGTGAGTAGGATCAGGTGTGATTGATTGGACAGGTGAGGACAATGAGGAGGAGTGAATAGGGCAGCGTGGCAATAGATACAAAATCTGTAAGAAAAAAAAGAAGGAGAAGACAACTCTACTAAACCCAGTTAACAAGTGATCCACCTTTAACAGCAATGACATTAAGTGGTCATTTTCCACAGGATTTTAAATTTCTGACATCATTGTAGAGGAATTGTTTACTCTGCTTTCATATGTTGAATCAGGTCATTAGGGTTTAAAGAACCTTAGTGTCTACACAGCTCACTTAAGGTCCTACCGCAATATTTCTGTTAGTTTAAGTTCTGTACTTTGACTAGTCCATGACCAAACAGTAATTATCTTTCTTTTTAGCATTTGTTTGATAAATTTGCTGGAATAATTGCTTGGTTTCATGACTTAGTTTGAGCCAAGCATCAGCTGGCAGCCAAAAGGGGTCTGAAAGGGGTTATATACTACTCATTGCGATTGGTTTCTGCCAAAGATCTCCTTCAGATACAACTTTACAAACCTAAGTCAAGCAACATTTGTCTTTTTAGAAAGCAGAGGATTTTACTGGTAGCCCTTTTAAACCCGACTAACCTGTTCAGTCTACTTCTCAGTGTAGTCTTGAACTTCAATATCAAACATGCTAACTGAAGCCTGCAAAGTTTGAGATTGAGTTCTTGGGTTTTTTTCAATTACCATTTTGTTATCTTGGATTTACTGTTTTGTTGTGTTCTCTCTTAATTTATCTCATGACTCACCTCCAAGTTGCTAGTCATCTGTGTCCATATGTCTCTACACAACCCTAACCTTGTACCTGCCTTTAACCCTTTAACTAAAGCCATCCTGGATCCCCCAACTATCCAACTTACCTATACATAATCTAGCAGTATCTTCATATTACTTACCTGTAACAACCACCTGTTGAATTTTCTTTTTCTTTTTACAAAAAATACCCGGCTGCACCAGTTTCAATAGGATTTAAGAACCTAAATTAAAAAACGTTTATAATAAACCATTTAAACACTCTGGGGTGGATCATGCATTTTGTTCCCACAAACGAAATCTGACAATCCACTGATCATTTAAGGCTGTGACTTTGGAGTGAATTTGGTGGAACTTCCCCACCTAAACCGACTGGCAGCTCTTTTAGATATTTTCCATTTGGGGATATCTTCCTCCGTATACAATGATCGGTTTGGGAATAGCTTTTTAACTCTAGATAGACTGGTGGAGAGCAGCAGTGTCTTTCCTACTGGAGATTATGTTAGCACACATTTAAACACTGTTGAGCTGCTAAACTCATATAAGGCTGTTCATACATCACTTTACAGCTTGTTTCAGGTGTAAAACACGTCACCGAGGTTAGTATCTGACTCAAAGTTTCTTTTTCAGTTAAAAAGGCAAAACGACACTTACAAAGGCTACATATGGTAGCTTAAGCTTGCAAACGTTATTAGGCTAAACTGTAACTTTTAAAATGTTAGATAGGTTAGCATTCATCCCCAGCCAGTTTGCAAAATATAATTAGTAAAATCTAAAGGGAAAAACCTTAAAAGTGGTTTCATTTAAAAAAATGATCTACTTACCTTGGATGCGCTGATTGGTTTATTGGCACAAAAGCTTAAAGTAACAGGAGCTTCAGAGCTGATACAGTGCACTGTAGGGGGGCTTTGAATTCCTCATACAGTATGATTATACCCAACATGGGATATGCAAATGTTTTATACTCCAACCAGTTATTGTTACCTCTTTTAAAAGGACCAAATCCCCTTTCCTTGACATTAATTCCCACTATTAATGCAGGAATGCTTTCGATTCCTGTCTTCAACACAGGCTGCAGAGGTGACATGGCTTTGGAACAACAGTTTAAGGCTTTATTATAATGACATAAAGTCTTTTTTTTAAGTAAAACTGCAACACCCAACCTTTTCTTTTTTACACAGTGACTGATTGATGTCCTGTTAAAAAATAAACAGCAACAGGGTTCAGAAAATAACACCACAAATATGATTGATTTGAAGAGCTGGTCTTCAGAGAGCACCCAGCGACACATGATGATGACAACTGTCATCTCGAACAGAACTTCCCATTTATCCACTTCAGGGAAATTTAAAAGGTTAAGCTATTCACGCAGGGCTGCTGCTCAATGATGCACTGCACCAGCAACAATTGCATAGTTCCATTTAAACAAGCACATTTACATTCATTAACAGCATAATATTAATGAAGTTGTTTCATCTAACATTTATGAATAATGATAGCAATCACCAAGATAAAGAGCAAGGTCTACAATATCCATTTTATCACAAAAGTCATGAGATTTATTAAGGCGATGTGGGGCGTTCTCTATTCTGTTCTCACTGCTTTACTATATTTAAGATCAAAACATTTACTGTTTTTTTTCCTATAACCTTTAAGAACCCAATCTTATTATAATTAAATGGATCCACTACCGGATTAGAGTTAGCTACTGTACTTTCAGCATTTCATCTTCAAGGTTGTTACTGGCTAGCCAACCAGTGGAGTTCTTCAGCATCTAATGTCCTGTACAAAGATCATGATCTTCTTGAACAATGTAGATGCTTTCCTCCACCACTTCTTAAAGGAGGTTCTATTCTGACCAACACTTCTGCAAAAGACCCTTATCATAAAATTACATTCAACTTTTTCAGATGATGATCTCGCAATTGTTGAACCACATTCAAATACAGCATGATGAAATTTATGTCAAAAAATGCTTAAAGTAAACAATCTTACTATATGCTTAATGCATGTTGGTAACCTTGATTTAGACACTCTGAAAATGTGAACAAAAAGGTTTGAGGTCCAAACATGATTCCCAGAAAGAAGTGACACCATACTCTCACATCAGACCAAAATGAGACGTTTTGTGTTGTAGTGTGGAGGTTCTGGGTGACCAGAGCTGATGGACTACAGGTTACTCACCTTGAAATAAATCCTTCTTTTACTCTCAAATAATTTCAGTTAAAGCTTAGTCAGGTATTTAGAACACAAAAAACTTGAGTTTACTAAAAGCAAGATCTTGAATCAGCTAATGATTCTCTGAATCTTCTTTAGAATACATCAGAACAGAAATCTTTAGAATTCCCATTAGAGTAATGGCTGAGTTTCATGGTTGTTTGCTTACCTTATGTTCTTGACTTATTACTTAACATATATCAGCGTGCTTGCTAATAGCTTAACCATTGATTCTATTTGTATCTAGATCCAAAATAATAATATTTTCAATTTAAGTTTGTTATGGTTTTGAGGATAACTATTTTTACAATACATTTATTTCATTCCCATTGAAGTATACAGTTAAAGCTCCCTGACAAATGACATTGAACCTTTTTAGATGTTCAAACTGCTAAGAGTTTTTTTTCCAGATTCTCTTATTTCTGTTCCACTATTTTCTATAAAGAAGGTTGAATTATTCTGTATGTCAGTGGGGCTATTTAAATCAATTTAATAATTAATAATATGTTCTTTGTTTTAAATGAAACTAAAAAAAAGAACTTTCAAATATATCCAAGACATTGAAGAATGATGGACTCTCTTCCTCCTCGCCATTCTCCCAGAGGCTTATTTTGGGTTTAAATCGGTCTTTCTTAGATACATTTCTCAGTGGCATCTTTTAAACTATTGAGAGGCAGTTTCCACAGACACATGCTACATTTTACTGCATCCCAGCTGGCCTAGAGCTGTAATTCATGCCTCCTGAAGGTAATATATGAAGCTTACAGCACTTTTCCCTTCTACCTACACAGGGTATATTATTTATTTTTCCATGTTTGAGCTATAAAAGCATCTCAGCGAGATGAGATGGGATGTGTGGCGAAGACGACACCATCTGATAAATTCTGATTTTGGTGAGCGTGAGCTTTTAAAATGCCTCAGTACCTTTCATGTGTGATTTGAGTCATTTGAGGTTTTTTCTTTCCACTGTAGACTTTCAGTGCCTCACTACTGTAAATCAGTTTCCAACCAGTTGTTAAGTAGATTACACACATTTTGCATGTAACAAATTCATGAGCTGACTGAATACATGTCAAACTGTTGAGTGGTAGGAGTTGAGAAAATTTGACAAATCTACTGGAAAAATACACGTTTTAAACAAGGTAAGGGTTTGGGTGAAGCAAGCTTTTATTTCTGTCGAAACTCTTTATGGTTAACTCTCAGTGTTGTTAAAGATAGAGGAGTTCATTTCAAACAAATGGCATTGTTAACCAATGATACAGCTGCAGGAGGGACTGGTGCACCTCATAAAATAGATTGCATCATGAGGTAATGCAACAGCATCTCAAGAGATCAGCCCAGAAATGAATGCTTGGGAACAAATGTGTCTCCCAAATCAGAATATTTGTGACTAGAACTGAATAGGTGTGACTGAGCAAGGTGGCCTACAAATCTGACTCAGTTACACCAGTTCTGTCAAGAGAAATGGGCCACCATCCCGTAAACTATCGCCAAGAAGCTTGTGGGAGGACATCCAAAACATCTGATGTCTGTATGTAAACCTTTGAATTTGAAGAAAATTAAACAGAATCGTTTAAAAAGGTTCTGTATCATTATTCTACCATTTAGTCAACAGAAATAAGATTGATCATCCTAGGTGATGTTTAATCTGATTTAATGTCAGACTATATATATATATATATATATATATATATATATATATATATATATATATATATATATATATATATATATATATTTATATACATATTTATATATATATTAATTTTTTATAGTGTGTATGCAAATATCTGGTTTCAATTGTATGTGTGAGCTATTTTAACATTTGTTTTCATATTTTCAAACTATTTATTTACAGTGGCAAGCAGAAATATTCCGTAAACCTTCTATCAATGAACTAATCAATCTGAGTCTGAATTGATTAACAAACAGATCAGAACATGACTATCTCGGGATGAACTGATAACCTTATTTTGTGGAATGTAAAAGGTGGAACTCAGAAGCATGTGAGTGCAACTCCTGAAAACATAGTTAAAAAAAAGAAAATCGAAGCAAAAATATTCTGAAACATGACAAACATGATGAGCCATATGTTACACGGCTTCACACAGAGGTGGAATTAAAACAGTACATCATATCCTGCCAATGTCAACCAGAGAACCGTCGCTTAGCGCATAACTTTTATTGCAAAGGACTTTTGACCATCAACAGTTGTTTAGAATCAGGTCATCTGCACTATGGAGCACTCTTTGGAACAAATCACATCTTGAAGATATTTCACAGACAGAGTTCTGCTCATTATACAACAAGACCAAAACACAGTCACAGGATCACTCAGGAGAGTGGGTAGAACAGCTACATTTGATACATAGACAGCAGTTGCCACGGAGTCTTATGGCAACATAACTGCCCACTGACTGATGTGTGGCAGCTAGCTTGTTGTGCACAGTGGTCTGTTTGTGGTTTCGGCATTCAGGGATTTTTCTGGGGAATGTGACTCCAAGCTATTCGTGGAAAAGCCGACGATTCGTGGATTTCTTTCGCGCATCTAAAATATTAGAAAATGCAGCTTGGGAAGCTGGAATATCTATATGTGATGCTACTTGACTTGCTATTTTGCTGGCATTTGCAAAGCAGCCAATTCAGGTGAGCCATTTATTTCCTGACACTGCTTGGCTGTACCCCCAGGAGCGGAAATAATGAAGACTGTAAACATTAGCTTCTGCAGTAGTGTTGAGGTGGTATTCACTGAACTCACTAAGATATATATGGCATGGGAACTATTTAAATAGGCAGTTCAAGTTTTTAGAGGAGGTTTCAAGTATTCGCGGATTGTAACTATTTGCATGCGGCTGTGGTCCCTAACCCCCACGAATACTGTCCACTGTATTCCAAATAATAGCAATGCCTGACCGTAACCTGAAGAAAAATCGGTAGCCATTTACACACTCAGCTGGGTTTTTACATAAACCTGTAGGGGGCAGTAGTTCCCCCAAACCTATCCACTCATACGACATTTTGTCGTGGACAGTGACGTTGCGAAACCTAAACCTCTGGTTATTGCTGGCCACAAGCAAACACTTTAAACAGAGAAGACCGAAATCTTCACTTTGGTCGGAGACTTTAGAAACAATTGTTTTTGGTGTCCTAAATCTGCGTTTTCGTGTGGATGACAGGCCAAACCATAGAATAGCTACGTGTGGATGAGGCATGAAAGAACAGTACAATTGTGATGAAGGATATGCAGTGGACCCCCGCCTATTCACGGTTCAGCTGCAGAATTTACCCATCACCCTCTTTTCTGTGGAATGTAACTTCAAATTATTTGCAAAGAAATTGCCTATTTGTGGATTTTCTGTGGTCTGTAGCTGTTGTCCCTTACCATCGGAATCCACTATACTTAATTACAGATCACGTGAGAGATCTTGGAGCTATCATGTTGGATTTTTGATATCAACAAGCTGTTTTGCAATTAAGACTAGGTAGAAATTTCAATCTGTATGTTCACAAAGCTCGTTAGAAAAATACTTTAAAAGACCCGCAGCTGTAATTCCCAAGTGGTTCTGCACAGCTATGGCTCAGGGGGGAGATAGAAATGCACATCACACTTTCTTTCTCGTTTGTGTGTGTGTGTGTCCATTGCTTGCCTGCTGTCTTCATCACACCCCTTCCTCCATCCCCTCCTCCTTGAGGTGCGGCAGTGGATGCTTCAAGATCATATTTCCCCAGGTTTCACTCCTTATTTGTTTTCAAAGAAAAAAGACAAGAAACACCTTTAATAAAGGTGTCAGAAAGTCTTGGTGAGAATGAAGGGAAATAATGCTGTGCACAAGAGAGGGTGTCGAAACTATGAAGGGATAAAATTAATCAACAGAGCAGGAAAACCTGGAGACAGAAAAACATAGCTAATAAGTAAGAAACATCTCAGGCTTTACCATCTGTTTTATGAGGCAAATGTATTTCCCCAAAAGGACTGGCTTCTTGGTTCTGTGGGTACACAAACAGCCACCAGCTGTGTATGTATGCTAACCGAAGAACACTTAGCATGATCCCACCGGGCTTCCATCCCGCCTTCCATCTCACAGCATCCCAGTTTCAGTTTTATGGCTATTTTAATGTAACAAATGGTGAAGTTCAAATTCACATAGGTTTATCAATTATGCAAATGATACCTTTTTGTTGCCCGACTGATATTTCCAATTAGAAATGCCATAAAGGTAATCGTTTCTAAAAATGAAGATAGCATGCTGTTTTAATTAAGATGCAAAAACTGAAAGCTGGAAAAAGAAGAAAAAAAAAACACACTTTGTTAGTTTTTTCTACCAAAGAATGCAAGGGCCGACAAAGCAAAATAAAGAAGACTCTAAAAGTGTAACAAATTCACCCATTCTTTGTAGAGATGCACAGAGAAATTGCTTGGTAACCAGATGTTCTGTTGGATCATCTATGAACAAACCCAAAAAGCTTTCCTGGTGAGTGAATGCACGATATGTAAGCTCTACCAGGTCATAGTGACAACACACTCTTCAAAGGGTATGCTGCGACTGGTTAAAGAAAACTCAAAGGCCACGTTCACACTGCAGACAAAAGCTCATCATATGTAACCCAGATCTGATTTTTTCAGGACAGTCTAAACAGTAAAAATCAAGATTTTTTCAAATACGACCCATGTCAGTTTCATATCTGGTACTACATCCAATACATATCGGATCTTTTTGAAAGCGACTGCAGTCTGAATGGTCATGTCGAGTCAAATCCGTCTTGTACGTCACTCTAAGACAGATGTCACCAATCTGCGGCGAACGTTCGAACAAGCAATGGGGGATACCCTCCTTATTCTCTCAATGTCCTTCTTTCTCTAATTAATTTGAAAAAAATTCAGACTGAGCAGGAATTGCTAAACTACTGCACAAACACTAACATCCATAGCTTCCATTTTTACTTCTGTAAACAGAGTGTGTTGTGTGTGACTTCTTACCTCTGCATATTCTGAGCTTTAGGGCCGTGAACCGTTCACACTGAGGTATGTTTGCTACAGTAGCGCATTTCAGTTATAATGTGAACAAACAAAACTTTTGGAACTTTTGATAGCCTTATTAAAATCCCAAAACTAAGGATCTGCTATCATATCCACTGAGTAGGTGCAGGAAGTGTGTGTTTGTTCCTACCTGTTTCCTGCAGAGAACAGCGACATTCCTGTTGAATAGAAGCGGGCATTATCAGTCGACGGTGTAATGCATTGTGCCAGACTTGAATCTCAGGTGCTTCATCTTATATCAGGAAGCAGACAGTCTAGAAGTTAGATCTGAGAGGAGATGAGCTGCTGCTGAGATCTCCCGAGAGCTGTGTGTAAGTAATATGGCGGTAAACTGGTAAAACAAACAAACTCGGGTAAAAACAAACCATAACATTCGAGCCAAATATAGCAAACGTTTGATAATAATAACCATTATTTTGTATTTCTCTGTCCGGAGAAAGTAAGAGGATGAAAGAAACTATCTTGGATATACAGGCCAGGGGAATGCGGGACAATCTTGTTTTTTCCGGGATCCCAGAACAGGCTGAGGACGACGCTGAATCCACCGTCCGAGATTTTCTCCAACATCAGTTAAAGCTCCCAAGCGACACGGTAAAAAACATCACTTTTCACCGCGTCCACCGGCTCGGAGGTAAGAAGCCCAACAACAGCCGGCCGCGACCTATTGTAGCTAAATTCAAGCATTACAAGCAAAAAGAGCAGGTCAGAGGCCAGGGCAGAGAGCTGCGGTGAACGAATTACAGCGTTAATGATCAATATCCGAAGGAGATCCTGGATAGAAGGCGCATTTTGTTCCCAATCAGGAAGAAATATATCAGTGAAGGCACCAGAGCTACAGTAGCAGTAGATAAACTGTATGTTAATGGGCAGCTGTTCAGGGACCCCCAGCTTACTCCTTGGCTTTATTAGTCATGTAACACTGGCTAGATAAGAGTTGTTTTATCAGTCAACTGTAATCTAATGTTAGCACAGCTCTGTAAAGTTGTTTACATTACTCAATGTGGGCGGGGCCAGGGCTAAGCACTGGGTTACTGGCTCTTTTTTCTTTTCTCATCTTCACATGTCTATCACCAAATTTCTTTGTCACTCCTTTTTTCTTCTTTTATCACTCACACACACACACACAGAATTTTTTCATAATATAACTATTTCTTTCTCTCTCACCCTTCACACCTTCACAACTTTCTTCTATTTCTCTCTTTCTTATATCTCGGCTTTTGGAATTTCAATCAGGCAACCCCAAGCACAAACTAATAATGGACCTTTGTTTATCTGTTTCTATGGTGATATGGACTTTACAACTTTTGTCTGAAAACTATGACTACTCTAAGGTTTGTCACGTGGAATATTCATGGAGCTGGAACCAGAGAGAAAAGAGTTAAGATTCTTAACCAGCTTAAAAGAATGAAGGCAGATGTCGTCTTATTACAAGAAACCCATAAATCTACCTCAGCTGTAGTTGATCTTAAATCCCCTGAGTTTCCTAATATGTTTTCTGCATGCTATAACTCTAGACAAAGGGGAGTAGCAATATTAATAAATAAAAATGTTAATTTTACAGTAATAGATACAGTTACAGATCCAGAACAGAGGGTAGATTTATTAAAGTAAAACTATCTATACAAAACCAAAAGTTATGTATTGTCAGTATATATGGTCCAAATGTTGATGACCCCTCATTCTTTCATTCCTTCTTCTCGGTGCTCCTTGAACACTTGGATTGCTCACTTCTTCTTGGGGGCGACCTCAACTTTGGTTTAAATGAAGAAATAGATAGGCTCAGCACAGCAGGAACTCAGCGCAGCTGGAAATCTATAGATATAGTCAAACAGTACATGAGCGATTATGGACTTTGTGATGTATGGCGATCTCTTCACCCCAATGAAAAAATATATACTTTCTTCTCAAATGTCCACCATTCATATTCTCGACTGGATTATTTGTTAGTCAGCAGCTCACTGTTGACTGACATTTCAGACACTGAGATACACCCTATAGCTGTTAGCGATCATGCTCCTGTTTCTCTAACTTTAGTAAATAAAACAGAAACACCTCAAAGCGAAAATTGGAGATTTAATATATCCTTACTTAAAGATAAAGAATTTATAAAATATTTTGAAAAAGAGTGGGCCTCATATTTGGAATAAAATGACCTACATGGTACGTCACCATCCATTCTTTGGGAGGCAGGAAAAGCTGTGATTAGAGGTAAAATAATCTCATTCTCATCAAATAAAAAGAAAAAGAAAATGGAAAAAAAACGTATTCAGGAATTAGAAGAAACTATTAATTCATTAGAAGCTTCTCTAGATGAGGAGAGACTAGGCAAAATCCGTAAAGCAAAGCTAGAACTAAATCAAATTATTAATAAACAGACCCAGTTCTTAATTCAAAGACTTAGGATAGAAAACTTTGAACAAGGTAATAAATCAGGTAGATTTTTGGCTAACCAGCTTAAAATGAATAAAGAAAAAACAATTATATCTGCTATTAAAGATCAGACCGGGAATACAGTATATGATCCTGGAAGAATAAACAACACATTTAAAGAATTTTACAAGGCTTTATACTCACCAGAGATAAATCCATCGGATCATGAAATTGAACAATTTTTTGATAACATAACACTACCTAAATTATCTGAAAGTCAAGCGATGGCCCTGGATTCACCACTAACAGCGGCTGAACTCCAGGAGGCCCTCCAAAGCATGCCCAATAAAAAGGCTCCAGGCCCAGATGGATTTCCAGCAGAGTTCTATAAAGAATTCTGGAATATTCTGGCACCAACATTCCACAGAATGCTCCAGAAGACCAAGGAAAATGGCCGACTTCCACCAAAAATGAATTCTGCCTACATTAGTCTTCTACTAAAATCAGGTAAAGACCCTTTGTTTCCTACCAGCTATCGTTCCATATCCCTCATTAATGTTGATCTTAAAATAATCTGCAAAGCCCTCGCAAAAAGGATAGAGAAAGTAAATCCTCTTATAATACATCCTGATCAAACTGGTTTTATTAAAGGGAGACATTCATCCACAAATTCACGTAGACTAATAGATTTAATAGATTTTACTTACTGTAAAAACATTAAAACTAATATATTATCTCTAGATGCAGAAAAAGCATTTGATAGAGTTAACTGGAAATTCTTATTTGTAACCTTGCATAAATTTGGCTTTGGAAATTCTTTTATAAACTGGTTGAAAATATTATACAGTTCACCAACAGCATGTATCAGGACAAATAACCAAACATCATCTAGGTTTTATCTTCAGAGAGGTACCAGGCAGGGATGTCCTCTCTCTCCCTCCCTGTTCGCTATTTTTATTGAACCACTAGCTGCAGCAATCAGGCAAACTCACAATATTAAAGGCATAAAATGCAATAACATTGAACATTAAATCAGTCTTCATGCAGATGATGTATTACTTTTTCTCCAGCATTCACAAACCTCTTTCTCTCAGGTAATCGGGTTGATAAACTCTTACTCAAACGTTTCAGATTATTCTATAAATTGGTTAAAATCTACAGTTCTTCCAATCAATTGTTCTGTCCAGAATCCAACTAATACACAACTGCAGTCAGGGAATATTACTTATTTAGGTATCAATGTCTCACCAAGACTGGCAGATTTAATAAAGCTAAACTACATCCCACTTTTAAAAAAAGTGGAAGATGATCTTGCTAGATGGAAATCCCTACCCATATCACTTATGGGAAGGGTTGCTTCAATAAAAATGATGGTTTTGCCCAGAATCAACTACTTATTCTCAATGATCCCAAGTAAACCATCACTAGACTGGTTTAGATCTCTGGACTCCTCCATCTCTAAATTTCTTTGGAAAGATGAACCCCCACGTATCAGCTTAAAAACACTGCAGAAGACCAAAGAAAAAGGAGGTCTAGATCTACCAAACTTCCATCATTATTTCTTAGCCAACAGGCTCCAATACATCTCAAGATGGTTAAAACATAGCTACCTAGATGAGTCCTGGATAGACGTAGAACAGACACTATGCAATAAGATAAAACTTTCAGACCTACCATTTATTAGCTCAAATATAAAACGACATGAATGGTTTAAAAGCACAAAAATCAGCTCCTCTCTGACAGCATGGTGGGAGTTTCTAAAAATGACAGAGTCCACAATAATCCCATGCAGACGCACACCCATCTGGAATAACCCCGACATCTTGCAAAAAAAATGTATGATACGTTTTCCAGACTGGAGGTGCAATGGAATTGAATACCTGGAACATATATTTGAAGGAACAGACTTTATCCCATTTAATACATTAATTACACAATATGGAATTAATAAAAACTAATTCTTAGAATTTCAACAAATTAAATCTATTATTAAAGGTAAATTTAGGCTCAATACAGTTGAATTACAAATTCCAGCAAGAGTTTTAGATTTTCTTAATCTCAACCCCCCCAAATTGCTGTCTAAAATATACAAAACTTTATCTACATTAGATGAATCAATAGCCATCCCTATTTCAAAATGGGAGGTGGATTTATCAGCCAACTTTGACCAAAACGTCTGGTCTCAGATATGTTTAAGAACCTTTAAAATAACCAAAAAATCCTCATTTGCAATTAATACAATACAAAATCCTTCATAGAGTACACTATACAGGTCAACGGATGTTTAGGATGGGTTTTACATCGTCTAATACCTGCTTACAATGCACAAGCAATATACCAGATACTTATATTGAGGCGCTTTGGTTCTGTCCACCTGTTAAGAAATTTTGGTGCCAGATATGTGAGGACTTATCAAAGTGTCTGAAATGTAACATTCCACCATCTCCCTCAGTTTGCCTGTTAGGAGATTTAAATGATGTCACCATGGACACAAAGTCAGTTCTAATGGTTCACATTGCCTTATGCATCGATAAGAACTTGGTTTTGTCGTTTGGGATACAGTTGCTGATGTGGGGTTTTTGGGGTTGGAGGCGTCTGGGGGGGGATCCCTGGGGGTGGTGGCTTTGGGTGTTAACTCCTGATGGCTGCATGCGGTGCCTTAGGGGGGTTGCACTGAAGGACATGGGTTACTGGCCTGGTGGCCGTGCTGCGCCTGGGTAGGGTCTGGGGTGGGCCTGGGGATTCGGGGCTCTGGGGCGCCGCGCTCCCTAGCTGTGGTCCTGGCTGGAGGTCGGCCGGCGTGGGGTCTGTGTTGCCTATGGGGGTCGGGGCCGGCCAGCATGCGCGGCTGCCTCTCTCTTTTTCTCTGGGCCGATTGTCATCGCCGGTCCCTGTATGGCGTCTCACCTTGTTTGCTGGTTGGGGTGCCTGGCTGGTGGTCGCGGTGGCTGGGTGGCATTTCTGGGCCTGATCAGTCCTTTTTCGCACTGGACTTAGCTCCTGGGTCTTGGACTTTATGCGTTGCGGGGCGCTGGGGTCGGGCGGACCTGCGGGTGGACTGGCCGAGTAGTGGGCGTGCAGGGCAGGTGGGTGGGGCGCTGGGTTTGGTCGCCTGCCGGGCCATTGAGCAGCAGTGGTCGCTCTACAAGGGAATGGGGCTGGTGGATGTCGGCCTGGTGGGACGGCCGCCCGGTTCATCGGCTTGCTCCTGGTCTGGGCAGGTACTTCGCCGGGGTTTGGGCTGCCGGGGCCTCCGATGCGCAGGTGGCGCTGGGGGCCTCCTTTGTTGGCGGGGAGGCTATTGCTAACTGGCGACAGGTGCTCTCCCCCTACGAGGGCACTTGGACGGGGGGGAGGGGTGCTGTGGCCGTGGACCCCGGGTTGAACGTGCCATGGGCTCCCTCCCTGGTGGATCCCGGTGAACAGCGGTGCCTATTGGGGTCAGTGGGGGAGCTGGCTCCCTGGGAAGACATTTTGTCTCTCTGTCCTTCCCTCCCCATCCCCTAACACCTCTGTCCACCCGCTCCTTCACTTTACCACTCATATCTTGGGGCATGGGCACATCACAGGAGGGGTTTCCCTCCTCGCTATCCCGTGGCGTCGTGGGTCCCAATTTTAATATACAACTTAGACACTCCCACTTATAACATTTTCATGCAACACACATGTAGGGACTTTGGGGTGGGCACACTTTTCGGCATCCAGAGGGGGAGCGGTTCAATCAGCTTCACCTCTGGTGCCGGTGCCCACTGTTAAACCACATATAGACACTGAGGGCTCGGGGTGGAGGTTGAGGGATATGTGGCTGCCTTCCCCACATCCTACCCCTCTGTTTTAATTGCACATTATAACAACATGCATCAACACCATACTTGAGCGGGAGGACAGATCAATCCGGTTCGGACCTGGTGCATGCCTGGCCGGGCCTGGGGGGGCCGGTGTGTTGGTCGGCCGATGCGCTGGGCGGATATCTTCCTTTGGTTGGTTGGGGCACCTCTTTTAGGGGTGCCAGGTTTGGGATTGTTGGGTGGTGCCTGCTCGGTGGCTCGGCGGGATACGGATCCAGCATCTCTGCTCGTTCAATCACCTGTTCTGTGCGCACCGTGCGTGGTCGGTTCATTGGCGGGTTGGACCGGCCCTGGCCTTTGTTGGATGCCTGGTCTCGGCACTCTGCGTTGCGCGGGATCAGGACTCGGGAGATGGTATAACTTGGTGTCCAGGTGCTGGCTGAGATCGGCCTGGGGATGCCGTCCGTCCGCTGCGGCTATCGGTGGGGCGCCCTGACATGGGGCAGGGGTGGGGCGCTGGGAGGATGGCGGTGGGGATGGGCCCGGGGTGGTGGTGGCGCGTGGCAGCCGGCCGCGGCCCCTGCGGAGCCAGTGGGCCCCTGCGGAGCCAGTGGGCCCCTCGTCGGCCGGTCCGTTGTCGGGTCCCTGCTGGGGGGTAGGGCGCCCCTGGGCCCCGGCTCTCCCGGTCCATGGACCGGCCCACCCTGGCGCGGCTGGTTGCCGGCGGGGCCCGTGGGCTTGTCACCGCTGCACCTGGGCCCCTGCATAGTAGCCGCTGGACGTTCCCCTGGGGTTCTCCTTTGCTCCTCTCTTGGGGGATGGGGTCGGCCGGGTCCGCCTGGGGCTCTGGGGGTCCTTTGGAAGTCTTGGCTCCGATCTCCTTCATGTCTGCATCGATTCCTGGGAGACAGATTGATGGCTGCTCACACCAGCTATCGAACACTCTTATGGAGAAACCTTATCTGCACCAGCATACTCACACACACACATAGATGTGGGGTCTCTGGTGTTTGCGGATATATTCTTGGGCTGAGGTTATCATTATTAGAGCTTGATTAATCTGAACCAATAGTTTTTCTGTGACATTGTTGTTGTATTTTTATATCCATTTTTGTGTGATGTGGTTGTTTAGTTCTTAGTTCACAATGTTTGGTTTGTTTTGCCAATGTTCCTTTTTCCTTTTTTGTTTTGTTTTGTTTTTTCCCCTCTCCCTTTGGGTATGGAGGCAGACTTCAATGTTTTCCTGTGTTTTCTTTGTTCCCATTCCTCTCTCACCCTCTCTCATGTCTTTTTGTTTCCTACCTCTCTTCTTCATCTTCTTTCTTTCTGCCCCTTAATTAAATATTTTAAATTAAATAAAACCCCCAGCAATTCATAATAAAGATAAAAAAAAAATAAAAAAAGGAAGCAGACAGTCTGAGTAGACACCTTTTCTGGTTATTGCTTTGAAGCTAACTAATCATTGTGGGGGATTTTAACATCCATACCAACAACCCCCAAGATAGACAAGCAAAAACATTAGATGATACTCTCCACAACTTTGGCCTGACCCAGCATGTCAAACAACCAACACAAAATAAAGGACACACTCTGGAATTAATTATCAGCAAAGGTTTAAATATTTCCAACATCTCGGTAATTAATATTGCGTTATCTGACCATTTCTGTATTATCTTTGAAAGTACCATCTCTGCTAAATTATCCAGCCACAGTAAGACCACTATAAAAAAGTGTTTTCTAGGGGACAGTTCAGTAGAAACCTTTAAATGTATTTACCCTTCCACCACATCCCCCTCATCTCCCAACTCAAACTCAGTAAATAAGCTGGTAGATAATTTCCTTGCGAGAATCTCAGACATCATGGATTCCATTGCTCCAACTAAAGTGAAAGTAGTCTCAGGTAGAAAGAAGTCTCCGTGGACAAGTAATCCACTGGTAAGTAGTGAAAAGAGAGAGTGTCGACGAACCGAGAGAAAATGGCGGAAAATCGAACCCACAACCAGTGCCATCCCCAGTCAACAATAATGTAGAGAAAATGTCTGAATTCCACGAATTAAACCAGAACAGCCTTGAAAAAAATCATTTTACAATTAAGCTCCTCCTCCTGCTGTCTTGATATCCTACCCACAGCTTTTCTAATAAAAGTTATTCCTGTTATTGGGTCTGATCTTGTTCAAATAGTGAACTCATCCCTGCTATCAGGTCTCTTCCCTCAGGCTTTCAAAACAGCAGTTATTAAACCACTACTAAAGAAGAAAAATATGGACAACACGTTAATGCAGAACCACAGGCCAATCTCTAATCTTACATTCATCAGTAAGATTATTGAAAAGCTGTGTTTCAGCAATTAAATACCTTCCTAAGAATGACTAACCGTTTTGATGTTTTTCAGTCTGGTTTCCGTGCTCACCACAACACCGAGATTGCCCTCGTCAAAGTATTCAATGACATCCACATAAATACAGACTGTGGTAGAACCACAGTGCTGGTTCTGTTGGACCTCAGTGCAGCATTTGACACTGTTGATCATGATATTTTATTGGAACGACTGGAGAGCTGGGTCGGCCTCTCTGGTACACTACTTGGCTGGTTCGAGTCTTACCTAAAGAACAGGGACTTCTATGTTTTAATAGGAAACTTTTCATCAGAACGAACAGAAATCACATGTGGGGTGCCCCAGGGCTCCATCCTGGGGCCCCTCTTATTTAATATCTACATGCTCCCACTAGGCAAGATTATAGCAACCAATAACATTAGCTACCATAACTACGCGGATGACACTCAGCTCTACATTACAATGTCACCAGGTGACTCTGAACCCATTCAAACCCTAAATCAAGGCATTGACCAAATAAATGGATGGATGGGCCATAACTTTCTCCAGCTGAATAGAAACAAAACTGAAGTAATTATTTTTGGACCCAAGGAGGAACGATCAAGAGTCAGCACACAGCTTCAGTTAATACAGCTAGAAACTACTGATCGGGCTCGAAATCTAGGTGTAGTAATGGACTCAGACCTGAACCTCCAGGGTCACATAAAGGCAATAACAAGGTCAGCCTTCTATCACCTAAAGAACATTTCTAGGATTAAACAACTGATGTCGCAACAGGACCTAGAAAAACTCATCCATGCATTTATCTTTAGTCGGATTGATCACTGCAACAGCATCTTCACAGGCCTGCCTAAAAAGTCAATCAGACAGCTGCAGATGATCCAGAACGCTGCCGCTCGCGTCCTCACTAGAACCAGGAAAGTAGAGCACATCACCCCAGTTCTAAAGTCCTTACACTGGCTCCCTGTAGCTTAGAGAATTGACTTCAAAATACTCCTGCTAGTTTATAAATCATTACATGGCTTAGCACCAAATATGTTGAAGACCTGTTGTCACAGTACCAACCACCAAGACCACTCAGGTCCTCCAACTCTGGCCTACTAAACATCCCCAGACTCAGAACTAAACATGGAGAAGCAGCTTTCAGTTTCTATGCTCCCCTTATCTGGAACAGACTTCCTGACGAGTGTAGAGCTGCTGAAACTCTGAACTGCTTTAAATCGAGACTAAAAACCCATCTGTTAAGAATTGCCTTTTAGTAAATGCTTGATGTCATATGTATGAAATGTGTTCATGCTCTCTTGCTGTTTTGATTTGTGTATCATGTGTAATGTGTTTCTTTTCTCTTAATTTCCAATGTTATATTCCATGTTTTTTTTATTTTTTTTATCACCAAATCATGTAAAGCACCTTGAATTACCCTGCTGTTGAAAGTGTGCTTTACAAATAAAATTGCCTTTCCTTGCCTTGCCTTGCAGAGTGTGACGGGTAGGTGCACCAACCAGCTGGTTCATATCAGGAGTAATCAGGAGACGCATTTAGTGGAGCAGGCTTTCTGTGACGAACGCCAGATAATTGTCATTTCTCAAGTCGTAACCAGGTCTGAGCATAGCACTTTTCACATGTTTGTTGACCGCATTAAACTGACATTGTGCTCTCTTCCTTCCTCCGGGCTGAACTTCCCCGGCCGACCTCCTTCGCCTCTCAATCCAAATCTCTTCGTCGATCTCCACCTGGACTCCCAGATCCACCTTATATGTTCACCGTCGTCCTTGGACCTACTACCCCTGTCTATCCTCACCGCTCCCTCGACGACCTCCTGATACCGTCTCTCAGGACCGTCCCCACGCCTACCTCTCCACCCTCCAACGCCTTATCGTCTCCAATACCTCCTGGAAACAAACCATCTGTTACCAACTGAACCACAGGTGAGTACACTTTAACAGCAGATGGTACAGAATGAAAGCATGGATATATCTTACATGTAATTGCTTAAGGGCGAACAGGAGGCACACTTGATGGTGATGAAGATGATCCGGGAAATAGTTTAGAGAAGTTAAGTCTGTTGCTCCGATGAATAAACCTCAATGGATGAACTTGTAGCAGGAGGGTGATGTTGATTTGAAGAGTAAACCGGTAGCCAGTCGTGGAAGAAAGCATGGTTATTTCTGATAGAAACCTTGAAACAGGTGGTCCGTAAAGCAAACTCAGGAAAGGAATCACAGACGAAAGTGCTCCTACCTCAACTCTTATAAGTCACCCTGTGTTCCTTTCTATTCTGGAAGAAAGTATTTACAACAGCCATTTCCATCCTTTTCACAAAGTCTACCGCTATCTGTCTTTCTTCATTCCTATGCTGGATACCAAACCAGCCCGTCACTTCCTTATCACCTCTGTTCTAACTCTGTTTTGTTTTTTTAAATCATGGTTTTTATTCCTGTACTTTTGCTTTTTCTGCACCCTGCTGTAATGCTTTTGATGTTTTATGTAAAGCACTTTGAATTGTCTTGTAACATGAATTGTGCTATACAAATAAACTTGCCTTGCCTTGCCTTGCCTTGCCTTGCCTTGCCTTGCCTTGCCTTGCCTTGCCTTGCCTTGCCTTGCCTTGCCTTGCCTTGCCTTGCCTTGCCTAACTCACATCCTACCTGTAGGGCATAACCATTAACATTGATCATTATCCCTTCAATTTCAAGCTTCAGATTCATCAGTCTATCTGACACTCTTTTCTCTCTCAGAATGTTCCAAACAAACTCCTTTTTCAAGGATTCAAGGATTCAAGGAACTTTTATTGTCATACCATCTCACGTTACATGTGATGGTATGAAATTAGGACTCAGGTTCGGAATTATAAGTCATTTAAATTAAATTAGTGGAAAAATGTATTTAAATAAATAAATGTAATAAATAAATAAAAATAAATGTGCTCTACAGGACACAGCTGGAGTTCAGCAGTCGAACAGCTGCAGGGAAGAAGCTGTTATTGAGCCTGGTGGTCTTGCTCTGTATGCTCCTCAGCCGCCTGCCTGAGGGCAGGGGCTGAAACAGGCTATGAGCCGGATGGGTGGAGTCCTTCAGGATGCGGAGGGCCCGTCCCCTGCATCGGGACGTGTAGAGGTCCGAGGTGGTGGGAAGCGTGCTCCCTACAGTCCTTTGTGCAGCTTTCACCACCTGCTGCAGAGCCTTCCTCTCAGCAGCAGTACAGCTGCCGTGCCACACGGTGATGCACAGTGATAGAAACTCCTCAGAACGGAGCTCCCAAGTCCAGCTCTCCGCAGCTTCCTCAGGAAGTAGAGACGCTGGTGGGCCTTCTTGACCGGACATGAAGTGTTGGCATTCCAGGTGAGGTTGTTGGATATGTGCACACCCAGGTACCTGAAGCTGTAAACCACTTCCACAGCTGCTCCTCGGATGTACAGGGGAAGGAGAGGACGCTTGTCCCTTCTGAAATCCACCACCATCTCCTTGGTCTTCTTCACAATGATGCAGAGGTTGCTTTCTCTGCACCACTGCACCAGGTTTTCCACCTCCTTTCTGTATTTGGACTCATCGTTGTTGGTGATGCGTCCCACTACTGCTGTGTCATGTGCAAACTTAACTATATGACAGCTGGGGTGTTTTGCTGAGCAGTCATATGTCAGCAGAGTGAACAGGAGGGGGCTCAACACGCAGCCCTGTGGTGAGCCTGTCCTGAGGGTGATGGAGGAGGAGATGGTGTGGATCTTAACAGTCTGAGGTCTATTGGTCAGGAAGTCCAGGACCCAGTTTCCCAGCGTGGGACTCAGTCCGAGGGAAGAGAGCTTCTGCACCAGCGTCTGTGGGATGATGGTGTTGAAGGCTGAGGAGAAATCAAGTTTCAAGAGAACTCCTACTCCATTTCCCTTTCCATCTATACCAATGCAGAACAACTTCAACCCTTCTCCTAAGCTTCTAGCATTGCTACCCTTCTACCTGGTCTCTTCAACACAGTATATTCACCTTCCTTCTTTACATCATGTCCACCAGCTCTCTACGTTTACCTGTCATAGTCCCAACATTTAAAGTCCCTACTCTCAATTCCACACTCTTGAATTTTCTCTTTTCGTTCTGCCTACCAACATGCCTCCCTCCTTTCCTCCGTCGACCAACAGTAGTCCAATTTCCACCGGCACCCTGTGTGTTAACAGCACCGGTGGCGGTTGTTCTTAACCAGGGTGTCACAACCCGGCTCGTGCGGTCATGACAAAAAAGGAGACATATCGTAAGGAGACATATCATAACAAGGGCCTCGACCGATCCACTATGGAGTTCATATTTTTGATTCACATATTTGATTTGACTTAGCTTTTACGTTGGATGCCCTTCCTCACACAACCCTCTCCATTTTTCCACACTGGGGACTAGCACAAGAAACACTGGCTTGTGACCTCTTAACAACATACGAGTTAGCTTCATTATCATGCTATATCAACATAGTGTGAATCATGTATCCATACCGATCCACAATCATGTATTCTGGAATCTTAACCAAGAATGGATAACATTAAACAATTATCTGACTTTTGCTCCATCCCCAACAATGCTTACAGTTTTGCTGAAGAGCCAATTATTCATCAACTGGTTGTCTTCTGCTCTGTTTTGCAAAGCTATTTACAGAAATCGCTCTGCAGCAGGGTGAAATACAAGCACTAGTTTACATTTACTAAATAAAGAGTTTTATAGCTGTGTTTATGCACCCAGCAAGCGGAAAACAGTCCATCACCAGCACAACTAGCTTTCAGCAAGCCATTTATAAACATTTTGCTTATGCTGTTTACTGCCGAGTTGGAGGATTTTTTAATGAAATGATAAATCAAGTCTTGGTCTGTTGTTTTATTAGATGATTAGCTTTTTATTGTGTGGATATTAATTCTCTGTAGGGCCACAAAGCAGTGGGAGTAAGTGTTCAGCATCGGGTTTTGTGAATGTGAGTGCGTGTGTGTCCCCTGAAGCTGTTCCAGTATCTCTTATAGACAATAGACCAGACCGAAGGATGAGGCCTCTCAATCAGACCTTTTCTGTTTGCAGTGGTGAAGTGGCCATCAGAGGGGGATGTTTTCCTTTGAGACACTTCTCAAATTTAAGCAGTAGCTCAATGGGAAACAGAGGGATACATCGGAGAGAGACAGAAGCTAAATGGGCTCAGTATAAATGTTGCTTCTGGATTTAAAATAAGAAAATTCTAAATGTATTTTAGTTGCACACTTTTTTGTGAGTTTAATGAACAAACTGTCAATGTTACTCTGGGTTCAATAAGCATATCAGCCTTAATTAAAAAAAGAAAATCCTTAGCTTTGTGAGGAAGTTTTTTCTTTTCTTTTGGTTCCTTGTTTATTTAAAACGCCAATATAAATTTGAGACACTTTTGGAGATCTACCATTTAAATGAGCAAAAGAATAACTGCAGTGCCCTATAAATGAATTTACACATTAATTTACATTGACCTAAATCCATTGCAACGTACCTCTAGCTGAATGTTCAGGGTCGTTGTTTTGCTGTAAGGCTGAAGCTCCTCTCCAGCCTCCAACAGATTTCTCTCAAAATCGTCCTGTATCTGCTTCCATTCATCTTCCAATTCAACTGTCCCTCCTGAACCAAAGCTACCCCAAAGCATGATTCTGCCACTTCCTCTTTTCATTGTAGGCACAGTGTGTTCATAATACGCAGTGTTAGTTTCTATGGCTTTCTTCCATAGTCAAAACTGTAAGTTAGATTAAGTATACTATGGGATGGCACAGTAACCCCCCCCCCCCCCCCACCACCCCCCATTTGGTTTTACTGAGATCCAGGTGCTGTAGTTTGCTGATGCCTGTCCGACAGGTTCGGAGAGCTTAGTATGGTGCTGTATTGGGGCCAAAATTAAGACTACTACCCTGCTGCAGAAGCCTATATCAATTCCGAAGCCAGAAACTGATCTGACTGTTGATAGCTCGGCATCGGTAACTGAGAGGCCAGCGCTGGCAACTGAGAACAAGCCTGCTCACTTGTTAGCATTGGAGAGGCTGGAGACTAGCTTTCCTAGGCTCGTCACCGGCTTTATTAGACTCGTATTTTCTTCTTCTTCCGACTTTATGGTGGTTGTGAAAGAACTTGTGGTGCATTATCGACACAGTGTGGACAACAATAGTTTTAATGCCTTTATTCCTAAGTAAACACATGTGACTCTTCAAAATCAAAATATCATCTTGAAAATTATATCCCCCATACTCTTATGAAATCTAATTAATCCTTGACTGAACACTTTTTTATTTTGCTCAGATTTGAATATTTTCCTCTCCTGCCTATTATTGTACAATCTAACATAAAAAAAAGAAAAAGAAAATCACAATTCCCTGTCCCTGGGTATGAAATTAGGGTCCTCTAGATTAAATTATATGATTGACTAATTATTGTGATTAAATCTTATTATTATTTATTAATTAACTTCAATGGAAACGTCAATACCACCAGCAGTTGGACTTTGCTGATGTTTAACCTAAATTTAAAGAGTGGAGAAAGCATTCTGTTAATAAAAATTCACTTAATTTATCCAAACTCTCCAGGCCTAACATTTAGTAATTACACTGTATATACTACCTGGGGGACTTTGACAAGATGAAAACTTCCTTACATCATGCCATGTTCTCCATTTTCTATTGAGCATTTCATTCAATTCAAAAATACTTTATTGATCCCAGAGGGAATGCTTGGCAGGCTTATTAAGGCTTATTAAGGCTCACTAAAGTACTGGACACTTTAATTAGTAGCTTGTTTCCTATTTAAAGCACCACCCACTGAAGTAATAAAACTATAAATTTCAGACCTCAATAAAAATGGAGTAATTCTTCAATATCCATATACTACATTACATTCATAAATATTTACAGGAGAAGTTCACCCATTCTATAATGTCTTTAATATCATCGAAAAGGGAATCATACAGTGCTGCAAGTACAAATACAACTGGAAAAGATCAATGATACTCCATAGTAAATATTACAATTTAATAATAAAAAGCTTAATGCGAGGCGGTTCTGCTGTCTGGGGCTGGTGTGAGTGCCTGGCAGCCGGGTTGTGGGCTTGACCTACTCTGGAGGGCATAGTGGCGAGATTGGGTAGGTGGGTTTGGTACTATGGATCTGGGGGGAGGGGGGGGTTTAGTAAACAGTTTGTTATTTAACCCCTTAGCGTTTTTATATCCCATTAGCGGTACGTTACATACTTTGAGTCAAATCTGTGAACACCTTTTGTATGTACACATACATAGAAATAGACATAATTGGAAAGCTGCAAAGAGTCCAATGATGTATGCCAATTAAGGCTACAATCATAAATGTAGACACAGCAAACACTTTTGTCAAATCACTCAGAAAGCCAGGAAATGTGCAACTCAACGTTCAAAGCCGCATATCACTGCCAGAACAAAAAAGGTCTTTTTACATCCAAGTGTCACGAAAACGAGACACTTTATGCTACAAAAATGCATTTATTCTGCATTTTTACTGATTTTGTAACAAACTGATGTCTTTTTTTCCTGATTTCTTTTTAACCATTCAGATATACGATCATGGTCTGCAGTACCACATTTACCATTTCCCTGTTGTGACCCCAAGACGTCCAGCCATCTGCCGTTTTCATCATGCTTTCTGGCTCCTTCAGCTTCTGAACAACTTGCAAAGCTTCCATATTGTTTGTGTCTTGTTTGACACTCTGTTGCCTTTTATATTTCCCACTGGAAACCCAAAATGCTGAAAAACAAATGATTTAAAGAGTAGTTGGGGCATCTTGTATCCCAACTTCACCAGGCAAAGCCATTAACTTCACATCCGGTAAGCCATGGCTAACAAACAAGCTAACATAGCTAACCAACACTCCAGCTACAAGTGCAAATAATTACAGTGTCAACCAGGGAGTTATGTAAAGGTTCTGTGTCAAACCATTTGCGCACGCATCGCGGTGTTGATAAACAAGTAATCCCTCTATTGTTCATAAAAATTCAATTTAGAAATACTTTTTTTATCCCAGAGAGAAATTAAGTGTTGCTGTAGCTCATACTATTTAACTCTTCTAGGAGTTGTTGTAGATCCTGATGGGCAGGAAGGATCTTCTGTAGCAGTCTGTGTTGCAGCGAAACTGAAGACACTTTATTTTTGTAGCATAGTCCCATGAAGAGGATATGCAGGGTTGTCCAAAATGAATAAGAAACGGTTAGCCTTGCATTCAGAAAATGTTAACCAGTTAGTTTGCCTTAGCAACTGGTTAAAAGATGAATAGTTTAAAAGCGCCACGTGTAAATGTGATAGAGGAGTTCAAAACAAACGTTCCATGCATCTCTCTTGTATTTCCTGTTTTTTTTTTAAAGGAGAGAGAAACAGCTTCCGGTTTTGTCCTTTACTTAAACGGAAAATTTTACTTTTCCAGTCATATAGGAAAGTTAATAAATAGTAGCTAATTCACAGCTACGCTGTGATTAATTAGATGACAGCCCTAAATATAATATAATATAATATAATATAATATAATATAATATAATATAATATAATATAATATAATATAATATAATATAATATAATATAATATAATATAATATAATATAATATAATATATCAGTCATACAAACTACAGTGGTTCAGAATTCCTCCCTAATGTTGGGACACATACTGTCATTGGGTGGTGCTAACCCACATTCTAGCTCCAACAGGAGAAGAAGAGGACCAGAGTTTTTATAAGGGCGTTAGTCATCGGAGAACGCTCTCTTCCGTTTGGGCTTTCGGCCAGACAGTGCCATCCTTCCTTCGCTGGCGAGGGGAAAGGATGCGAGTTTCTAGGAGAAACTCACTCCAAGGACGACAAAGACTGCTGATCGATCAGCTGAATCGGAAACCCAGTGTGTTTTGAGACAAACCCCACTGTTCTGCCCTGAGCCCTGCTTTCTGAACAGACGCTGCCGTGTGGAAGGGACCGCTAACAAGCTACTGCAAACCAGAGCCGCGTCCAGACTGGAGCCATTACCCCACCGCGACAAAGTCTGGGATGAATGGTGTGCTGCAAAGCTGGAGAAAAAGGTATTGTGTCAGTGAAGGAAGGTAGGGCTGATTGCTATTAGCCAAGGCGGAGAGGACAACACGCCATCCCAGCTAAAGGCTACTACCTGCACCCCAACAGCCCTAAGGGCTCCAAGTGCTACCCAACCGCAGCTATTGTTAGCCTGCCGGCTAACTTTTTTTTAGCTTTCCCAATCATCCACGGAGCGACCTGAAGAACTTTAACAGTTCAATAAGGTTTGTCTGGGCAGAGGCAAGGTTAGCTTAGGATAAACAAGATTTAAGGGTTGTTTATTTTCACTGTGATTTGTTACTTTGTGTAAGATTTAATTTATTGTTTGAGTACAAACAGGCTGGTCGGCCTGGAGGTTTAAACTGTGATTTTTGAAGATTCCGGTGGAAAATCGTTTTATATCTTGTTCTATCTATTTTATAATCGTTTTCCTTTGTTTGGTGTTTAGTAAATGAACCAGAGCAGCTTTAAAGAGTAACTAAACCCCCAAAACAACTTTTTTTTGCCTATAAACTGTATAAATGGGTCTTTACCAATGCAATCTTTCAGTTTCTGGGCATTTTTTTACATTTTCGTGTAAACTTGTTTAATTCTACACTTTTTGGTCTAAAAACGTCTTAGTGCTGCCCTCTTAGGGTTGAACAGTGGGTACTGCATTTGAATTTTGTGATTGGTGGAGAGCAGTACATCTTAAGTCACAGCCATGGTCTCACAGACATGCCCTGTGGGTTTGGGTATAAAACTATCAGACATATCGGCCCCGTGGCGAGTTTGGAGTTGGATTGCGTTTTTCAGGTTACCATTATTATCATATTAGCACTTAGTTAGCATAGCTAACATACTGTTTTGAACGTTGGCCTATGTTAGCATTACCACTCAGAGACACAGACTTTTTAAGTCTCTAGCTCTGATGCTGCTACCCCAACAGATGACGGCTGAAGAGATTACACTCTCCACAACAGACTTGTAGAAGATCTCCAGCATCTTGCTGCAAACCCTGAAGGACCTAAGCTTCCTCAAGAAGTACAGTCTGCTCTGTCCCTTCTTATAGACGGCTTCACTGTTCAGTCTCTAGTCCAGTCTGTTGTCAAGGTGAACTCCAATGTATTTATACTCCTCAACGACCTCCACTTCTTCTCCCATGATGGAAACAGTTTTTGACTTATCCCTGTTTCTTCTGAAATCTACAATCATCTCCTTTGTTTTGTTCACATTCAAGGTGAGACGATTGTTTCCACACCATGTCACAAAGCGGTCCACCAGCTCTCTGTATTCAGCTTCTTGTTCATCTCTGATACACCCGACAATTGCAGAGTCATCTGAGTATTTCTGCAAGTGACAGGTCTCTGATTTGTACTGGAAGTCTGAGGTGTACAGAGTGAAAAGGAATGGTGAGAGTACGGTCCCCTGTGGTGCTCCTGCGCTGCTGACCACCCGGTTTGACACACAATTCTTCAGTCTCACAAATTGTGGTCTGTTGATCAGGTAGTCATTGATCCAGGCGATTGTTGAGGGCTCCACCTGTGTCTAAGGGAGTTTCTGACCAAGCAAATTAGGCTGAATTGTGTTAAATGCACTGGAGAAATCAAAGAACAGGATCCTCACAGTGCTGCCTGCTTTGTCCAGATGACAGTGGGTTGGTTGAAGCAGGTGGATGATGGCATCTTCAACTCCAACTCCACAGCAATAAGCAAACTGCAGTGGGTCCTGATACGTTCTTGTTTTCTTAATCAGGGGTCCCAACAGGAGTCTCTCCAGGACCTTCATGATGTGGGATGTCAGGGTAACAGGTCTATAGTCATTGATGACTGATGGGTGAGTTCTTTTTGGTACTGGAACAAGACAGGATGTCTTCCACAACACTGGAACCTTCTCCTGAGTTAGGCTAAGGTTGAAGAGGTGCTGCAGAATCCCACAGAGCTGCTCAGCACAGGCATTCAGGACTCTGGGGCTGACACCATCTGGACCTGCAGCCGTGATCCGGTTCAGTTTCTCCAGCTGCCTCTTCACCTGACTTTTGGAGACAGAGAAGTGGGAGGGGGAGGCAAAGGGGGTAGCAGCATTTCCTGACTTGGTTGAAGTCAAACTTGTGGAATCAGAAGAGTCCATGGCTGAGGTGAAGGATAAAACATCTGAGGTGTAACAGGAAAGCTGTTGATCAGAGGAGGGTGGGATGTCTGTTTAGCTGGGAACAGGAGACGAGGATGCTGAACTTGTTCCTGAACTGAACCTGTTGAAAAATGTGTTCAGTTCATTGGCTCTGTCCAGACTTCCATCTATCCAATCCTTCCTGTCCTTAAAGTCTGTGATCTTTCTCATTCCTGACCAGACATCTCGGATATTGTCCCTCTGTAGTTTGTTCTCCAGCTTCTTCCTGTATGCCTCCTTGCTGTCTCTGATCTTGACCTTAAGTTGCTTCTGTATACTCCTCAGTTAATCCCTGTCTCCCTCCCTGAAGGCTCTTTTTTTCTTGTTTAGCAGTTCCTTCAGGTCCCTGGTGATCCAAGGTTTGTTATTAGGGAAGCATCTCACTGTTCTGGTGGGGATGATGTTGTCCACACAGAAGTTTATATTGTCAGTCACACACTCAGTCATGGCATTGATGTCCTTTTCATGTGCATGGCAAAGAGTCATCCAGTCTGTGGTTGCAAAACAACCCTGCAGGGCTTCTTCAGCTTCCTGTGACCATTTTCTCACAGTTTTCTTTGTAACAGGTTGCCTCTGAACAAGTGGTTTATATTCTGAACAGAGAAAAACAAGATTGTGATCTGACTGTCCCAGAGGAGGTCTTGGTTTGGACATGTATGCATCCTTTACATTTGCATAAAACAAATCCAAGGTCCTGTTTTCTCTTGTGGAGCAGCTGACAAACTGTTGAAATGTTGGAAGTGTAGTAGAGAGCGAGGCATGATTAAAATCACCAGATATTGCCACAAATGCATTGGGGTGCTGTGTCTGTAGCTTAGCAACAACGGAACTGATGACATCACATGCATTGTCAGCAACGGCTGAAGGTGGAATGTAAACCTCTGCCAAAATTACACTGGTGAACTCTCTTGGCAAATAATATGGCCGAAAACTTACTGCCAAGAGTTCGACATCTGGGCTGCAGAGATGACACTTCACAGTAACATGTCCTGGATGACACCATCTGTTGTTGACAAGCACTGCTACTCCACTTCCTTTCCTTTTCCTGCTCGTCTTCAGATCTCTGTCTGCTCGTACAGTCAGGAAGCCTGGCAGAGAGACGTTTGAGTCGGGGATATGATCCAGCAGCCACGTCTCCGTAAAACACATAACACTGCATTCCTACTCTGGCTGAGTCCTTGTAAGGGCTTGGAGTTCATCCATCTTGTTAGCCAGTGATCTCACGTTGCCCGTTATGATCGATGGAAGACATGGCTTGAACTTCCTCTTTCTCTGTCTCCTTTTCGCTCCTGCTCTGCGTCCACGTCTCCACCTTATAAACTCATCAGGGATTTGTGGCTTCAGTTGAGGTATTATTTCAGCTTTTGCGATGTTAATCAGCTGTTAAGCAGCGCCACATGAGTTATTTGTAGGCTACATGCTGTAGCGAACCACATGGGCCCGCTTTTGACTGCTCGGCTTCATGAACAATAAAGACTGCCATTAATGGTATTCAAAATAGAGATCGACTTTAAGAGAGATAGTTTAAACACTAAAACTAATCTTTTAAGTCATTTTTGAAACTGCCTTTTTGGTAAGTCGAAATACTAGATTAGATCATAATTGTGCCCCCGTGTAAGGCCATTAACGTCAACATAAAGTCTAAATATTAAATTAGATCAATCACTGCGCTAACCGATCCATAAAACAGAATCATTTCTCCATGAAGTTATTGAATTCTAATTCAGCAAATAGTTTAATGAAACATTTCTTCTTCCAAAGAATGTTTTTCTTCACTTCTGCTTTGCATTGTGAATTGGTGGTTTGAAAACAAACCAGAAGGTGCTGGTTAGTCTTAAACTGACCACAATTAGTTAAAACTAACTTAGCTTCATTCCCAAAACTCTTCAATACAAGCCTTGGTCTTTAAGCAAACATATTCATTCTGAACTGTGACATCATTATCAATTTATTGGTTATTGTTCCTACTTCTTTGCATATTTATCACTTTTACTGTTTACTTTTGAATTATCTTTTGTAATAAACTCTTGTATTTTGGAAAACCGTTGTTATTTCACCTACATGTGTAGTAACTTGCTGTTCAAAGAACGCCAAGAACTTATTCCTTCATATATTGTTTAATTTTCTCCGCCTTATCAGGCAGGTAGGCTAATCATAAACATAAACTGAGACTGAACAATTTGGCTATTGATATTTCTGGAATCCAGGTGGTGCCCCTAAACTTGGTAATTTTTACATAAAATTATTAATCTTATTAATAATTGCCCTAAGCAATTATTCATAATTATTCATAGCCAACACCTACCTATCTGTGGCACAACACTAAACAAGGCTTTACAGATCTTCCTGTTAGAGAGGAAATACATTTTATGCAGAGTGGCTGTGAAGTACATCTGAGAAAACCCATAAACGAGGAAAGATGAAATGAACGCCCAGTGCACCTGCTGCTGAAGGCACAACACAGTGAAATACATGCATAGCCAGCTGCCAGAACCTTCCACTCAGCTGTGGCAATAACGCCTCAGCTTACAGCTGGGTGGTTTTAGGAAGATTTGTGAAATGAATGTGGTCATTTGATTGATGTTCCTACTGTTAAGCAGCTCTACTGCATGACTTTACTGTTTATTTTTAACTTTATTATTTTTCACCCGCAATTCTTCAAATACGCATGGACGGTGAATAACGAACACAGAGGGAACCAAACTAGACACTAAGGAAACTACAAACTCAAACTAACACAAATGAACCTTCCATGGCAATACCTTTTTAACTTAAATAAAGAACAGTAACATAATCAAAACACACATATAAACCAAAACCCAAACACCCAAGGATCCTAACAGATTTTTTTTTGTACTTTCAGGAGGAGTGACTGTTTAGAATTGAGCTGAGTATGCTGCTAGAACCAGGGTCAAATTTTACAACAGCTATTCAAAAGTTATAATTAGGGCTGTTAAACGACTAAACATTTTATTGTAATTAATCACAGTGTAGCTGTGAATTAGTCATGATTAATCATGATTAATCAACATTCCTAAATATGACTGAAAAAGTAAAATTCTTGGTGTAAACGAAGGACAAAACCAGATGTTGTTGCTGTCTTTTTAAGGAAATACAGTGGAGATGCCTGGAACTTTTGTGTTGAACTCCACAATTACATTTACATGTGGCCCTTTCAACCTATTCTTCTTTTAGCCAGTTGCTAAGGCAAACTAACTAGTTAACATTTTCTTAATGCAAAGCTGACCGCTTCTTCTGAACAATAGAAGGATTATTTGTTTATCTACACCACAGGAGTGCGTGCAAACGGTGTGACACCGGCCTTTTACATAGCTCTGGTTCCTTTTGTAATTTGTGGTTATCTTGTAGTTGCAGTGTTGGTTAGCGATTTTAGCTTGTTTGCTAGCCAAGCAGGTTTACCTGATATGAAGTGATCGCTGCAGATTGTTGCATTTTTGATCACCTGCTCGTTCAAATCGCTTATTCTGACGCCTTTTGTTTGCCTTAAAAGAGTGCAAGTCGATGGAATCCTATCGAACTTGAATCTTTTGTTGTTTTTATCAAAGAGATTTGTGTAATCAATAGCACAAGACATGATGACTTTTCTGCAGATGACATTCGCAGTAGAGCAGGGGGTGACGTAGATAGATAACCCCTCTATATGGCCTGCGACTGAAAATAGATCTTCACATGGAACCAGAGATGCAGGTCAGGTCTGCCATGCTGCGAACGTGACGAGCACTGAACACAGCGCAGGTTTAACTGTGGGATAAACAGGCTGGGCCATTCTGTGCATGCATTAAGGCTTTAAAAAATATCACCTTAATTCTACAAATTAATCAACTGGCATTAATGTGTTAATCTTGAAAGCCCTAGTTATAAAATTTGAGAAACACCTAAAACAGATGTAAGTTAATCATTTATTTTCAATTGATGACTTAACTCAGATCATATGGCTATGCAGGATGTCTGCAGAGGCAGGAGTTTATAGAAAAAACAGGCTAACGCTAGCTTGTTTCCTCTTCTTCGTTGAATATTTAGGATAAGAACATGTTCTCCTTATATTCTGTGCACCATGGCCTGGGTCTGTCTTTTCAGAAAGGCTGAAACATATTCTGAAGTTTAAGTGCCTTACTAACTCCAAGCCTTAGTCATATTTTCACTTCCCACTAGATAAGGCATCTACTAATCAGTCTTCCAATACCTTGGATTTCCACTTTTAGTCGCATCCATTGTTAGGGATAGCTAACAATCACTGACGGTTAAAATCTTCACTTAACTATTAAATAGTCACTTCATGAAGCATCAGAACTCACATGATGACTACTAAGGATATTACATAACACCAAAATTATATTTTAGTGTTGTGTCCCTGATGGTAGTATCTAGGGTTTGGTGTTATATATTAGCCAAAGACACAGGTGTCCAACTCTGTACCTCAAGAGCCGCTATTCTGCATGTTCTAGATCATCTTCTGCTTCCTCACAGCTGAATGAGATAAATGGTTGATTACGAGGATTTGCAGAACCTGACATGCAAGAGGTAATTTAACAATCAACTCAGCTGTGCTAATCAAAGGACACATAACAACCTATAGAACACTGACTCTTAAAGACTAGTGGTCTAGTGAATCCAGTCTGCTATGTTCACAATAGAATGGCCACTCTACAAAACACTAAAATGTGACCTATCGGGATATTTAACAGTGTGCATACTGAAAATTTGTAAAATATGTGATATATTTGTAAAGCATTGTTTGTACAAACAGGAATCTAATTTCAGGAATATCCATACAAACCTTTTCTTGGTACTTTCTCCTGCCTTTAAAACTTGATGGATGCCTAATATTTTCATAACTTTATGTAATACATAATTATTTCAGGGTTAGGCATGTTGTATCAACTAAATCCTTCATTTAAGGTCCAAACTTAAAGCTAAGCTCTTGGGAAAACATGGTAGTGAAAAGACAACTCCAATAGCTAGACAGGACAGAAATGTACTTTTTATACATTTCGTGGGTTCTTTTTCTAATTTAATGTAATCTCATATTAAAAATGTAAAAGCATAAAATCTAATATTGCTGAGGGTTAATATTTTAGTATCCTGTGGAAATTATTTTTTTATATTTTTTTCTCCACTAAAACAAAGAAGCAACTCTCTAACAGCTATTTTGTATCAGTAATTCACCTAATAAGATAATAATAAGAATAATAATAGGATTTTCTGTTTTCTTTATTATATTTACGTTTAAATTGACTCTTCAGTCAGAGACGTGCAAGGCATGTCTCTCCGAGGCCGCTCGATTCTTTAGTCCTTTTCCAATAATCCATTTATAGATATTTATTTTACTGCAGGGTTTGAAGAAATTAAGCCTAGCCTTAGATAGAGTTTGGAGAAAAGACAGCACACACATTCCCCCTTTTTTGATTAGGGTTTTTTATTATTTTTTTCAAATTAGAGGAAGCTTACAGGATCATGGTCCTGTTGCTAAATCCCAGCGAAGCTTAACAAATAAATCAAGATTGCATGATATTTCTGAATGGACATAATGAGACAAAACAAAGTCCATAAATAGTCTGGTATAAGCTATTTATCTTTATTTTGGGATGGTGGGGGTGGTTGATTGTTAAAACCAGTAAAAATAACCTGAGCTCTTTAACCACATACACAAATAATTAAAGTATTTATTCTGGTGAGGAAAACAATCCTCTGTTGTAACACATTCTTGCTTTTATGAAGTTTATATACTAGGGGTGTAACGATACATGAAACTCACAGGACGAGACACAATATTGAGTTCAGGAGAATGAACGGGGCCCAACCTCAGGCCCAAATATACATAAACTGAATTGAATTGAATTGAATTGAAAAGGGACAAGATTTTATTATTACTTTAAAGAAAACTTCAAAGATCAAATTTATGCTAAAAAAAGGCAGCATTTTTGTTAATTTTGCAACAAACTAATGACTTTTTTTTCCAGATTTCTTTTTAACCATTCAGATATACGATCATGGTCTGCAGTACCACATTTACCATTTCCCTGTTGCTACTGATAGGGTGCTCTCTGACCCCTAGACGTCCAGCCATCTGCCGTTTTAGCAATGCTTTCTGGCTCCTTCAGGGTCTGAACAACTTGTAAAGCTTCCATATTGTTTGTGTCTCTTTTCACACTGTCGCCTTTTATCGTTCCTACTGGAAACCCAAACTGCTGAATAACAAATGATTTAAGAGTAGTTGGGGCATCTTGTATTACAACTTTGTCAGGTGACTGCCGTCTTGTGAGCACTAGCCAGTTGCGATCTTAATGACTTCGCCTGACGAACTTTATTTCTTTGTTCAAACTAAACAGTTTTTGAATATGAGATCAAAAATGGATAAACAGTGCTTTCAGATTTGAGTAATAAAATAGATGAGCTCTCCAGTTTCGCAGTATCTCACTGTGGAAACAGTGCAATAGGGTATATCTGTCAGTGACTGTAGTTCACAAAGAAATGCAAATTGTTCCCAAAATCTGATCAAAACACGTTTTAAACCTGCAGATTTTCACTTTCAGTTTTAACGTTAATGGACTGTAAATTCAGATAATTCAGTCGCCCCCTTATAAGGGGAAAACTAAGCATTACAAACAATGTCCTAAACATACTGTATGTAAGCTACCTGATTCATAAATCTCCATCTAAAACCAATAGTTCACTGTATTTTTCCACAAGATGGGCAAGATTCAACCTTGATTTCCAAAGCAGAAACCACAGCAAGAGACAATAACACTGAACACAAGAAAACATGAAGAACAAAAACAATCATCACATCTTTTTATTAATGGATATAACTGTCATTTAATCAGGAATACTTTATACATAGTTGAAGCTTTATGATGGTTTTATCAGTAACTGTAACATGTCACCATAACATTTGTCATTATGATATTCTGAGTACTGCCGGAGACTTTATCCATTATGACAGCTAGACCTCACCTCACATAAGGAGAGTTTTAGTAATTACTGGAATTGCTCTTTTCAGTTGGGTCCAAAACTTGAGTCCATGTCCAAAACGGAGTAATAACTAATTTCTCCCTAGGCTACTGTTTTTTCTGTTTTAATCCCACACCAAACATCTCTCTGAGTGCTGTCCCTCAACTGTTAAATGCTCCCCATGACTGTGCTTTTGCAGTCTGCGCAAAATGCAACTGATTAGTTACTGGGTGCCAACTTGTTTGAGAAAATGCCTCTGGGAAACATTTAATCTGCTGTCAGTGTTTCTTAAGGAAATCAAGTGCAAATATAAAGTCCTGTCATGTGTATAAAGTACGTATCCCTTTTTTTGGTCTTCTGCCGTGTCAGAATGGGGTACTCTGCTATTGCTGGCACACTAACTTTGTTCCGATACTTAATGATTACTTTATGATATTTGACTTACATTTAGAAGTCTAAATGTGCCTTCCAGTGTTCAAATAATTATCTTATAATTAATTATTATAATCATTTAAAGATGCTTCCAGTTCAATAGTGTGGCATGCAAAGATGAGTAGATCTTCATCTGTGCAGACAGAGTGTCTGCATAGTCTAGCATGAAATTCAGTTATATCAATGGGTCAAGATTGCTTATTTCATGCTGCAGGAAATGTTCAACATGGCCCAAAAGTCCATTGCAGTTTGGCTTAGCTGGAGTTTTGTCTGCATCATCAGATGCATTGGAAGTTGATAAAGGAGGGTTATTTATCTAAGGCAACATATCTTCCTACATCACTAAGATGATGAACAAATACTCGAGTGTGAGAGACATTAGTTGGATGAATCTTTAAATAAGGGCTGTCAAAATGTACGTGTTAACTAATTAGCGTTGATTAATTAGTGGAATTTAATGCAATTAACGAATGTACAGAATTACCCGCCTTGATTATTCCACAATTCCAATATGCTCGTCACCTAAACAGCATGGGAGACCCAAATTGCATCTGTGGTTCCATGTGAATGTCTCTTCTGTATTGCGGACAATGGGGATTGTCGGTTAATGTCACTCCCTGCTCTGCTACTCGTGTAGTCTGCAGAAAGAGACGCGATTATGTCTTGTGCTGTTGGTCGCTTTGATAAAAACAACAAATGTACATTCCATTGACTCACCCCTTTCAGGAGGAAGAAAATACGTCTTTGGTTGCAAGTGATCAGAAGGAGCAAATGGAACACGCAGGTGATCAAAATTGCAACAAGCTGCAACGATACAGTGGCTTGCAAAAGTATTCGGCCCCCTTGAACTTTTCCACATTTGATCACATTACAGCCACAAACATGAATCAATTTTATTGAATTCCACGTGAAAGACCAAAACAAAGTGGTGTACACGTGAGAAGTGGAACAAAAATCATACATGATTCCAAACATTTTTTACAAATCAATAACTGAAAAGTGGGGTGTGTGTAATTATTCAGCCCCCTTTGGTCTGAGTGCAGTCAGTTGCCCATAGACATTGCCTGATGAGTGCTAATGACTAAATAGAGTGCACCTGTGTGTAATCTAATGTCAGTACAAATACAGCTGCCCTGTGACGGCCTCAGAGGTTGTCTAAGAGAATGTTGGGAGCAACAACACCATGAAGTCCAAAGAACACACCAGACAGGTCAGGGATAAAGTTATTGAGAAATTTAAAGCAGGCTTAGGCTACAAAAAGATTTCCCAAGCCTTGAACATCCCACGGAGCGCTGTTCAAGCGATCATTCAGAAATGGAAGGAGTATGGCACAACTGTAAACCTACCAAGACAAGGCCGTCCACCTAAACTCACAGGCCGAACAAGGAGAGCGCTGATCAGAAATGCAGCCAAGAGGCCCATGGTGACTCTGGACGAGCTGCAGAGATCTACAGCTCAGGTGGGGGAATCTGTCCACAGGACAACTATTAGTGGTGCACTGCACAAAGTTGACCTTTATGGAAGAGTGGCAAGAAGAAAGTCAAAGGAAAACCATAAGAAGTCCCTTTTGCAGTTTGCCACAAGCCATGTGGGGGACACAGCAAACATGTGGAAGAAGGTGCTCTGGTCAGATGAGAAAATGCAAAACGTTATGTGTGGCGGAAAACTAATACTGCACATCACTCTGAACACACCATCCCCACTGTCAAATATGGTGGTGGCAGCATCATGCTCTGGGGGTGCTTCTCTTCAGGAGGGACAGGGAAGCTGGTCAGAGTTGATGGGAAGATGGATGGAGCCAAATACAGGGCAATCTTTGAAGAAAACCTCTTGGAGTCTGCAAAAGACTTGAGACTGGGGCGGAGGTTCACCTTCCAGCAGGACAACGACCCTAAACATAAAGCCAGGGCAACAATGGAATGGTTTAAAACAAAACATATCCATGTGTTAGAATGGCCAAGATCTGAAAACTGCTGTTCACAAATGCTGTCCATCTAATCTGACTGAGCTTGACTGTTTTGCAAAGAAGAATGGGCAAGAATTTCAGTCTGTAGATGTGCAAAGCTGGTAGAGACATACCCTAAAAGACTGGCAGCTGTAATTGCAGCAAAAGGTGGTTCTACAAAGTATTGACTCAGGGGGCTGAATAATTACGCACACCCCACTTTTCAGTTATTTATTTGTAAAAAATGTTTGGAATCATGTATGATTTTCGTTCCACTTCTCACGTGTACACCACTTTGTATTGGTCTTTCACATGGAATTCCAATAAAATTGATTCATGTTTGTGGCTGTAATGTGACAAAATGTGGAAAAGTTCAAGGGGGGCGGATAATTTTGCAGCCACTGTAACTTCAAATCAGGTAAACTTTGGCTAACAAACAAGCTAACATAGCTAACCAACACCGCAGCTGCAAGATAACCACAAATAATAGCAGTGGGAACCAGGAAGTATTATAAAGATTCTGTGTCAAACCATTTGCTCACGCATCGTGGTATTGATAAACAAATAATCCCTCTATTATTCCAAAAAAATTCAATTTAAAAAATACTTTATTGATCCCAGGGAGAAATTAAATATTGAGCTCATACTATTTAACCATACGAGGAGTTGTAGATCATGATGGCTGTGGGCAGGAAGGATCCCCTGTAGCAGCCTGTGTTGCAGCAAAACTGAAGCCACTTTGTTGTTGTAGGGTAGCATAGTCCCATGAAAAGGATATGCAGGGTTGTCAAAAATTAATAAAAAACGATCAGCTTTGCATTCAGAAACTGTTAGCCAGTTAGTTTGCCTTAGCAACTGGCTAAAAGATGACTAGGTTAAAAGGGCCAACCATAAATATGATGGTAGAATTCAAAACAAAAGCTCCATGCATCTCTTGCGTATTTCCTTAAAAAAAGGAGGAACAGGTTCTAGTTTTGTTCTTTATTTACACCAAGAATTCAACTTTTTCAGTCATATTTAGGAATGTTAATTAATCTCGATTAATCGTAATTAATTCACAGCTAAACTGTAAAAATTCTTCCTGTAAAATAACAGTAAAGAGCTGCCAGCAGAGATGCCAGCAGTATACCGTTATTTTTACAGTAATAATACGTAAAATGACTTTACGGTAGTAGTCTGTAAACCAGAAAAACTGTATATTTCTGTATTTATATAATTTACAGTAAAGAGCTGGCAGCAGACGCCAGCAATATACTGTAATTTTACAGTAGTAGTCTGTAAACCAGAAATACAGTATATTTCTGTAGTCACACTGTTAAATTATTTCTCTCTTTATCTGAACGACATTAGCTTAATTTTCTTGTTAAAGGTTTGTAAAGCACACTTCATTAAACGTCGACACAAACTAAATATAACTCACCAAAACCATCTCCGTTAGCCGACATTCCAGTACTCCTATTGTTTGGTTGAAATAAATCGGTAATCACCGGGCAAGATGTACGCTAATTATTCCTTTATGCTAATGATATTTTCCTGCTGCCTCTATCTGCCGATTGTCTCTCTTACCGGTTAACAACGGTGTGCCTCGGATGCAGACGTTCGGTTAATGTTTCAAAATGAAACAAAAAAGTAAAATAGTTTTGGCGATTCAAACCTAACCCTAGCTGATAAATAACATGTTAAAATCCCTAGCAAGACAAGCTCCTGAGCATCAGTTTGATTTCAAACATTCTTGGCAATACAGAAGATAGATCAAAAATTCTAATTGTTTGACAGCCCTACTGTAACTATAAACAATGTATGACAAAACGTGACTTAATACCAAATACTTCACTAAGTTTTGGCAAGCAGTCTAACAAATAACAATTATTCCATCAAATTCCATCACCTTGCATTCCTGATGTTGTTGTAAATCCAAATTATCTATTCAATTTCTTACTTTTTGTTTGTTTAAAATTTGTAAAAACACAACCCCTGCCATTTTGCTTTTTCTTTTTAACCTTCAGTTTAACGTGTTTTGCTGTACAATTCTCTCAACATTCAGTTTTTTTATATTCACCTCTCTTAAAATACTCTAAATCTTCTCAGAGTTGGATTTGACATTCAACATGACCCATGGTCAACTGTGAAAAGGTCAGGGAATTTAGCTGGCCTTGGGAGATTCTAAACATGGTGGAAAAAGTCCCTAGATGTTGGCAAATGAGTGTTTTCTCAGGAGAGTAAGACATACAGATGTCACAGATGTAGCCATACTCCACCCGTTCGCGGGGTGTATTAGAAATAGACAATAAACTAAGTAAAGAGAGCTGCTGGACCCCTTTGTGGCATGATGTGAAAACATTTATCTTACCTTGAATGTGAAAAAACACAGTTTTCAGAAGAAACAGGGTTAACTCAAACACTGTTTGCTTTATGGGAGAAGTGGATGTGGTGGAGGATTAGAAATACCCTGGTAAGTCTGTTGTGGAGAGTGTAATCTCTTCGGCCATCGTCTGCAGGGTAACAGCATCAGAGCCAGGGACTTAAAAAGGCTCTACAACCTGATAAAGAAGGCTGGTTCTGTTCTGGGGACGACTGTGGAAAATCTGGAGATGATGATGCAAAGAAGGATTCTTCATCAACAACATTATGAAAAACCTGAACATCCTCTTTATGAGACTGTAATACAACAACAGAGCGTCTTCAGCTGGAGACTTCTTCAGTTTCGCTGTAACACAGACCGCTACAGGAGCTCTTTACAGCCCACAGCCGACGTTTACAACAACTTCTTGAATAATTTATTAGTATGAGATACAACCACACTTAACATCCCTCTGGGATCAATAAAGTATTTTTGAATTGAATTGCGAGTGTATTCTCAAATCCTTTGGTTGCAGCATCTGACCACTGTGATCTATGTTGTTATAATAATGTTCTCCAATCTGTTTACAAGGTATTGTCTTTATTTGGTGGCCAGTTAGCACTTATGTGCACTAATACATTCATCAATGTTCCATACAACTGAAACACTCCTTAAGCCTTTAGCTCTACAAATGACCATTCTTTCTCAATACTTAACTTAGCATTTAACTGTTTTTTGAATGACTGTTCTTTACTTTGATGAAATTCTGCAGAAGAGAGGTGAAAATAAAGTTTGGAGGTTTTTTTTCTCAGTCTTTAGGTAGCCCTGTGGCAACCATATAAAACCAGAGGAGTACTCCCAAACCCCATCTATATCAGCCTCCATCCCACTTCCTATCCCTTCCTGATTATCCATTTATGTCCCAATTCACTTTGTTTCTGTCTCCTGTCCCTATCTCTTCCTCTCTCAACCCTAATGGAGCAAGGGCCAGAGACTATCTGGAGACAAGCTCAATCCCTTTCTTTCACTTTAATGCCAGTCCTATGCTATCAGCCTCGCTTGGTGGGCAGCCAATGATTGTTGAGTCTTGTTACCTGTATTGCCCCTCAAGACTATTTAATATGTTGGATTGGTATTCACTTGCCAGGAAGAGGACAGGAACGGGCTGCAGAACAATGACACAAGAAGAGCAGGAGAAATGACAAATACAGAATGTGTCATGTGTTATGGAACACCCCAAGTCTGATCGAGCCCTTGGGAATAGTGTTGCTCATTTGTTCCTACTCACCATGCATACAGTTTAGATTTGTGCATTGCTGCCTAAATTCTTAGTTTCATCTCAGCATTATCAAGTCACACCCCATTAAGGTTAGTTGACCAAACCATTTAGTCAATGCTTTCACATGTAAGAGGTTCACTGGCATCCAATTCCTTACCCAAGGTCACTTACAAGTGCTAACAGGGAAGGTTGGGAATTGAACCATCAGTGATTCTAAGCTTTATTACCCCAACCCAAACTCATAAAGGAATTCTGTCATTGGAACCCGACCCGAGACTGACTGCTTAAAGCTTTGCCGACTGTTGACCAAAGCAGCCATTTGCTTTTTGCCAGCAGATTTAGCATACCTTTATGCTAAGTAAACCCCAGAATAGAAGAAATCCCATATCTATAAATCATAATCATAGACTGGCTTGCTTGCTTATCAACAAGAAATATGCATCTTTCTAAAATACATTTTTGGGACAGTTTTTGGTTCTTGTTCAGCACACATGAAAACACAAGTATCCATAGTGTTTCCCAGGTCACAAATAAATCAACAATTTTTAAAAACTCATAAATATATCTTTACTCCACATCAGGTCAGTTTAAATGTGCAGTTTTCATCCTCTTTATGTCCAAAAAGCCAAGGACTTTGTTATTTTAACATGTAATTCATGTAGAGCTGTTAGGTGTGAACAGAACGTGAGTCTCTGTTTAGTTGTTCTGTCATTTAACTTCTTTTATTTGTTCCCTTTACATGGAAATAAGACTGCTACTGAAAAATGGGAACATTGTATTCCTGTTTTAAATTTTTGAAATGGACATAATGAAACTTTTCACTTTCTCTCTAGCATGACATATTTTTCATAAAATAATCTCATTGTCATGTTTTTGAACAGCACAACAAAACTTAAACGAAAGGGTAAAAAACATTATTTTTTGCCACATATTAATCAAAAAGTTGGCAGAATAAATTACAGTAGATACAGCTACTGTGCAACTGTACTGTATAAGTGTCTTATTTAATAATTCCATAATCTTAACTAGATAATGTTATGTTGAACACACCAAGTAGTCTGTCTGCTACAGCTACATGTTCTCCTTGTACTATTCAGTAACAGGTAAATCTCATCAACACGTCCAGGATAAATGCACTGAAGACATTTTTGCTACATATGTCCACAGATGGTTACTTTGAAAGTCAGATTTTGCTGTGCCAATAAAATGGCACCTTAAAATCTTTATAAACCTACATAGCCATTGAAAATATTAGGGGTGTTTCCACTATCGGAACTTAAGGGCAATTTTATCAGGACTTCCCGGTATGTGTGTGTCTCCACTTCACCGGGTCGGCCTGACAGGGCCGTTTTTGGGGCCGTTTCAGGAACCCAACGAGCACCAGTCTTGGGGTATGTATTTGGAAATGGCCTGGTAGAGTTGTTGGGTGGGAGCTGTGGTTAAGTCATCCTGATTGGTTGTAATTCAAAGAGAAATGATATCAGCAGACTTTGCAAACAACTGCCATTGTAAAACTGAAAGAGTTCCTGGTGAAGCAGTTTATAACAACATAGCAAACAGAAACGCAGCAGCCATCCCTGCTTCTTACATTGTCAATCTCTTATTATTATCTGCTTCTGCTTCTCCATATTAAAGGGCCAATTTTACATTGAGCCATGACGGATGAGCCAACTTATTTACCCTGTTTGATGAAAGTGCAGTAAAATTAGCCTGAAGTTTCAAAAAGTGGAAACAGTGGAGACGGATGGTGCAGGGATTAAAACAGGCAACCTACCGGGAGCCTATGTAGACTATTAACTAGCGCTCCCCGAACCCCCCCCACAATATCGTGCAAGAATGAGTGGTTATAGGCAATGGACAGATGGATGTTGACATACTTAATACCGGGTGTACAGTGTGTCAAACTGTTTTCCCTTACTCAAAGAAATGTGCTTCACTCTTCAAAATATGCATAAATGCCACTGAGGAAAAGAGGACTACTCTAACAGTGCAAATTTTTTAAATCATTTAGGAGCTCTGAGATTTATGATACAGTAAGCTGTTTTAATCAACTTTAAAATATGCTACTTGAAGTTAAGAGCACTTTATATATGCTTGAGGCTTATGCCATAAAGGTTTGCTGGATTGACACTATAAAATATATACAGAATTATTGGGATTTAAATTTTGTATGTGCCGTTAAGTATAAGCAGACCCACTAATGCAGTGCTGGTAGTCTAATAATTATGGTGGCCCTGAAGTGCAAACCACATCAACATATCAAAAAACACTACAACCAATTCAAAACTACAACAACAAATTCAAAACTACAACAACAAATCGAAAAACACTACAACAAATTCAAAACTACAACAACAAATTCAAAAACACTACATTCAAAACTGCAACAACAAATTCAAAACCACAACAACAAATCGAAAAACACTACAACAAATTCAAAACTACAACAACAAATTCAAAAACACTACATTCAAAACTGCAACAACAAATTCAAAACCACAACAACAAATCGAAAAACACTACAACAAATTCAAAACTACAACAACAAATCGAAAAACACTACAAGAAATTCAAAAACACTACAACAAATTCAAAAACACTAAAACAAATTCAAAACTGCAACAACAAATTCAAAAACACTACAACAAATCAAAAAACACTACAACATTAACAAACCGGAAGAAGTAGGTTCCACTGTGTCCAACATGAGGCATCACTGATTGGATGATGGAGCCGCTCATCTTTTGAAACCGAAGTTAGCTGTGTCCAAATTCAGGGGCTGCATCCTTCGAAGGACCCATCCTCCCCGGTCTACAGAGGAGGACGGGTCCTTCATAGACCGGGTAGACCCGAGTTTTTTTTTAAATGACTTTTTTAAATTCTACATAATACAGCAGTTTTACCGTTTGCGGCATGTTTTATATCTCTGGCTGAGAGGTAATCATATCCAGGTAAAGTTCTTTTATTTACTTCTACAGAATTACAAGTTAATTTCAGCTAGTTTCATGGATATGAACTGAATGACTGGTGGTAAAATGTACACACTTATTTACTATATTATAACATATTTCTAGTATTCAGTTGATTTTAAAAATTCTGTGTGCAGAAATTGGATATATATATATATATATATATATATATATATATATATATATATATATATATATATATATATATATATAATTTATTTTTTCTTTCAAGGTTCAAGGTGTCTTTATTATCCCCAAAGGGGCAATTCTCTTAGCAGTCGACAGTGAACATAGAACATATAACGAGAGCAAAAACAAGCAAAAGACAACAATAGCAGTCATTAAGAATGTACATTTACAGGGAGGCATTAAGTAGGTTAATTGCACATGTAATGAGTTACTTTTTATTTCTGTTGGTTCTGTATTTCGGCACATTGTATCTGCGTCCTGATGGCAGTAACATAAATTCCTCCCAGAGTGGGTGAGCGGGGTCATTGAGGTGCTTTTTGCCTTTTTAATTGATCTGGCTCTATATAGCTCATCAAGGTCATGAAAAGTAGTACCAGCTATTTTGCTTCAGACCTTAACAATATTCCTTAGCCTGTTCTTCTGTTTCACCGAAAGTGACCCATGCCAACAATCAAAAGAGAAAGTAAAACAGTAGTAAAAGATTCTCATAAAAGATGTGTCTACCTTAAAATAGCGACGTTTTCGATAAAAGTGCATGCGCTAGTGGGCTTTCTTACAAACAGCATCAACCTGAAGTTCAAAGCTCAGTTTGCAGTCCATGACAGTGCCCAAGTATTTGTACTGCTGCACCTGCTCTACAGCTTCATTTTCAATAAAAACAGGGGAAAGACAGGAGAGGATCTACTAAAATGAATGCATATATAGGGGATCAATGAAGTATTTTTGAATCTGAATATATCGGGGGGGGTTAAGCTGGTGAAGTCTTGCTAATCACTTTCTGAATAAAAAACTGAATTGATTTTTTTTAAACAACCAGTGCAATAATAACTTATAACATTTTTATGTTTTTAACACCATTGCAGGTCATAAGCTCTTCTCCACAACATCTGCCCCGGTGCTGGTGACATCGTGGCCCCTGGGAATGAGCTAGAGGAAGATGTAGCAGAGGATGAGGCTGGTTTGGAGAAATCAGCGTTGCGCTCTGGTGGGACAAACTGTCTTCTGAACGCGTCTTAGTGATGTGGCAGCCGTTGATTGAGTCCGCCCTAGACGACGCAGTGGACAGTACGAAGAAGCTACCCTAAGCCCTCTCTGCAGACCAACCTCCATGATGTTCCCCTCATCAACCAGAAAAGACCAGCCAGAGTTCTCAGCTGGAGGACTCCATCTGATCTTTATTCAGCCGATCCAGGAAAACTGCCTGTTTATTTTAATAAAGCTTAAAGAACGGTCCAGGAACAGGTCATTTAGGTTAATCCTGCATGAATAACTTCAAATAACTGCACAATTTATCCTAATGTCAATTTTTGCTATTTCTTTTTCAATAGTCATTTTAAATTGTTCAAGCTTTATGTTAATATCTTTAAAAAACTGTAATAATAATGTAACAGTTAATAAAATGACTTGATATTTACTATTTGTTTTAATACATTTATTTAACAACCATAGAACAACTAATTAACCAATGTGACAAAAACATAAATTGATAAACAGAAAACAGTTGATCCATCCGGTCTCTCGTCTCCTCTCCTCTCCTCTCGTCTCCTCTTCTCTCCTCTCCTCTCCTCTCCTCTCCTCTCCTCTCCTCTCCTCTCCTCTCCTCTCCTCTCCTCTCCTCTCCTCTCCTCTCCTCTCCTCTGCTTCATGTCCTAAACAAGAAATCAAAAAGGAAAATCTATATTTATTAACACAATCAGTAATAAATTATGTATTGATGCAGAACTGTTGCACATGCACATATAGTACTTTTTTGTAAAAAATGAAATAAAAAATCTCATTTGTTTTTGGCCAACAAAGGGTGACATTCCCCTCCATATCCACCAGAATTGTCCTCATAAAATAAATAGAAAATAAGTGAAGATGAGGAACATGGCAACTGTGTTAATTAACACAAGAGATCACGTACTGAGATAACAGGTTCTGTAGTTTTTGAGGCTTAATACAACTCCTCTAAGCATAAGGTGTGTAACTGGATTTATTATTTTACCTCGATGCCACCGTGGCCCAATTTTGCCCCGGTAAAGACGTAATAATTTCTCCTAAAAAGAGTCGTCTTTTTGACAAAAACCAAAATTAGCTGTATATAAGCGGGGCAATACACGGAGAACCATTAGACCAACATACGAGCTCGTTTACGAGCGATGGTTTACAAAATAATATTAAAATACATTAAAACACAACTTTATAAAGTCCCAAGTACTACGACATAAAAAACTTTTTGGTGGTTGATATTTGAACAGTGTGGTATCAGATCACTCACCCATATATATATATATATATATATATATATATATATATATATATATATATATATATATATATATATATATATATAAAACTATATGAAATATTTAAATTGGAATTAAAAGAAAATAATCATATCAGAAACAATTCTTGTACAGACTGGATTTTGCAATAAAATATTATGATAGTTATTAATTTCTTCAACTTACTGTTAGGAACATGCTTAATTATCTCCTTGTCACTGTGTGTGTGTGTGTGTGTGTGTGTGTGTGTGTGTGTGTGTGTGTGAATCACAAGCATGATTTGTGACTTTCTGAAACGGTAAAACATATTCATGTTTGAATCTTTCACAGACACACCGATCTAACGTCTGTTTGTCTCTTTCACAATGCTGAAAAGCCGATGGGAACATTTTAAGTATCTGTGTAGCACCACAGTGTTTGGACGACTGCTGTGAACAGCACACATAGAAGCTGACAACAGGAGCAAGATCTCTCTGACTTACACACTTTGGGGGTTAAACAGCTTACATGTGGGTGGCATCCAAGCGTAATGGTTACACACACACACACACACACACACACACACACACACACACACGCACACACACAGAAACAAGTGCTGGTAGGAGGCAGGGAATAATAAGTGTACACATAATCTCTCCTGCACAAGCTTTGGCGACTTACGACGGGCCAGAGGGGACTAACGTGAGTGAACACGCTGCGCCCTGAAGTCACACAGCGAGGCATGAGAGTGACAGTGTGAAGTACTGCAGTAAAAAGTCAATGTGAGCTCCAGGCACTTACCATCCATCACTTCCTGTGGTAAAGCTACACAAAAGAAAAAACAAACAAACAATGTGAAGCTGCATACAGCTATATACTGCATCTGTAGAAGATGGGAAATATCTCACTGTCAGACAGTTGTGCAGCTAATATAGACAGCATCATTTAACCTTAATCCATAACTTTAACTAGAGTTAAAGGCAAAATGTAACATTATGAAAGCAATTCAAGTTTAGTCAGTGAGTCCGGCCAAAGGATGTACTACTTATCCCTGAACAGGATCCTCTCACAGCATGAGGACAAACCTTTTAACTTCTATTGCCCCATAGCTTCTCTGAGCAAAGTCTATAGTGGTTGATCAGTTGTTAGGCAGTTGTTGAATTTCATTTCTTTTGCATTTTCAAGTAGGCTTATGTGAGAAAGTTATGAGTAGTAATCTTAATTGCAGAAATAATTCCCTTTTCACACAGACAATGTAAAGTTAACTCAAGGGATTGGGGTTGAACAGTTGTGGAGCCATATGAAAACCACTAATCATTGAGGCCAACCAGAGAAAAAAGCTTCAATCTGTAAGGGAGCATAAAGATTATGTGGTCTGATGAGTCCAGATTTACCCTCTTCCAGAGTGATTGGCACATCAGGGTAAGAAGAGAGGTAGAGGAAGTGATCGACCCATCTCGCTTAGTGTACCAGCCCGTGGGGGCAGTGCTATGATCTGTGGTTGCTGCAGTTGGTCAGGTTCAGCAAAAAAAAATCTTCTCTGATGGCATGGGCATTATCAAAGATGAGTATGCCAGAATTCATCGGATTCAAACTGTGAAAGAGCGTTTCAGGGAGCAAGAGACATCAGGTCACTATAGAGTCTGGAGCTTAACCCCACTCATCTTTGGGATGAGTTGGAAAAGGCTTTGATCAGTGGTCAGACTCATCCAACATCAATACAACACCTTGGTGAAAAAATGAATGTAACATTAGATGGAAATTAATGTTTTAACATGGCAGAAGCTTATGGAAACATCAGTATTTGTGGGCTTAGGATGAACGCCTTCAGTACTCTGGAACATCATTTTGATGACATCACATGAAAGCACACTGTATAGCCCTTCTCTAGTCGTCCTGACAACACTTTTCGACTACAGGTCATATCCATTCACTTACCTACACTCCTAAATGCACACATATTCATGTAAAAATATGCAGATCAGTAGGCAGCGTCGGGTTCAATTTACTGCCCAAGGACAATTCAGCATGCTGTATTGTATGGGGAAAGCTGGAATTCCACCCACAACCTCATATCCCACTTAACCACACTGCTTCCCAACGTTGTTTGCAGCAATGATTATAAACACCTTTGTTCCTCTTAAATGTTTAATGCAGAAAGGGCAGGAGGGGTTCCAGATGTCATGGACGCATGTTCATCTGAGTGCAGTGTGTAGTGTAAATTCACAGCCCAACTTGTCCTTGACGTTAATGGACTTTCTCCCTCCATCACTGTCTGAAGAGCAGCTCTAAAGGTCTGTCAGCGTCGGAGGAAGCATACCATGCTTAAACCAACGCTGACTGAAAATCACCCAGGGGAGGCTCAGAATATTTGAGTGAAAATTGGATCAAGACAAAATAATAATAAAAAATGTCTCTGGGCTCAATCCTATTTAGTGTCAAATGGGAAGAATCCCTGGAGATTAATTTTATGGTTAAATAAAATATCTCTTTTGACATTCACTAATAAAAGAATGATTGGAGGAGTCATTTTCCTTTAAAGGACAAGAAGGCTCTAAGTCTGGCTTTGAACAATGAGAAAAATGAAAGCATATTAGAGTTGTATAAGAGGAATGCTGTGTGTATCTTTGGAAACTTGATATTAAATTAGCAGTCTAAGGAACATTATTAACAAGTCAAAAATTTGGATTTATGATTTTTGGTGTTTTATGTCCTTTGTTTTTTTTCAAGTTGTACAGTCTTTTTTTACTGAGTGTTTTGACTTAAATGTTTTAAAAACACATACCCAAATTGAAATTAAAGCTGTTCGAGAACCATTTTGAGTAGTAGCATGTTTGGGGTCTCTGTGAAAAGAAAAAACTCTGACGTTTCCCCCACAACAGTCAGAATCTGTTGGGAGTGCTATTGTTACCAAGTAATATGATTTTGAATACACTGAAAGACATTAAATTGTATGTTCCCCTATTTATTTTCTAAAAATACATGCTAAGTGGCTTTGGAATGGAGTGATAGATTGAAAAACACATTGGGTCTAAAGCCTGCAGTGTTCCCTTTACCAACACCAAACTTGACATTAATAAACCAAGAAATTAGTATTTTGTACTTCTAAGGTCAAGGGATCTCAAAGATGTGCCAGAAAATGCACCCTCTCCAGGGTGCATACCGTATCACTCTCCCCCTCTGATTAAAACAACTAGTCAGAATCATCCATCCATCCATCCATGGAACCCTTAGACTCTCTTAACTATAACTATTACTTCAGAAGTTATAGTTATATTACGACCAGGGTGGTGGTCCCCCTGTTTAAAAAGGGGGACCACAGAGTGTGTTCCAACTACAGGGGGATCACACTTCTGAGCCTCCCTGGTAAGGTCTATTCAGGGGTTCTGGAGAGGAGGGTTCGACCGATAGTCGAACCTCGGATCCAGGAGGAACAATCCGGTTTTCGTCCTGGCCGTGGACCAGCTCTACACCCTCAGCAGGGTCCTGGAGGGTGCGTGGGAGTTCGCCCAATCGGTCTACATGTGTTTTGTGGACTTGGAGAAGGCGTTCGACCGTGTCCCTCGGGGGGCCCTGTGGGGGGTACTCCGGGAGTATGGGGTACCGGGCCCCTTGAATAAGGGCTGTTAGGTCCCTGTACGGCCGGTGCCAGAGTTTGGTTCGCATTGCCGGCAGTAAGTCGGGCTTGTTTCCGGTGAGAGTTGGACTCCGCCAAGGTTGCCCTTTGTCACCGATCCTGTTCATAACTTTTATGGACGGGATTTCTAGGCGCAGCCAAGGTGTTGAGGGGATACGTTTCGGTGGCCTCAGGATTGGGTCTCTGCTTTTTGCAGATGACGTGGTCCTGTTGGCTTCATCGGAATGTAATCTACAGCTTTCGCTGGGGCGGTTCGCAGCTGAGTGTGAAGCGGCTGGGATGAGAATCAGCACCTCCAAATCCGAGGCCATGGTCTTGAGCCGGAAAAGGGTGGGGTGCCTTCTCCGGGTCGGGGATGAGGTCCTTCCCTAAGTGGATGAGTTTAAGTATCTGGGGGTCTTGTTCACGAATGAGGGAAAAATGGAGCGGGAGATCGATAGATGGATTGGTGGGGCATCTGCAGTTATGCAGGCACTGTACCGGTCTGTCGTGGTGAAGAGAGAGCTGAGCCGAAAGGCAAAGCTCTTGATTAACCGGTCGATTTACGTTCCTACCCTCATCTATGGTCACGAACTCTGGGTTGTGACCGAAAGAACGAGATCACAGATACGAGCGGCTGAAATGAGTTTCCTTTGTAGAGTGTCTGGGCTCTCCCTTAGAGATAGGGTGAGAAGCTCAGTCATCCGGATGGGGCTCAGAGTAGAGCCGCTGCTCCTCCACATCGAGAGGAGTTAGTATGCTAATGGAGGTTAAATGAAAACATAATGGGAAGCGCTGGGAAAGAAGGAAATTGTGAAGATTTTCAGTGGTGGATTATGTTGTATTGTGGTTGTCAGGATGTGGATGTAAAAAGGCACGGCAAGGTAAGGTAACTATTTGTACAGCACACTTTCAACTACAAGGGAATTTAAGCTGCTTTACGTCATTAGGGGATACAAAATAAAAGCAGCAATAAAAGCATAAAACACAACATTAGAGACACATAACATCCATCCATTATCTGTGCCTATAGAGGGTTGAGGGGGGGCTGATGCCTATCTCCAGCAGTCACAGGTCGAGAGACACATAACATATGACACATTAAAACATATGACATTTAATCTATTATTAATCACCTACTCAAATGCAGTTCAAAAACAGATGTGGGTTTAGCTTTGATTTAAAGGGCCTCTGTGTTTCAGCAGCTTTGCTGTGGTCTGGGAGTTTTTTCCAGATAAGGGGAGCATAGAAACTGGAAGCTGCTTCTCAATGTTTGGTTCTAATTCTTGTTCATGTTACTCAGAAAATCAGCAGTAATATTCCCAGACGCATTACTTTCTCTTGCTTTGAGAATGCGATCACACTGCAAATCCTTCCTGTCCTCAGCTGAGCAAAATTACATTTTGTTTTTCCACAGTCCTTCAAAAAGTAACCCAAAAATAAATTTTATATGGTAACTTCAGAGGCTGGGCATAAAGTAACTAAGAAAAAAGCAATAGAAAAGAAAATAAGAAAATGAGGCAAGAGGACGGGAGATTTTTCCCCTGACAGGAGGATGAGGACGATGAAGATGGCGTCAGCCTGTCTTTGATAAGAGGCTACTAATGGCGAGTCATGCAGCCCATGGGATGTAGAAATGTATAGGGGCTAAGGATTAGGGGCTGAGGTTGTAGAAAAAAAAACTGCCACTCTAATGTGGTTAAGGGGTTCGAGTCCAGATATCTGTGCTGTCCACATTGACCCAGTTTACCTTGGGCCTCCGTCCAGTCTGATTCAAGGTCAATAAGCCTGGATGGAGAGTATCTATTTGTATCCGTTTCTATCTACTTTTAGGTTCCTGTCTCAGATTTCCAACATTTAGGTCTGAATCATGCCATTGTGACTCTGGCTGTATGTTGAGGGTTGTTGTCTTCCTGGAAGGTGGACCTCTGGCCCAATCCTGAGTCCTTTGGAGCCTCTAAGACAGTTTCTTCCACATTGTCTTGTTCTACTACAACTCCCTACGTCTACAATAAGATGTAGGGAGTTTTTAGCATTTTCCCGTCAGTTCTTACCAGCATGTGTGTAGGCCAGAAAATTCAGTTAGGGAGCACCTTCTCCCACATGTTTGATGTGTCTTTTACATGACATACTTTAAAGGGGACTCTCATGGCTTTCTTCTTGCCTACTGTTTTATAAGGAACAAATTTATGGAGTGCATTTCTTATAAACTCAGCAAAAAAAGAACCGTCCCTTTTTCAGGACTGTGTATTTCAACAATAATGTTGTAAAAATCCAAATAACTTTACCGATCTTCATTGTAAAGGGTTTAAACGATGTTTTCCATGCATGTTCAATTAACCATAATCAATTAATTAACATGCACCTGTGGAATGGTCGTTAAGACCTTAACAGCTTACAGAAAGTAGGCATTTAAGGTCACAGTTATAAAACGCAGGACACTAAAGAGACTTGTCTACTAAAAAACATCCAAAGAAAGATGCCCAGGGTCCCTGCTCATCTGCATGAACATGCATTAGGCATGCTGCAGTGAGGCATGAGGACTGCTGGTGTGGCTAGGGCAATAAATTGCCATGTCCGCACTGTGAGACGCCTAAGACAGCGCTACAGGGAGACAGGAAGGACAGCTGATCATCCTCGCAGTGGAAGACCACGTGTAACAACACCTGCACAGGATCAGTACATCCGAATATCACACCTGCGTGACAGGTACAGGATGGCCACAACAACTGCCCAAGTCACACCAGGAACACACAATCCCTCCATCAGTGCTCAGACTGTCTGAAATAGGCTGAGAGAGGCTGGACTGAGGGCTTGTAGGCCTGTTGTAAGGCAGGTCCTTACCAGACATCACCAGCCTATGGGCACCAACCCACCTTGCGGTACAGGGAAGACATCCTCCTCCCTCATGTGGTACCCTTTATGCATGCTCATCCGGACATGATCCTCCAGCAGGACAATGCCACCAGCCATACTGCTCATTCTGTGCGTGAGTTTCTGCACAACAGCAATGTCAGTGTTCTGTCATGGCCAGCGAAGAGCCCGGATCTCAATCCCATTGAGCACGTCTGGGACCTGTTGGATCGCAGGGTGAGGGCTAGGGCCATTCCCCCCAGAAATGTCCAGGATCTTGCAAGTGCCTTGGTGGAAGAGTGGGGTAACATCTCACAACAAGAACTGACAAATCTGGTCCAGTCCATGAGGAGGAGATGCACTGCAGTACTTCAAGCAGCTGGTGGCCACACCAGATACTGACGGGTACTTTTGATTTTGAGCCTCCCTTCATTCAAGGACACATTATTCTATTTCTGTTAGTCACATGTCTGTGAAAAATTTTTAGTTTATGTCTTATGGTGTTGACTCTTTTAGTGTTCATACAAATATTTACACACATTAAGTTTACTGAAAGTAAAAACAGTTGAAAGTCAGAGGATGTTTCTTTTTTTGGTCTTGTCAACAGATTGTCCCACCAGAGCTGTGGATCTCTGCAGATCCTCCATCTCTGTGAGATGTTTGCGGCTGTAACATTAAGAGGCATGTGAATTCCGTAGTGCGCTGTGTTGTGTGTGGAGTTTCTGTGTTTTCTCCACTTCCTAGTAGATTCCTCCAGAGGGTGCCACTCTTCTGAGATAACTGGTTTCAAGAACCCCTGTCTGGCAACCCCAGTTTGGGAACCCCAGTTTGGGCTTCTATCCTTACATTATCACCTTCAAAAAACCTTTTAAAACTTGCTTTGGTCTCACTAGTTTGTGTTCTGCATGTGGGTAAAAAAGTTAAATGAAAACATGAAATGTATGCTTTAGCAAAATGTTGCATTGGGCCGGAATGGGAAGAGAAAGTCCTACTGAAGTCTTGAACATTCAAATAACAATGTAAAAGCTGGCAGATAGTTATGTTGACTGGTCTCTTGTTCAAGGTTCACACTCTGATCCTGGTTTGCAGGGCCTAATCAGAGCTAGCTAGGTACAATAAATGGACAGGAATTTTATATTATAAGTTATTAAATACCTTTGACTTTATCATGATCTTTAATTCGCTAGTTTTTAAATGCATTAGATTTTTTTTACATCACATTTTCAAAAATTGTATTCTAATTTGACTTTTAACATCTAAATTCTATCATTCAGTGTGTCCGCTAATTGCTTGATACTCTTTTTGCTTGATACTGTTTGTTTTTGTTCCAATCAGAGCATGCATCTTAAATATCTTATTAATTTTTATTTTGTCAAGCACTTTTTGTTTTTGACAAGCACATTAGGAGGAAGTTGATTCGTTAAAAACTATTTACATATAAATGTGAACTGAGTGGAGCCGATGAAGGACGCTGTCCGTTTCGTTCGACCTCTAGATCTTGGCCAGAAGGAAGACCGTGTCACTGTGGTCTAAACCAGCCTCACACGTCACGAAGGAGACAGGAGATGGTAAAAGATCACGACAGCATGGACGATTAGGTGGAGGCAGAAATGAGCTGTGGAAGACACCACTCAACGATTGTAGCAGCAACAAAACCTACAAGTTTAACCTTGCAGGGATGTTATCTGGTGGGACAGGAGAACAAAGGTCCTAATAATTGAAGCATTCGCCCCTTTAGGGACCTAAGAGTGTGTCCAAAGTGTTGTACTGACTGTATTGGGTGTAATGGTTAATGTCATTGAGGCCTGTCGTGCTTCCCTTGCAGGTTTTTTTTACCGTGATGGGGTCGAATAAGATGGGAACAGGCAGTCTAATTCTGCCTCAGAGGAACAAAGTGGAAGTCTTTCTGAATGAGAAGCTGAAGCCTGGGCTTTACAGCTTAGGCTTACTTTTAGCCATTAGGAAGGTGCTTTTTCAATGTTTCTGTGCATTGCTGAGGAAAGGAAATTAAACTAAAGAGGTTTGCTTGATCTTATAATGATTTTTGTTGAAACACTGCAATTCAGTTTAGTTCAGGTTATTTATATTGTATCAATTCAGAACAAACATCATCTCAGGACGTTACAAAAAAACTAGATAATCTAGTTTAATATACAAAAAATATAGGTGATTCTTTTCAGTCATGTAGGCAGATAAAAATTACATACATTACAGTTCAACCCTAGCTATTAAACAATGCAGCCAAGCTGAGTTGATTGTTCAACTTGGCGTCACAGGAGAGTAGAAGGAAAAAGTAGCAGAGAGTATGTCCTCCAGTAGCATAGTAAGTCTATGACAGCATAACTACTGAGATAGCTCAGGATAAAGTTGGGCATACATTGGACGATATTTTTTCAGTAGTTGCATTCAGCTCCAGCTCAAATTGTATGACTGTTCCAATAATTCACAGTTCACAAATCATGTTCTCACGGTGTAACTGTAGCTAAGGAAAATCTCTAAACTTAGGAATATGGTCTCACAAAATGATTTGGAGCTTATTATTCATGCTTTTGTGTCTTCACGTTTAGACTATTGCACTGGTTTATTTTCATGTCTGAACAAGAAGGAGCTCTTTCGACTGCAATTAGTGCAAAACTCTGCAGCAAAATGTTTGACTCGCATATCCTCTATTCTTAAACAACTTCATTGGCTGCCACTGTCCTATAGAATCAAGTTTAAAATTCTGGTTCTAGCTTTTAGGGCCCTGCATGGTCAGGATACTTCTTACATCGGTGATCTGATCCAGCCTTACACCCCTTTGCGGGCTCTGAGGTTTGTGAATCAGAATCTGCTGAAAGATCCACGTACTCATTTTCGTACTAGAGGTGACCGATCCTTCCAGGCTGTTGCTCCTAGGCTTTGGAATGATCTTGCCTCCTCTTTGCGCTCAACTGACTCTGTTGATACCTTTAAGAGCAAACTTAAGAGTCATTTATTTGTTCAGGCTTTTAATTAGCTACTTTTGGGCTGCTATGATTTTTATGTTGGGTATTTCGGATTTATTTGTGTTTACTGTGTTGTGAAGCACTTTGTGGCTTTTATCTGTTAAATGTGCTATACAAATAAATATTGCTTACTTACTTACTTTCTTACTTACTTACTAGCTACAACCCGATGCTCAGATGAGATCCAAAGCGCTCGCACTGTTCGTGCATTCAGGACACATCGTAGCCTTGAATGCTGAACTCCAAAGCAGAAGGAGAAAAATCCAGAGAATTTAAAATTCAGTTTATTTATATACTGCCAATTCACAACATGTCATCTCAATGCACTTTACAAGAAAAGTCATTTCAATTCAATTGTACACACATTCCAATCAATTTAAAAGTTTTTTATCTAAAGAAACCCAGCAGATTGCGTCAAGTCATTGCTCCTCCTGAACGAACATGTAGCGACAGTAGGCAGTCGCCTTCGTTGTCGTTGACTTCATAGTAGTCCCTCATACTAAGCAAGCATGTATCAACAGTGGAGAGGAAAAACTCGCATTTAACTGGAGGAAACCTCCAGCTAAACCAGAACCTGGCTCAGTACCAGCGTCCATCTCCCACGACCGACTGGGTGTTTGAGAAGACAGAGTAGAGACACAAAAAGAACTCATGTAAGAGTACTTTCTGTTTTAAAGAAAGTAAAAAGTTGATAACAGGACATGGAGAGCGTTCAGTTACTGAGAGTATCATCTAAGCTGATGTGCCCCCACCAACAAGGCATCACAGCCGAGCAGAATGCCAGACCAGGTGTAGCTTCTATGGAGAAAAAAACACAGAGTTAACAGTTAAAAGTTAACAGTTAAAATAGCAGCAGGTAATGCAATTGGAGAGAAAAAAACAGAGGGAAGAAAAGTTTTCAATCTTTCCTCCAGCAGTCTAAGCCTTTATCACCATAACTACAGAGATAGCTCAGGATGACCTAAGCCACTCTAACTATAAGCTTTGTCAGAAAGGAAAGTTTTAAGCCTTGCCTTAAAAGTAAACAGAGTGTCTGCCTCACGGACTAAAGCTGGGAGCTGGTTCCACAGGTAAGGAGCCTGATAACTAAAAGATCTGCCTCCCATTCTACTTTTAGAAGGTCCTTGACTTTTTCCACCCTCCCTAAAAACTCAACAAAAGACAGACCCTGTTGCAATACTAGAGTTCACAATCTGACACCTGACAAGTGGTTTAATGTTTCCTGATGACACTGATTTAAATATTAGTTATTATGCCCATGCAATGTCATAACATCTGTAGCCCCAAGGAGTATTTACAGTATTTGCAGAAGAACTTATAACTATGAAAGAGTTATTGTATTGTATTTTTGTAGTAAAAAAAGAATCCAAACAACAACAACACAGAAACAATAAGATGTAGGGAGTATGTTTGTGATGAGTCTGTTAAATGTGGAGTAATGAGAGGATTTCAACAATCTTTAACTGACCTAGCTTTATGATACTCATGTTTACGGACTGTTCGTGAACACTTCGGGAAAAGTTGGTGATGGGGACGGGGGAGACGCGGAGAAACTTGGAAGACTGAAGAGACAGAGTGGTGACAGTGAGTAAAACGGTTAAAGGGGGGGTATTATGCAAAATGGACTTTCTGAAGCTTAATATCCTGAGAACCTGTCTTTCCCTCATTAAAAACATACCTGAAGTGTTGCTCTGACCCATTCACTCATGTTAGAGTAATCTTTGAGTCTCTGCTGGTAGTTCTCGGGATTGCTGAAACGCCTGCTCCCACCTATCCCCGCCTTTTCAACCCATCTCCTCCTCCGACCTTACGTACTCAGCCAAGAGCCTCGCCCCTGCAGAGCTCCCCTACCCCTCCCTACCTCACACAACTCCGGCTGAGTCCCAGGAGCAGTAATTATAACACACCAGCTGCAGCTGCGTGTCTTTTGTGGGATTTTTTTCCGACTCCGTGCATGCTGCGATGATGCACGGTATGTGACGAACTGAAGGGGGAGTGTCAGAAAGAGTAGGAGGGTCTTAGAGAGGCACAGGCGAAAATCAAGGCGTCCAATACGGAAGTAAATTTCTTTAAGGTGGATTTGGGTATATGACCGACTTTTAAAAGACTTAAGGTGACAATTTTATTGGAGTTTGCTATAGAAGGGTAATATGTGCCTGGAAGAAGCATAATACCCCCCCTTTAAGATGAAGCTGGGGAGCCAGGCCGGACAAGGACCAGAGCTCTCAGTGTTTTAGGGTTTTTTTTTGTCTCCTGCTGATCAGGCCTGCAACTAGTTGTTTCCCTTTTACCTGTCCTTTTTTTCCTTTTTTCACTGACTCAGGTTTGGTGAGTACTGAACTATATGAATAAGTGAAGGTGTGTGTGTGTGTGTGTGTGTGTGCGTGTGTGTATGTGTGTGTGTGTGTGTGTGTGTGTGTGGCCATGAGTGACACCTACTGTCGGGGAGGGCAAACTATTAATATCTATGCATTAAGCTGTGGTTTATAATGATGTGGTTTGAGTTAAGAACTTTAATAATCCCAATTAGAGTGTTGGGTTCCAGTTTTCACTAATGAACTGTTGACTGTTGGACAGCTGGAAGCCATCTTCCCAGATGGACTGAGCAGACCACATTTCCCAGCAATCCTAGCGGTGACCCCCAACACACTCCTATTGGTCTGTGACCAACCATGGTGACATCAACGATGGCATCACGGCCAAAGGGCTATAAGAAGGGTGGTGGCGGCCATTTCAAACTGTTCTCAGCAGAAACTACTGCCATACAGAGGACATCTCACCGGTGAAGATACTCTTTTGTTTTGATCCGCTGGACCGGGGATAACTCTCATTTCAACGCTTCTAAGTGCTCATCCTGTTGGTGTATCCAGTTTAGGCGATATCAGGACTGTTCCAAGACAGTTTATTACGACGTCAACCTGCAGGCCCGGCCTGCAGTAGGGACACATGGTCCTACAAATCCTGCGCAGGTTTTTTCTAACTCTTTCCTTTCTTGCTCAACTACGGACACATTTTGCTCCCCTCTTTGTGGACTGGACCTCCCTCAACGCAAAGTAGGACTGAACTGGTTCATTTATTTCTAATCTTGTGTTTGGGCAGATAAATAGGGAAAATAGAGTTCTTAACGAATTAGATCTTGTTCATTGTTGGTTTAAAGTGTTTTTAAGCGCTGAACCTGTTGGCTCATTTAGCGTCACTGCACGCATAAGTTTGAGCTGTATTTGCTGTGTTTGAAACTGGTTTTTATCCTGAGCGAATCCCACAATTTCTTTCTCTCTTTTCCTCTCTCTTTCCTGCTCTATAATCACCTGGTCGGCAGAGTCGGGTTCGGTCCGACCTGCTACAGCTGGTCTGTTAGCTGAAAGTTTACCTCCATTGTTCCTTTGTCTGTTAGTTAAAGCTGTGGCTTCCATTTAGCCAAAGCTATTATTGCCCTTTGTCTCCGGACACCCCATGTGCTGTTCTCCATCTTGGCACAGAACTAAGTGTATGGCCCTTTTTCTCCCACAGGCTAGCTGTCTGTTTGTTCCTGATCCACTTTGTGTTAATTGTGTTTAAGTCTCACATATTATTGTTTTCTAAGATCTGTCGTAATTAGTTGCATGCTTTAGAATAGATGGGAATTATTGACTAAATGTTTTGGCTGTAAGGTTGATCTATTTTCTTAATAAATCCCAACAAGTCCCAACAAGAGCTACAGATTAGTTTAGCAGGGTATTTTATTTTGAGTAAGGTGCTCTGCTCAATGTTTAAAGGGGATTATTTGTTTATGTTTCTAATAAAACTAGGCCAAAGTTCCCAGGTCTTACTAAGAAGTGAGTTTTGAGTTTTCCTCTTGGTATTTAGGGTTTCAGCATTATTCAAATTCAATTCAATACAAATTACTTTATTAATCCCAAAGGGAAATTAAATGTTGTTTTAACTCATTATGCAAGTTCCTTCAAAGATTTGTTGTAGATGCTGATGGCTGTGGGTAGGGATGATCTCCTGTAGCAGTCTGCAGATCTGAAGAAGCCTCTGACTGAAGACGCTCTGTAGTTGTATGACAGTCTGATGTAGAGGATGCTCTGGATCTATGGCGTCTTCTTTTCAACTCATCAGGGTTTTGTGGCTGTAGCTGAGGTATTATTTGAGCTTTTGTGATGTTAATCAGCTGCTGCCAGTTGTAAACCACCATGTTGCCATGGTTATGCATCATAACAAATGTCCAAAAATAAAAAGTATCAGCAAAAATCCTTCCAGTTTCACAGCATTCAAAACCAGAGAGAACAGTTGTCCACAAAAACAATGTTTCTACCAAAAATGGAAGAATTAAAGTTTTAAAAAAGAGAAAAATATTAATTATTATATATTATATATATATATATATATATATATTATTTAAAGGGGTCCTAATTTTGTTATGGCCACGGAGAAAGGGTGAAGCTCTGATAACGCCTCAAAGGCCGTAGACACACCCCCTTAAATGTAGATGTCCCCGCCCACTTCAACGTCGGCAGTATGTAGCTGTTGGTTATAGAACTATTATCCCTATCGTCATAGAGCCATCGGGGTAAACCGACTAGTCAGCACCCAACTCATTTAATATTCATGAGTGGGCGGGGAAAACCAACTGTCTTTCAACTGTAGGGCTTTATTTTGGGGTTGTATTTGGCCATTTATCAGGGTTTTCAAATTGCCAAAGATTTTGTTCTAGAACAGCTGGGTTTAATATAGTGGGGAAGTAATTCCTGAGTATTCATATCTGTACTTAATGAACCCGAGCATCCTTTGTCTTTCTTATGCTAGTAGCAAGATGGCAGAGAGAGTACTACACATATATTCGATTTGTATGGTGAGAGCTCCAACCTTTACCAGAAGGAGGAAAATACATTATAATCGTCTGGTTGTTATCTTTCTTTTAGGCTTGCTAAAGAAGCGGGTCCTGGTCATCTACGTATAAAGAGTTAAAATGCCTCGACAATTCTTTAAACCTGGTGGTTATCATTCTGTGGTAAAAAAAAGAAAAAAAAAAAAGATTCACATTTGGGGGAAGATTGCTAGTCTTAGCAGGAGCGGACATCCCAGTAGGCTCACCCTCAGGTCAGACAGTGCAATGTTCAGAAAAATATCAAAAATTCCTTTTCCGCAGCTGGAATATTAAATGTTATGGGTCATAGAAGTTCAGGCTGTACATGCAAAAAAAACCCTCAAACATCTCCCAGCTGAAAGTGATGTCAGAGACTGGATTTTCAACCAAAGAGGGGAAGACTTGTGACTATTGAGCAGGGTGTTGAAACGTTACCCTTGGTTAGAAAACTTTTTTTTTTCATTTAGTAAATGAGCATAGATTAGTAGATTCATTTCCTAAAATACAATAAAAGTAGGATTAGGAATCAATATGTTAATATTTTTTGAAAGTAAACCTAATATTAAATTAGACGAGCGAATTCATTTATTACTATAACTTGTGAGAAAACAACTACTTACAGTATTTACTTGTTAAGGCAAGCTTGATTCTGTTTTCTCAGTTATGCAATTTATTAGTAAAACTACAGATAAGTAATATAATAACCAATAAAAAATGTTCAATGTGACATGTCTAGACAGAGTTTGTCTATCCCAAAGTATTCGTGTTCAGTCCCCCTTATTCTCTCATTACAATATGTGAAGAAATTGCTGCCTGTCTGCGGCATTGTCGGCAGCCTTTTAGAATGAGCAGGAAATATCATCACTCTATATAAGATATTCTTCAGTTATGTTCTCTAATTCCTAACAAAGTAGAAGCCCCATGGGAACTTCAATAAAATGTGTTTCAGGTGATTCATCACCTAACCTTCATCTTTTATCATCTTTAGAGATTAAGACTAAAATGCCTCCTAATCACTGCTTTGAAACTTGTACAGTTCCACCGAGGGGAGAAAACATTCATGGATGGAGAGTTGCTTATAGAAACGCTTTGATCCTAAGTATTTCTCCAAAGGCTTGTAAGAGATTCTTTGAAACCTCTTGTTCTAACCTTTAAATACTAATAAACAGAAAAATAAAAAGAATGGAAAACATTAGATGCAGAAATTGCTTTGTAATGTTGATGACTGGTAAAGTGTCACTTTTACTCTTGGAACGTGACTTGGACTTTCTGGTTACATTCCGATTGAATATTTGAGCATTTTGCTTTGCAGAAATTGTAGGGTTCACATAAACTCATTGGCTTCCTGCCACAGCCGAACTTTCAAAGATGGTCCATACATTTTCAATATGGTCAAGCTCAGGGCTACTCAAGAGGCAAGATATCACCCTGCTGTATCTGTATCAAATTCAGTTATCATGTGTGTATGGCATATTTCCTGCGATGGACTGGCTCCCTGTCTTCAACCATGCAAGGGATAAACTGGATGGATGGATGGATGGATGGATGGGTGGAGGGAGGGAGGGATGGGGGGATGGATGGATGCATAATTTTTAAATTTACTTTAACTGACCATTTTAAACCTGAAAGAAAATGTACTTACTTTATAAGACAATGCTGTAAAAAGTTTGAAAAGAATCTTTTACATTCCTACTTTCTTCAGTGCCTCGGAGTAACACAGTGGAGGACAGAAATTCCATCTCTAATGCCGCGTTCACACCGCCCAAAACGACAATGCCTAGAACAGCAAGATTACATCGTAAGTCTATGGTTGGGGCCGTCAGAGACTCTGTGGTGCTTTGGCCACTGCAATCAGAGCGTCTCACTGTAGTGACGTCACTACACATTTAAAGAAGCGCTGAAAACGAACTTCATCCATACGCAGCTCCTGGAGCAAATGGTTAAACTCTCCAAACTCAGATCGTCTCTCGAGAATGGGGTGTATCCACAAAAGGCGCTAATGTGCCCGACGACAACATTGTCTAGCTTTTTTTGGCAAATATAGCCAAGCCACTCTCTCGATATGTTTCGCCATTGTTTAAAACATCCGGCAACAGAGGAAGCTCTCTTTTTTTTTCTCAGCAAGTGGCAGGCTTTGCAAGCATGCGGTGTGAACACGGCATAACCCTTTAGAAAGGGATGGTCTGGTTCATAGAATTATTTCCTCATTGCGTCTGGCATTAGATAGTGTAGCCCCATTAAAACAAGAAGGTAATTAGCCATAGGAAGTTGACTCCCTGGTTTAAAGCAGAGCTGCATACTTTAAAGCAGAATACTAGGAAATTGGAGAACAAATGGTGCTCTACACACCAAGACAATTCCTATTTAGCCTGAAAACATTGTCTACTGCTGTATAAAAAGACCCTTTGACAAGCTAGAACATCATAATATTCTCTTAGAAAGGCTTGAAAGTGTTACAGGGATCAAAGGAGCAGCACTAGGCTGGTTTAAATCATATTTGTCTGACAGATTGTTTATGTAAATGATAAATCTTCTTGACACTAAAGGATTACTTGTGAAGTACCACAAGGCAAGGCAAGGCAAGGCAATTTAATCTGTATAGTTCACTTTCAACAGCAGGGTAATTCAAGGTGCTTTACATGATTTGGTGATTTAAAAAACAAAAAAAAACAATGGAAATTAAAAGTAAAAGAAACACACATTACACATGATACACAATAAAGCAAGAGAAAGATCCAAAAAAAAAAAGCAAGAGAGCATGAACACATTTCATACATATGACATCAAGCATTTACTCGAAGGCAATTCTAAACAGATGGGTTTTTAGTCTCGATTTAAAGCAGTTCAGAGTTTCAGCAGCTCTACACTCGTCAGGAAGTCTGTTCCAGATAAGGGGAGCATAGAAACTGAAAGCTGCTTCTCCATGTTTAGTTCTGAGTCTAGGGATGTTAAGTAGGCTAGAGTTGGAGGACCTGAGTGGTCTTGGTGGTTGGTACCATGACAACAGGTCTTCAACATATTTTAGTGCTAAGCCATGTAATGATTTATAAACTAGTAGGAGTGTTTTGAAGTCTATTCTCTGAGCTACAGGGAGCCAGTGTAAGGACTTTAGAACTGGGGTCATGTGCTCTACTTTCCTGGTTCTAGTGAGGACGCGAGCGGCAGCGTTCTGGATCAGCTGCAGCTGTCTGATTGACTTTTTAGGCAGACCTGTGAAGATGCTGTTGCAGTATTCAAAAGATAAACGCATGGATGACTTTTTCTAGATCGTGTTGCAACATCAGTCGTTTAATCCTAGAGATGTTCTTCAGGTGATAGAACGCTGACCTTGTTATTGCCTTTATGTGACCTTGGAGGTTCAGGTCTGAGTCCATTACTACACCTAGGTTTCGAGCCTGATCAGTAGTTTCTAGCTGTATTAATTTAAGCTGTGTGCTGACTCTTGATCGTTCCTCCTTGGGTCCAAAAATAATCACTTCAGTTTTGTTTCTATTCAGCTGGAGAAAGTTATGGCAAATCCATCCATTTATTTGGTCAATGCATTGATTTACAGTTTGAATGGGTTCAGAGTCACCTGGTGACATTGTAATGTAGAGCTGAGTGTCATCCGCGTAGTTATGGTAGCTAATGTTATTGGTTGCTATAATCTTGCCTAGTGGGAGCATGTAGATATTAAATAAGAGGGGCCCCAGGATGGAGCCCTGCGGCACCCCACATGTGATTTCTGTTCGTTCTGATGAAAAGTTTCCTATTGAGACATAGAAGTCCCTGTTCTTTAGGTAAGATTCGAACTAGCCAAGTAGTGTACCAGAGAGTCCGACCCAGCTCTCTAGTCGTTCCAATAAAATATCATGATCAACTGTCTGTATTTATGCGGATGTCATTGAATACTTTGACGAGGGCAGTCTCGGTGCTGTGGTGAGCACGGAAACCAGACTGAAAAACATCAAAACGGTTTGTCATTGTTATGAAGCTATTCAGCTGCTGAAACACAGCTTTTTCAATAATGTTACTGATGAATGGAAGAGTAGAGATCGGCCTGTAGTTCTGCATTAACGTGTTGTCCAGATTTTTCTTCTTTAGCAGTGGTTTAATAACTGCTTGTTTTAAAGTCTGAGGGAAGACACCTGATAGCAGGGATGAGTTCACTATTTGAACAAGATCAGACCCAATAACAGGAAGAACTTTCTTTAGAAAAGCTGTGGGTAGGATATCAAGACAGCAGGAGGAGGAGCTTAATTGGATATTGATTTTTTCAAGGCTGTTCTGGTTTAATTTGTGGAATTCAGACATTTTCTCTACATTGTTGTTGTTTGGGGATGGCACTGGTTGTGGGTTCGATATTGAGGTACAGATTGACCGTCTAATTGTTAGAATCTTTTCAGTGAAAAAGCTGGCAAATTCATTGCAGGCCCTGGTAGAGTTTAGTTCAGGGGCTACTGTCACTAAAGGATTAGTTAGTCTTTTCACTGTTGCAAATAGGGTCCGTGCATTATTAATGTTTCTGTTGATGATTTCAGAAAAGAAAGATTCCCTAGCATCTTTTATAGTTAGCTGATATCTATTCAGTCTCTCTTTGTATATCTCACAGTGAACCTGGAGTAGACTTTTCCCCCATTTTCCCAGACGAGGCATTGGAACCAGGAGGCTTAGATTAGGTGCGGGCACGGGGGCCCGGAGGTGAGGTGTGGGCATTGGAAGGTGGCGAGGTGCGGCCATGGGAAGGCGTCGTGGAGTGGACTCAGGAGCGACCTCAGGAAGGACCTTTGGAACTGCGGCTGAAGGACAAAACTGTGGGGCGCAACCCACTAGAGCGGACTCTGGGGAGCGGACTGTGTTGCTCAAAGAGCGCAGCCAGGGAAGGGCTGGTGCAGGGTGGTTCAGCTTGGAAGGCCGTTGCGCGGGCCGTTGGAGGAGAGGGCCACCTTGGCGGAGGTCGCACGCCGCCGGTCCCTGAGGATCTCGAGGATGAGATGTACTGGTGGACAGGCTACTGGAGGAGCAGCCAATGACTTCTCCCCCTGGCCACCTGGTGAACCCTCTCCACCTCCGCCGTCAAACTAGCAAGATCCAGCGTGTCAAGGATCGGACAGAGCAAGAGCAAGCTGGTCCCCACCAGATGTATCTAGGGAGGAGTGACGATGGAGGTCACACAGCAGCATAACTACAGTGATAGCTCTAGATAATCCCGGCTCGTTAGAATGAGACATGAGAGAGGCAGAGCCAGGGAGAACCGTCTGTCTGGACTGCATTCTCCCTCAACCGGCTTAGGCTGTCGGCTACTACCTCTTCCCTGAGCCCCCACTCATCCAGCAACTGGCTAAATTCAATCTGTTTTAACTATAAGGTTTATCAAAAAAGAAAGTTTTAAGCCTGGTCTTAAAAGTAGAGGTGTCTGCCTCACGGACTAAAACTGGGAGCTGGTTCCAAAGGAGAGGAGCCTGATAAATAAAGAGCTGCCTCCAATTCTACTTTTAGAAATACTTTTATTTATTTCTGCACTCATAGTTGCTAATCCTCTCGGGATACTGTATATCACTTTTGCATGTGCCCCAGGCACTTTGTTTAACCATTTGTGTGCCTTAAAATACAAATACAGCCAAAAAAACACTTAAGGTCCAAATGCTTCTGTACGAAGTGAGACGGTGAGAACTGGTAGGAATTCGAATTGTTCGTTTGCGTTCTGGGGGCAGGGCTGAGGAGGACTAAGCCACAGGTCAATTAGACAGTTGGACAGTTCCGGGTGTTTCAACAGAATGGATAAAAGATAAAGTTATGATGTAATAGCCTCTTGTTCAGAGGGTTTGATTCCACCCTGCGGACATTTGCCAAATGTCTGTTCCCCCATCTCTCTCCCATTTCTGCGCTATCCACTGCTAATAAAGACCCCTGTGGCCACAAAACCTTTTTAAAAAATTAGCTCCACCATTTCTGGTTGTAAAGGTTTTCTTGGCATGTTGAGGTCTTCAAAAACAAAAGTATAATGTTGTAACATGCTGAGTGTCATTCAACCAAACAGTAGTGGGTATTTATAAATATAGTTGAGCTTTATGCATAAGTATGACTGCTGTGGAATTAGGGAAAACCAAGTTCTCAAAATTAAACATTTTGAAGTAGCTTGTGGTGTAACAATTCCAGTCGATGGATGGATGATTGATTGGTGTTTTTATGGAATTTCTGCTCAGGAAGTGATTTCCCACAGTCTGACCAGGGGACAACAGATTATGTCTGAAATCCTAAAAACCTAGCTTCTAAAGAGAAAGGGAGAGGTCAAGTCAGCTGCAAATAGAGGTTTACAATCAACACATTGCTTTTACCTTGACTATAAGTGCAAATGTGTGTGACCGACTCTGGACTTGGGAGACAGACTGAAGTACCCCTGGGAAACAACTGCCAACCTGCCAGACGAGTAATTTGTGATGAACATGTTGCAGCTGAATAAAGGTATGGATTAACTTCCTATTGAGGTATAGGAAAACAAACAGAGCTTTCTTCTTTCACTTCCTTTCCGCCATGAAGATAACAGCTTTGACTTCAGGCCGTAATTTTAATAGAACTGGCATCAGGTGGAAAGAGATAATAGATCTTTCAACCATAGTCCTAAATATCTTAATTGGAAAACGCTCCCAAACCAAACTGAGCATTGTTTTGGATCTATGATGACTGACACCAGCTTATTAAAAAATAGGAGGGATAGTTCATGAAAATCTAATGTAAATTTAATCAGGAAAACGTTCACAACTAATTCAAAGTGAAAGTGTTTTTGAGAAACAAGTCAACAGATTGGGGAACTTGATTTCTGTATGTACTGCATATATAGTATAGAAATTCTGTCATTTCTAACAATAATACTCTTTAGAATACAGTCCAACCACTGAGCAAAGCCTTCTCCAGCACATCCCAAGATTCTCAATGGGGTTAAGTTCCAGACTCTGTTGTGGCCAATCCATGTGTGAGAAGGATGTCTCATGCTCTCTGAAACACTCTTTCACAATTTGACCCTGATGAATCCTGGCATTGTCATCTTGGAATATGCCCACACCATCAGGGAAAGAAAAATAATATATTCAGGTGGTCAACTGATCTCATTCTTTGGGCTCATAATGTTACTGGACCTGGACCTGACCAACTGCAGCAACCCCAGATCATAGCATTGTCACCACAGGGTGGAACAGTAGGCACTAGGCATTAGGAGTGAATCGCTTTATCTCCATCTCTTCTTACCCTGATGCGCCCGTCACTCTTTAAGAGTGTCAATCTAGACTCATCAGACCACATGACCTTCCATTGTGGTCTTTGCATTGTGCACATGCAAATGTTCTTACGTTCACGATTAAATATAGTCCTGAGTTCCCCTGTTGTTGTTCATCAATTTGAATTCACCAAATGTTTAAGTTATTGCTGATCACGACCATTCTGGTTTTTTTTTGACCACATGTCTTCCTAGGAGACGAGGGTTCCCCACTGTCTTTCCACTTTTTAATTATGCCCTGGATGGTTCTTAACCACATTTTAGTAGCTTTTTTTTTTTTTCTTCAATCTCCTTAGATGTTTTCTATGCTTGATGCATGTCATTGACATCTCTTTCATGACCATGAGATGTGTCTTTCAATATGGTTGTTTAAGAAATAAGAACCTCCAACTGATGTAATCACATTAAATAACTTGTTGTACGGTGAAATATAATCACCAATGCAGTACTCATCCAATAAGAAGCCCGTACCTATGTGCTTAGGTACAAACTTAATATTGGCTTTACCGAAGCACCAAGGGTGAAAGTAGTATTATTACAAAACCTTTATCACTCACTCACTTCATGCATGTCTAAACAGCAAAGTCAACCCCCACCCCCCACCCCCGTGAAAACCTGCAGCAATTCAGTGGTGAAGCCCCTGTTGAACAAGCCATTCGTAAGCTGCTCTTTAATATGAGCAGCAGACAGCTTAGGCAGCTCAACAAGGTCTACACTGTAAAACTTAATAAATTCGCAGAACTTAAAAATTATTTTGTAACAGATTACACAAAAATATTTTTAAATGTTCTAAGTTTACATAAAATAAAATTTATAATTGCAGTTGCCTTAAGCTATCTTGATGTTATCTTAAAAATATTGATATTCCACAACTTATAATCAGGAAATAATTTACTCAAAGCTTTCAGTATTCTCCAACTCATAAAATGTGTTAAACACACTCAAAACTTTCAGTCATCAACTCAAAATTGGGGGGCACTGCACTTAAAATTCAGTCTATTCTGATGCCAACCCACCGCACAATTATAATCAGCTAATAATGCTAGAAAACATGAAAGAAACATCACAAGTGACAATTTAACATCTTTATTCAACACAATGCACTTTTTAAAAGACACGAATTACAGGAGCTTAGTCAAAACAAAGTGCTTGTTGTGAATTAAAAAGAAAGAAATACAAGATGTGTTTAAAAGTACAGTAACTTTTAATAGTTCCATATGCTGATAGTCTTCATTGCTACAGAGGGTAGATACAGTAAAATCCCTCCTCTAAACCAATGAGAACGATTAGAATGTGGAGCCATTTAACACTGTTCAAAAACTTTTTGGCACTCACAGTACCTTAAAAGCTGCAACTCAGTTTTTAAAAATAAATCATTTAAATAAAGTACTGGCTTCTACTGTGCCATACTTGAACTGACAACGTTAACATAGTGTTTCAAGGTAGGAATTACGCAACATAACATTAAACATGTATAGTGCATGACTTGAACAGTCATTTTCCACAAGCTATTCAGTACAGAAACTTTGGCTAGACAATATGTCAATGTTGTGACATTTATGCATCAACAATCAATGTATTAAATCTGAGGCAGAAGAGGCAAACAGTGCCACATTCAGTATTATTTGAGGCAAACAGTGCCAAGTTTAGTTTTGTTATTCAAGCTTTGTACTGAGTATAAATCTGAGGTAGAAGAGGCAAACTGTCATATCTTAAATCTATAGTAGAAGAGGCAAATGATTACATTTGTAAAGTGGAAAAATAACAAAAGACTTCCTTAATACTCAGCTTAACAAATAGTCCATCCAGAGATTCACTCATTGAACAAATCATTCTTCAGCGTCAGCAGACGCCCTTTCAGTGGTTTGTTGTCCTCAGGACACATCACAACTTTTTGGATAAATGTGAACGTAAGCTCAAGTTTTTTTGGGTACTGTAGGTCTAGTGCATAGATGTACCCAAAGAGCAGGAGAAATGAGTCAGTCAGATTTGTAGGACCACTCACAAGTATTTCCTCCATGACAATAGAGATGCTCTCAGGGCTGAAGAGGGCTGAAGCAGGATCGTTACCAAAGACAACTGTCAGGAGAGCCACCAGAGTGTCTGTGAGGTCTGGACCATCGCTGACTATAAAACACAAATAATACAAAAGATGAGTTCAGCCCCTCAAGGATACAAATCATACTGATGTTGTCTAGAAGTGACATTACTGTCACTTATCACTTTACATTTAGACTTTAAAATTATTACACAATTTACACAACTCACCTATTGGCACCAGTCTGATGGTTAAATGCCGACTCTCTGTAGCACTCTGTGTAGTCAACAACATGAGCACAAAGAGGACTTAATGTTGAAAAATATTTTTTAAATAATACATAGTCAAATAAAATACAGTAAGAAGAGTGAATATACAGATTAAAAAAATCAAAATTCATTGAAACATTCACTGTACACTGATTATAGTAGAAATTAAAATGTTAAAAGATGAGTAAGTTCTTTATTATTAACAAACAAAGCATCAAAGTTGTGTGCTTACGAATCTGCTATTTACAGGGATGCAAACATGTATGGTCAAAAAAGAGGTAATCGTAACACCCCAGGCCTAAACCGGAAGTGGGCGTGGTTCAGTTGGAACTGGGTGGGGCTTATATCGGTACATTATTTTAAGTCTGAAATTGATATGGATTGATCAGAAGTTGCATTATTTATTGTTTGTTTGAAAATTATTTACAGAACAGCCTCATAATTGAGATTCAACGTTTTTGATCACAATAGTAGACAAATTATTCATAGAACAAGTTTTTTTTATAAACTCAGAACATGAATATGTTCAAGTAGCCTAGTGAATGAATACAACACATGCAGCAGGAAATTATGAACTACAAAATATGCATGAACAAGAGTTGTCATACTCAACACAACTTTCTTTTTTATTTACTTATTTTTATGATCAAACTGTTTTTTTTTCATCTTTATTACCTAACGTTCTTGGCTTTTTCCCCCACACAAAGTTATACAGTATATAAAGCTTAATTTATAATATATTTATTTCATGAACAGCCATATACAAAGAAAATATTAATATAGGCTACTTTGTGTTCAGCTATTTGTGTGTAAGTAGGACTAAGTAAGACTGTTTATTTTTTAATGATCTGTGTGAACTTGGTGATTCATGTTAACATCCAGTGATGGCAAACAGGGAAATAACATGTCAGTCTTGTTTACTGTATTCTTCTGCGTTCAGTACGAGCAAAGTTTTCCAACTGACTTTACATCACCAGCCAACTAAGAGCAGACGGTTTAAAAAAAGAAAAGGAGAAAACTCACCCGGAGTGAAGGCAGTGACCGACGCTGCACGAGCCGTTTTCAGCTCTCTGTCTTGTCAAATGCACCGCGTACGTTACGAAACAAGTTCACCAAGTAACTTTAAATATCAGAGAGAAATAGAGGCGAACTGAAGAAAACCTGAGGAGCACAGATGAGAGCAACGTGAGCTAGAGTCACTCAGCTCAGCTCGCCTCTGTCTCTCTCTCTCTGTGTGTGTGTGTGAGTGTGTGTGTGTGTGTGTGTGTGTGTGTGTGTGTGTGTGTGTGTGTGTGTGTGTGTGTGTGTGTGTGTGTGTGTGTGTGTGTGTGTGTGTGTGTGTGTGTGTGTGTGTGTGTGTGTGTGTGTTTGTGTGAGTGTGTGAGAGAGAGAGAGAGGGGGGCGAAGGATTTTCCCACAACAGGCGCACAGATATTGACCAGTTTTGCTCGTGAAAAAAGCGGGAGGCACCAAAAAGCACCATGTTTGCATTCCTGTATTTATATTGTTAATCTTGGGCCAAAAAAAATAATTCAGGGCGAAAAATTCAAATAGTACGGAAGAGGATTAGGGCCACTGAAGAAAAAAAAATAGAATTCTGAGAATAAAGTCAGAATTCTGACTTTAATCTCAGAATTCTGACTTTATTCTCAGAATTCTGACTTTAATCTCAGAATTCTGACTTTATTCTCAGAATTCTGACTTTAATCTCAGAATTCTGACTTTATTCTCAGAATTCTGACTTTAATCTCAGAATTCTGACTTTATTCTCAGAATTCTGACTTTAATCTCAGAATTCTGACTTTATTCTCAGAATTCTGACTTTAATCTCAGAATTCTGACTTTATTCTCAGAATTCTGACTTTAATCTCAGAATTCTGACTTTATTCTCAGAATTCTGACTTTAATCTCAGAATTCTGACTTTATTCTCAGAAACCTAAGAAAAAAAAGGTTCTTTTACAAACAAGGAACTGATTTGGTGTAACTGCGGGAGAGCAAGGGAGGAACATGTCAGATATTGAGGATTTTCTTCGACACAGAGGAGTCTCAGAAGACCAAATATTGTCGTTGGAGGAGCAAAAGGTGGGTAAAACAGATATTTTCTGGTTCGATTTTGTACATTACAGTAAACAATGTGAAGCCATGTCTCGAATTAGGCTAGCTTGCATGCTATCATAAGCTAAACATAAGTGAATGTAATGTTAACTCAATGAGCGGATCGCCGACCCTTTTTATCGGCTGATTGCAATATTACAACCACATTGTTATGTCTTCACTGTTTATCTTTATACAATTCACATACATAACGCACATCAGCCAACCTTCAGTGCATGATATAACGTTACCGTAGCGGTCTCTAGTTAAAGTGCCTGAGAGAAATTCCGTTGAAAATTGCCAGTGTGAGGTTATTGTGTATTGAGTTGTATTTTATTGCACATCCTCCCTGAATAAATAAAGAGAATGAATGAACTTCAAAGACCTTATGATCGAGTGCGCGAGTACTGATTATTCATAGCCTTATTGTAAGTAGGGTTGCCAACCGTCCCTTAAAATACGTCATCGTCCCGTATTTGACTATTAAATGTGCCGCCCCGTTTTGAACTAATAAGGGACGCTATTTGTTCTGTATTTTCATAAATGTCTATCATGTGTGTCCGTCATAGACTTCGTACTGCTTTATTCTAACTACGTAGCTTATATAAACATAAAAATCACCCTACATTCAGCAAAACTGTTCTAACGGCGGGATCAAACGGGACCGCAAATTGTTTGTTTGCGGCTCTCGAGTGATGCGCGCTCAGGATTGATCAGGTAGACACACACAAGATACTGGCCATCCTTGGCTGGAAAAGATCTGTATAGATGAACACAAGGCAAACTGTAAACAATGCAGCCAGTGTTCTCAGTAGCACACAGAACACTTGCTGCACAGCACAGCAGGCACACAACGAAGCAGAAAACACATGTCTGTGAGACTTCTGCGACATTTAGGCAAAAATATTCAGAATAGATTACATGTGTTGTGGTTTTTCAAAGATGTCTCGGCCATGTGCAAGTTTATTTTTGTTGGATTAATTGTAGAGGATTCATATCTATTAATTTAGAACAAGCCAATTTTGTGATAGATTAAAGATTTCCAATTTATTCATTTTGCTGACACAGAGAAGTGGATGTTTTCCTTATCCACCAGCATGCCAAAAACCACATCAAATATGACATTTTCTGGTAGTAACACTGATAAATTTGTGTATATACATCTCTTTTCAGTGAACAGTTTATTCCAGACAATTTAATTTGAGTCTCAAGAACAAATATGTGCTTTACTGAATATCAATTTCTTTGTTTTGTCTTTTTGCAGATCGACAGCAGTGTCATACTGCTGATGGATGATGCAACCCTGGCAAACTATATCCCCTCCTATGGTGACCGGATCGCCCTTTTCAACTTCTGCACAGTTGTCCTTTCAAATTAATGTAATCGTTGACATTAGTTTTGCCATTCAACATCAACAATGCCTCCTGTGCCAGAGTTGGATTACTTAATCAAACTTTACTTCAGACTTTCTTTTAGTAACAAAGAAATACTTGCTATTTTAGCACAAAACAATCAGATAGTATTAAGCATCCGGACTTTAAAGAGAATATGTAAAAGACTTGGACTTTTTCGAAGGAAAAATCAATCAGATTTGGATGAAGTTCTGGCTTTTGTCCACAATGAGATCATGACAAATGGACAGATGCAGGGTTATCGCTGGCTACATCTTCGTGCAGTTCAATGTGGATTTGTTGTATCACAAGAAACCATAAGATGCATCATTAAGCTGGTGGACCCGCAAGGTGTGGAATTAAGAAGAGCAAGACGCTTGAGGAGACGTCAGTACATCTGCAGTGGGCCAAATGCACTCTGGCACATAGACGGCTATGATAAATTAAAACCTTATGGCATTGCCATTCATGGCTGCATAGATGGCTACAGTCGATATGTGTTATGGATGGAGGCTTTCACCACAAACAATGACCCCAAACTTGTTGCTGGGTATTTCATCAGAACAGTCTCTAACATAGGTGGATGCCCTGAGAGGATTCGAGCAGACAGGGGCACTGAAAATGTCTGTGTAAGAGACATGCAGATCTTTTTACGGAGGAACCACCCAGACAGTTTTGCAGGTGAGAGAAGTTTCCTTTATGGAAGAAGCACAGCCATCCAGCGGATTGAGGGGTGGTGGAGTACCCTTCGCAAACAGAGTGCGCAGTTCTGGATGAACATGTTCCAAACATTCCAAGATGATGGTCACTTTACAGGAGATTTTTTGGACAAAATCTCATTCAGTTCTGTTTTCTAAATCTTGTTCAGGTAAAAATCCTTATAATCACTGAAATGAGTCAATCATAACTGTATTAAGTCACAGTAATACATTAAGTACTGCTTGTTTTTCATTGAGTGTATTTGTTCTAAAATGTACAAATCATATTAGTAGAAGTTTTATTTTGCATCATGTCAGGAGACTGTTTTCCTTTTAGAAAAAAAGTTAAGATTCTTTAAATTTTTACAAATATGTTTCTAAGCTTGATCATTCATTCAACGTATTGGGTGTGGAGAACCTGGGTTCAAGTCCCAGGGCTAGCAAATGAGGTGAACCACTGTGGGCCCCTGAGCAAGGCCTTTAAGGAGCTGTAACCTCTGAATATGGGATGGCCGCGTAACCCGTTGCGCCACACACCACCCCAATCACAATTATTTTAATCAATATTGTGATCCCAATTATTTATCATAATTATATTTTCACTTTATTTGACCCCTTAGTGCACCTACTGTCCCACTGAATCACTCTGCTGACTCTTGTGCGCATGAGTGTAAATAGTACTGAGGAGGCATGTTGTGCATATAATCATTTTGAGAATATACACAGAGCATTGCTGATGAATTGTTTAAATAACACTATATTAAATGACATCACTGAGTTTACTATGGACAGACAATGATTTATAAACAACAATAATGGTCATCAGACCTGCTACTTTGATTAAGGGGAGGCCAAAATTATGATCAAAATATTATTAATTGTGTAGCCCTAGGTCCGCTAAACCAAGTAAATAAAACAAAATCATATCTAAACGGTTTGATTCATCATCTTAAATCTCTACCTCTTCGTGTTTTTCACTACTAGGTCAGTTGACTAAGTATCAACTATTACAATGTTAAAATTTAGTGTGCATTGAGTTTGATTCCATGACTTTCAATTGAATTTCACTGTACATCTGTATGTCTGATAAAGTGACTTTACCTTACAGTTATAACTAGTTAAGGAGATTCAAAATGAAATGAAGACTAGACAAAAAAAAAAAATAGGAGGCAATTCTGTTTGTTTATTGACTTCATTTTCAGTTCTGATTTGAAAAAATAATGTTAGTTAATTTTTGATGGATTTTATAGCACTGTTCTAAAAATCAAAGCCCTTCTCTTTTTTGACCAGTGCCATGCATAATTCTGGACCCGAATAATTCCTATTTCCAAAACACAAAAAGTGACCCCAAAATTACCCATGGTGCATTTTATGTTGGCTAGGTATTCTGCAACCAAAAGCCCAGTTATTCATTGATGTTATACATTTAAATGTTTAGGAAGATTCTAACTTGCTTTCTGAAACAAAACAAAAATTAAACGAGTGCAATTTCTTTTGGTTAGCCGTCTCAATTAATTATCTTCAACAAACCTTATTATAATTTCTGTTGTGTGATAAAAATATGACACACTGATTTTTTAAAGGCTATATTGCCTCCCTTTTCTGTCACTCAGACTTTTTATGCTAGGTGTGCATGATGTAGAAAGATTTTAATTAACTTACAGGTCTTTCATGTCTTCAACTTTAGTTAAGGTGGTGGCGGACACGTTAAGGTGGCTGCCTTGACTATAAACTGCTTAAATACTGTTAGTAATCAGTATTTACAATGCTTCTTCCTGTGCAGGAGGAACTTGACAAAGTTGTCAACACATGGAATGCACACAGGATCAGACCAAGAAGTGGTGGTGCTGTGTCAGGCCGGCCAGTTGTGATGTACTCATTCCCAGAGCTCTATGATGCTGAGGATAGACAAAAACCTACTTCTATGGAGGAAGTTATTTTGTGTGCAGAGGAGTGTACTCCCAAGGGAGAGTTTCCATGTGATCAAACTGTGTTTGAACTGTGCTGTCTACTGATGGAGGAGAATGGGTGGGAGGCTCCAGCAGATCCTTTTACTGCAGCAGATCTGTACATCAAGTTACGGGAGGAAATACTTCAAATTATTTAATGTCATCTGACCAAAAAATTAATTATATTTGAAGTTCATGTTTGTTTTTCTGTAATCTTTTCACCAACTTGAAGTAGCCTGACGAGCATAAAATCAACACTTTCACAAATTACCAGAATACACATTTGGTAGAAGAATCAACATTTTATTGAAAATTGAAGTTTAAAACATCTAAACAACTGATTAAAACATCAGTTTAAATGCATCTTTAGCATTTCACAATTGTCTTATGCTTGAAAATGAAAATAGGGCATACAAATAACTCAATAAAAGCCTTTGGTGTGTACCATAATAAATCTGCTCTCAGAGTAAACTGGAATAAATGAAACAGTTGGCCAAGATAATGGCAAATGAACATGGCGGTCTTCTTGCACAGTGTAACAGAAAAAACTGGTGTTACAAAAAAATCATAGCCAGATGGGACATAAAAACTATTTTGTGCTCCCTTCATGATGGGATCACAAGTTTTGCTCCACAAAGAAGCATACATATGTTACACTACCATTTAAACAAGTCTTCACATATGTCAGAAAATTGGTTTCATGTCCCCCTCATATTTTCTGTACTATTTTTTTCAGTAAGTAACATGCATTGCAGGAGATTTGTTTAACAATGTGACACCTGTGACACAAACTATCCATTTAAGATGAACAAGATACTTGACAATATTTAATTTATCTTTTATAAATGATTCTAATCGAAGCATTAAAAGATTTATGAGTGCTGAACCTGAACATAATGTTTCAATGCGAGATTAAATACAAATGAAAGTTTATGTATGCCTAAATTAACAGGAATTTGTTGTGCAAAGATGCTGGTTAACAGGATATATATGATTGTGGAATTAGAACATGTAAGAATGCAACACAGTAGTTTCATTAGTTACCACAAACAAGTCAGAACACTCACATGTAAAGACTTTCTATCAGTAACTGGGGAATTATATTTTAACTGTACCCATAGAATTCTGCAACAGGATATGATGTAAAATTCTGTAACGATGAAGAATGCAAAAACAATTTGCATGAATAAAAAAAACCCCCACTGAAAACCAATAAACAAGTGTTTTGCGCAAAAGCAAACATTAAATTCCCATTATGTCAACTATCAGTTTTACTATGACCTTTTTTGTGATAGTTATTCAGGAAGAATTGAGCCAACTGTTCAGGGCTCTTATTTATCTGCCAATATATTCAAGTTACTACGTGGATGCCGGATTTGCTACATTTTTAGACAATTCGGTTGTAATTTGGAACAACTTCTCAAATGGATGCTGCACAATTTTGGAAATTAGAATCATATTCATTAACATTTATTTTGTGTAGCTAGATAAGTAAATTCTATAGAATGTATTCCTCAACATCCTCTACAACTGTTCAATATGACTTCATAAGCAACATAATATTTGTAGAAGGTTGTTATGGTGTGGGTTGTGGTAATCTAGACAATGTCCATTACCCAGACATTGCTTTCAAGAACAGCGTTGAATTCTGAACGGAAATCTGGGAAGTTTTCGTAACTTTCAGCAATGTGCAGAATCTTCCCACATGTGTGCCTTATTGGTCTTCTAGTGAACTCTGTCATTTGTTTAAATTCCACATTGATACTGTCTGTCACAATGAGATCAGATCCTGTGCAGAACCTCAAAAACTTCTGAAGTTTGATTTCATCCAGCTCTCTGACGAATCTTTTCAGATGATTCCCCACTTCCTTTTGTTTTGGAGTTATATCCTCACCAAACTTAAGCAGTTGGCAGACCTTCTTTGTGGATGGTTGCAAGTCAGACAGCAACTTTGTGAGATGATCTGGAGTGATGGAGAGATCATGCATGGTGATTTCCCTCCAGGAGTTAATAACAAACATCGGTTTTTGGACAACCTCTTTGTGTGCGATTTCATCCAGGATCGTTGTAAGAGTCTCAGCTGTGATTCTCTTTCTACAGCCGTAGCCATCAAGAATTACCAGAAGATCATCATGATCAACTTGTGAGAAATCACTCATTGCTTGTTTCAAAACCTCACGTTCCTGGTTGCTCACAAACTGCAGGAAATGTGCTTTAACATCACTGTAAATGCAATTAAAAAGCACCTGCTCAAGGAAGGGTAGAGCCAGTTTGTTTGGCAAGTACTGAAAGTCGAGGTAACCTCTTACAAGGACTCTGCCAACTGCCTTCCACTTTTCTGCGGAATAATCGTGGCGAATGAAAGGCACTTTGACTGTTGCACCAAGTGTGCATCTCTCATAGAATTCCTGCCAGAAGCAGCTGAGAACATCTCTTAGTACCCCAGATCCACTGCCTGCTTCCTCCGTGTTGTCTGGAAGTATGCGTTTCACATTCAGTGCTTTGTACAAAATCTCTGCATCAGAGAAGGCAGTTATCATGTCTTGGAAAGTGTTCCCATGATGAATGGTTATTGTTATCACATCATCTGGGTGAGCTGGACTGGCGGGAATAACAAAACCCTCAAAGAGCAGCGTGTCCTCTGTGTCTTCTTCCAAGCTGTAAACCGCACCAAAGGTAATAATTCCAGAATCAATGGATGTTTCTGGAGAAAGTTGGGGCTGATCTGTGTCATTCATGACATCTCCTGTTTGTCGTTCTGCTACACCGGCTTCACTGGCACTGGTTGCTGAAACAAGGATCACATCAGACGCATCACTGGCATTTTCATCCATTTCTTTTTGCTTGGTTGCAATGTAAAATCGCAACATTGTCATCTTCTCAGCCTCATACATGCTACCTATAGTCAGACAAGTATCATCTGTAAGGCAGTTCTGTTTAAAGTCCCACACCTCAAAATCAAAATCTAATACTGATCCTTTTGTAGACGTTCCATCAGTGAAAAAAAGCTTCTTCCCTTCTTGAAGTATATCTTCTATTCCAGCATCAGTTGACAGTTTTATTTTTCTGGTGCCACCACCCTGCTTGGCCCTGACCTGTTTGGTCACCTTTCCATCATTGTGAATCCAGCCTATTTCCACATTTCTTACTGACTTTAGCTTTTTTGAATGGGTTGTACTTGTGTCTCTGTTTGATGTATCTTCTGTGGAACTGTCCTTTCTGAGTTTCATTTTCTCACGGAGTTTATCTAAAAGCCCTTGCTTTCGTTTTGACACAGGTTTTTTACTCTTGCAGAAGTTGAAAAGGGCGATCCGGTCACCATAGGAGGGGATATAGTTTGCCAGGGTTGCATCATCCATCAGCAGTATGACACTGCTGTCGATCTGCAAAAAGACAAAACAAAGAAATTGATATTCAGTAAAGCACATATTTGTTCTTGAGACTCAAATTAAATTGTCTGGAATAAACTGTTCACTGAAAAGAGATGTATATTGTTGTATTCTACTTTTTTGAGGCTATTTTTTATTATGCAGTACATATGTTTTAATTATATCTTTTTTAAGCTTTAGAAGTAATAGGCCTGTTTATATTATTCAGGGTAGTAAAACATGACTCTTTACCAGTACTTTATGGGGTTAAGGTTTTAAGTAAACAAACTCTTGCGTAAAGATATGAACTGAAAGCAGGGAGGATCGGTTATAACTCTAGTTCCTGGTACGGTCAGGAGACCTGGAGAAAATGTATGACCTGTCAAGATGTAGAAGGAGGAGAGAGGAGTCATGTGATATGTTCTTTGTTCTTCTGTAATAAAAATGGTACACCCTTGTAGAGAAGCGAGTCAGATCTTTTCTGGCTCCCATCTGCAGGTGCATCCACTGTGAAACAGATATCTGTTGTTTGTGTGTGTTGTTTTTTACTCTCTGTCTCTCAGTTCTGGGTCTTATTTTGAAACAGTTCCCGCCGGGGTTTTGGAGTTCGGCGCCCCCACCTCTCTGAGTAGAAAGTGAGTTGCAGAGCATATTATGATAGGAAGCCGACAATATACACAAATTTATCAGTGTTACTAGCAGAAAATGTCATATTTGATGTGGTTTTTGGCATGCTGGTGGATAAGGAAAACATCCACTTCTCTGTGTCAGCAAAATGAATAAATTGGAAATCTTTAATCTATCACAAAATTGGCTTGTTCTAAATTAATAGAGATGAATCCTCTACAATTAATCCAACAAAAATAAAATTGCACATGGCCGAGACATCTTTGAAAAAGCACAACACATGTAATCTATTCTGAATATTTTTGCCTAAATGTCGCAGAAGTCTCACAGACGTGTGTTTTCTGCTTCGTTGTGTGCCTGCTGTGCTGTGCAGCAAGTGTTCTGTGTGCTACTGAGAACACTGGCTGCATTGTTTACAGTTTGCCTTGTGTTCATCTATACAGATCTTTTCCAGCCAAGGATGGCCAGTATCTTGTGTGTGTCTACCTGATCAATCCTGAGCGCGCATCACTCGCGAGCCGCAAACAAACAATTTGCGGTCCCGTTTGATCCCGCCGTTAGAACAGTTTTGCTGAATGTAGGGTGATTTTTATGTTTATATAAGCTACGTAGTTAGAATAAAGCAGTACGAAGTCTATGACGGACACACATGATAGACATTTATGAAAATACAGAACAAATAGCGTCCCTTATTAGTTCAAAACGGGGCGGCACATTTAATAGTCAAATACGGGACGATGACGTATTTTAAGGGACGGTTGGCAACCCTACTTACAATAAGGCTATGAATAATCAGTACTCGCGCACTCGATCATAAGGTCTTTGAAGTTCATTCATTCTCTTTATTTATTCAGGGAGGATGTGCAATAAAATACAACTCAATACACAATAACCTCACACTGGCAATTTTCAACGGAATTTCTCTCAGGCACTTTAACTAGAGACCGCTACGGTAACGTTATATCATGCACTGAAGGTTGGCTGATGTGCGTTATGTATGTGAATTGTATAAAGATAAACAGTGAAGACATAACAATGTGGTTGTAATATTGCAATCAGCCGATAAAAAGGGTCGGCGATCCGCTCATTGAGTTAACATTACATTCACTTATGTTTAGCTTATGATAGCATGCAAGCTAGCCTAATTCGAGACATGGCTTCACATTGTTTACTGTAATGTACAAAATCGAACCAGAAAATATCTGTTTTACCCACCTTTTGCTCCTCCAACGACAATATTTGGTCTTCTGAGACTCCTCTGTGTCGAAGAAAATCCTCAATATCTGACATGTTCCTCCCTTGCTCTCCCGCAGTTACACCAAATCAGTTCCTTGTTTGTAAAAGAACCTTTTTTTTCTTAGGTTTCTGAGAATAAAGTCAGAATTCTGAGAAAAAAGTCAGAATTCTGAGATTAAAGTCAGAATTCTGAGAATAAAGTCAGAATTCTGACTTTAATCTCAGAATTCTGACTTTAATCTCAGAATTCTGAGATTAAAGTCAGAATTCTGAGATTAAAGTCAGAATTCTGAGATTAAAGTCAGAATTCTGACTTTAATCTCAGAATTCTGACTTTAATATCAGAATTCTGAGATTAAAGTCAGAATTCTGAGATTAAAGTCAGAATTCTGAGAATAAAGTCAGAATTCTGAGATTAAAGTCAGAATTCTGAGAAAAAAGTCAGAATTCTGACTTTAATCTCAGAATTCTGACTTTAATATCAGAATTCTGAGATTAAAGTCAGAATTCTGAGATTAAAGTCAGAATTCTGAGATTAAAGTCAGAATTCTGAGATTAAAGTCAGAATTCTGACTTTAATCTCAGAATTCTGACTTTAATATCAGAATTCTGAGATTAAAGTCAGAATTCTGAGATTAAAGTCAGAATTCTGAGATTAAAGTCAGAATTCTGACTTTAATCTCAGAATTCTGACTTTAATATCAGAATTCTGAGATTAAAGTCAGAATTCTGAGATTAAAGTCAGAATTCTGAGAATAAAGTCAGAATTCTGAGATTAAAGTCAGAATTCTGAGATTAAAGTCAGAATTCTGACTTTAATCTCAGAATTCTGACTTTAATCTCAGAATTCTGACTTTAATATCAGAATTCTGAGATTAAAGTCAGAATTCTGAGATTAAAGTCAGAATTCTGACTTTTTTCACAGAATTGTATTTTTTTTTCTTCAGTGGCCCTAATCCTCTTCCGTAAAATAGTCACTCACCTATTGCCACCTGTCTGCTGGTGGAACGCTGGCTCTCTTTAGCACTCCTTGTAGTCAAAAAAGACGAAGTAACGTACATTTGTCACATTCAACAACTTCAAAAATTATCATTAGTTGGATTTGTAAACTATTTACAACAAATATTCACTGTGCATATTGTACAAATACACCAACAGTTCAAATTTTAGACTATCTTTACAGATTCAATTCAAAACAGTACCGTTAACGTTAATATGACGGAAAATATTTTTTCACAGACTTCGAGATTAAAGTCATAATTTTACGAGGATAAGGAACAGTGGCGGAGCTAGACTTTTAAAACAGGGGTGGCAAAGGGGTGGCAAGGTATTATTTTGGGGGGTCAATATACAAAGTGTTCAATTACACTAAAAATAAATTATTTTCCACAAATGTATACAGATTAAATTAAAGTTGTTTATTTTCCAAAATGTACACAATTATATATGTATTAAGTATACAGCAAAAATAGAACGAGTATTCAAAGTGCTCCTTGGACTAATCAAGTCCAGTAGTAAACAAAAACTGAGGTAAACTTGGACCTGTCAAAACAAGGCAGGACAAGTCAGTTGTACACATTCAAATGTGTACCACAAGAATAATAATAGAACAACAATACAAAAAACATAGAGCCCTTTAACACTGATTTTAATGATAAACTTCAAAAGTTGTACCAGGTATGACCTGCATCTACCCAGTGGTATGGCACCACCAAGTTCACAAAAACAAACATTCAGAACAGCATAATTCTTCGGTTCTGGTGAGATGACGCAAAATGTTTTATAAAGTCCTCCATATTAATGGAATATGCCCTCCTTGACTCAACACTGAGTATGCCCAGGTGACTTAATCTATCATCTGCCATTGTTGTCCTGAGGTGGGTTTTTATTAATTTAAGGGCAGAGAAACTTCTTTCGCAGGATGCAGTACTAACTGGAATCACAACCGAAATTTTACTAAGCCTAAAAAGTTCATGGAAAACCTCTTTGTAAGGTTCCAAAAACGCCACAAACTCAAGTAGAGAAGCTGGTCTCTCTCCACTTTTCTCCCTTCTTAAAAGAAGCCGTCTCGTTTGATGAAGCTCATGCTTAAGGTCTTCTAAATCTGACTCGAATGTTTTTCCCAAAGCAAGCAGGGGTTCCTCTTTTAAGAATGATGGGCTTTTGGGGTCAAGAGACTGCACTCCTTCCATTATCTCACAGTTCTTTTCGGAAAAACGCCTATCTATTTCTGCTGTAAGACAATCAAGTACCTGATAGAAAATACTTTTATTGAACTCTTCGTTGTTTGCAAACTCAGAGTGCCTCTGTCCAACAGTGCTCATTACAAGTGAATTCAGAAATTTCAAATTGGTCTTTGGTCGTCTCTTGTTTTGTGCTTCTGTGCTAATGTTGCAATGGTGCACAAGTTCTTCAGTCTCCTTCCATAATTCACCAAATGTACAGTCACTTCTGTAGCTTTTTAATTTGTCTGTAAGGGAGCCAACTAGATCTATTGCTCTAACCAGATCAAGACTTCTGGATTGGAGCATGTCAGACAGGATTTTCACATCCCCAAACACTTTACAAAAAGTAACCAAAAGTCCTAGAAACTGTAGGTCAATTTGAGCCAAAAGACCCTTTGCTTCTATTTTCCGATCTCCACTATTCTTCTCAAGTGAAATGTCTTGCAAGAGCCTCAAAACTGCTGGAAGCCTGTCTCTCATAGTCCTACATGCCATGTACCGGCAAGCCCACCTAACATCTGAAAGTCGCTGAAGTTCCCTAGGCTTTTCATTTGGGTACATTTCTTTTTGAACAGCAAGCCACTTCATATGGACAGCAGAGCCAGACACAAACCTATAAATACTCTGCAGAAGAGCAAAAAACCCCTCAGCTTCAGGCACTGACTTCACTGCATCAACAAGAACAAGGTTCAGACAATGAGCACTACAATGCACATAAAATGCAAACCTGGCATTGCTTTTAATCCGTGCAGACACACCAGAACGTTTCCCGCTCATTACGGATGCACAGTCATAGCCTTGGCCAACAAGATTGTTTCTGTAGTCAAGCCCATGCCTCTCCAAACATCCAACTATCATTTTGGTTAGACCTTCTGCATCCAAGCTTTCTGCTGACTGAAAGTGCAAGAAGCTTTCGTGTACAGCACCCCTGAAATAGTATCGCAGCACTAAAGACATTTGTTCTTTTTTTTGCAAGTCTTTTGTTTCATCTGCCAATATACTGAATACTTCGCTTTCTTTTACTTCTGCAACAATTTGCTTCTGCACCATATCTGCTAAAACCTGACACTGGGACTGGAATCTGTTTGGCCCTGATCAGCACCTGACTTTTGCTTCTTTAGAAAGAAGTTGGTGATGTTGCTTTATCTCTTCATTCTGCTGTCCCTATTCAAAGGAAAGCTTGGTTACACACCTCATGAAGAAACAAAAATTTGGAACAATTTGCATGTTATTATTTACCATGAGTACACCGTTACTACAAATACTAAAGTAATACATTACGACAAAATGTGAGTATATTGAGGTCTAGCCTATTTGACAACACAAGGAAAATTGCTTAAAGACTTCTAGACATGTTAAGTGCTAATAAATTGTATGTCTACACAAAGTTACTTCAGTACATCTCTACAGTCACATCTACTATTCAGGGATGCAAACACATGTATGGTCAAAAAAGAGAGAGGTTATTGAAGCCCTCGCCCCGCGACAAATATCCAGATACTTACATAATTGTGATGAATTTAATCCTTTGTAAGTTATATATATTGTATTATGTTTTTTTATTTAACTCAGTGAGTGTATAAATGAACAGCAAAAAGTAATTCTTGAAAAAATCTGCACAGTAACTTTATAAAATCTTAACATGTTAATAAAAACAAATTACTATTAGTATATAGTATATTTATATAGCCTACACTACACAAATAATATACAAAAAAATTAAATTATGCTTATTTTTGGTTTTGAATTGCCACCCCAACTAGCCCTCTGGCTCCGCCACTGATAAGGAAGTCTTTAAAAACATATGTTTTCTTAATGTGGCCCTAATATTCCGTCATGCATTACTTACCAAGTCATGGACAAGAATTTGACGGCGCGAAGACGATGAAAAATCCATGCGGCCGGCGAGCAGACTTCCCTGACTGAGTGAGAAGAACCCTGTAGCAGAACGTCAAGACGTCGATAACGTGATGGGTATTACAGTATCCATTTATTATGGTGATATCAAAATGTAATATTTTACTACCAAAACTGTGGCGCCTAAAGCTACATACAGTCAAATATCCAGTCTGGTTATACATTATTGCTAGGTTAAGAGAATGGCACCAACGAGGGCAGCTAAGCAGTGTCCTTCAGCTCAGTAACATCTGTGGTAGCTAACAGCAACGACCAACGCTACCGAAAGTGATTACCAGTTAACATGAAAACGTGTTGTTCTGTAACACCGGGCAGCCAAAGTGTTCCTGAACAGGAAGCTTTGACAATGGAAGCGGGCGTTCAAGCTCCTGCTCTGAATTAAAAGAGTCGCTGGCCATAACTTCTGCTAGCAGGATGCTGGGCTGCACTGTAATTGCTTACAGAGTAGCATGTGTTGCTGAATAAAGTGCAATGCAGTTATGCTGCCAAGTGGAACCACGTTACGCCTCTGTGCTGTGCCGAAACACCATTTCAGTTTTTTTGCACCAAGTGTTTAGGGGTCAAATTGAAGAAAAGAATGGTTGGCATCTTGAACTATAGGTGGTGTTCTGAAGACCTATTTCACTGTTATTAGTTCAGTATGTAAAACTCAAACATTAGTTTGCTTTTGGTTGTTGACGTTATTGTTCAGTCATTCTAATGTAGATCTGCTAATATGTTTGGAAGAATCTTCCTCTTATAAGGTAGTTTAGGCTAAGTTTCATATGACGACCTCGCATTTGAATCTAGAATACTAGGGTAAACAGAAAGTTCCTTGTCAATTCAATAATGCTCAGATGTTGTGACTGCAAAACGAGCCCAAATCATCACTTCTTCACCACTGTACTTGATTTTGGGTATGGAGTAACTGCAAGGATATGCTACGTTTAGTGTAACGGTGTGTCCATTGTGGACAAATGTCTCTACTTTGGTCTCATCTGGCATCTGTCCATAGTTCCATTGGTCTTGCTGTTCATTCAGTTGCCTTTGCATACTCAAGCTGGGATAAAACATTCTAATTAACCTTCCAAACAACTGGTTCGGTCTCGTATATGCATAAAGATAACTTTCTGATCATTTCATTTTTCCTTTATCTAACATTTTCTGCTGATTAAAAACTATAGCAAAACAGACAAACCATCCCTCAGATCTTTAGATCTTGAATGTTTTTGTATGCATGGACTCTGTTTGTTTCTTCCCCTTTAATTGCCTTTGGCTGCTTGATTGCCAGACAAAATCCAAAGAAGAAGTGGGTAAGACAAAGTTAAAATTTATGGATAGCTCCCCATGGGACAGACCAGTAGTGAGGCGTAATTAAGCAGTAAGCCATTTGCTGATTCTGCCATGGTAGATGTCCCACTTTCTGACTGCATACCGGCGAACTAATGGCTGGTTAATTATGGCTGTGCTGTTGCTCCCTCTCAAGAGAAATGATTTGGGAAATTCACAGGGAAATGTGTGGAAGGGGAAAGCATTAATTAAAAGAAAGGACAAAGATGATAGTTTAAAAACTGAAGGAGATGACAGAAGGCAGACTGTATTCACACTGAAACTTCAGAAAACCTGTGCATGTGTGTCTTTCAAAATGAAGCATGCAATTTTAATCTGTTCAATAAAACAGTTCCCCTGAGCAGAAGCAGATTGCTTACAGAGCTGGGAAAGCTTGAAGTGTCTCCTGTCAGGCTGGATTTAGGATTCGGGGATCTGAAAATGGGCCACCGCTGGAAAACGTACTGTTTGGATCTCTATCTGGGTGCGCCAAAGAATGTCAGTCCTTGAACCGTGGAGTCGAGTCATAAAATACATGTGATGGCTTAAGGTAGAAATCAATTTGCAGGAATAAAATGAAAGGTTTCGATTAACCACCACAGGTGTCTAGAAATCTCATAGCTCATAGCTCTGTCACTTTCCTCAAATGCAGACTAGAATCTTCGACCATTATCAGAGTTTTTTTGGATTCCTTCCATCCTTTTAGAGCAGCAGTAGATGTCATGGATTTTAAGAGAAAAATGTTTATTTCAGTTGTTAGTGGTTTGAGGTTTGACTCTGAATTGGGGCAAAGTACTTGAGAATTGACTTGGACTTGACCCTTGAGGGGTTGAATTTGACTTGGAAAATGACTTGTGAACATCTCTGTAGTGGTAACATATCCCCAAAGACTGTTAGCAGAAGAGAAGGATAATCTGCAAATAATGTCAACTCCTTATAAATACATACACATTCATATTCAGAAAATTTAAAATAGAGTTCCAAAGAGGCTCATTATTCAAATTAAAAGCACTATTTGAAAATAACAACCTTTAAGCAGATATTAAACATAATTTCCATTAAGCCCATACTTCGGCATTTTTGTTTCTTGGTCTGATGTAATATTCTAATCTTAAATGGCGTATTTTCATCAGCTGGAAGCAAAACATCCTCACAACAGGAATGAATGCTTGATCAAATTAGTTATTAATATGTTATAACTGATGCAATTAATCTGTACTGTATGATGTGTTTCACTTAGTGAATTGGGTACTGAAATCAATTTACTTTTCAGTTATATTCTGCTTTATTGAATATGACTATTTATATTAGGTATTTTGAGACATCCTTGCTTATAAATCACAGCATTTGGAGAGAAAATTACGAATAAGGTAATTTAGGAAGAAAATGAACTTTCGCTCGTGGTTCTGCAGGCATGCTCCTTAGCTGTTTTTTAGTCGCTATTAAAGACTGTTTATTTTGGTTTTGGGTTCAACAGTTAGCTGTAGATTGGCTCCTTTACATTGTTTTTCTTTTTTCTCTTTCACAAATATCATTTTATATTACCTGTTTTGTCTGTCAGTATTTTTATTGTTTGTCTTTCATTGCATTGTATTGCTTTACTGTCAAGCACTTTGGTCAGACGTATGGCTATGGAGTTTTCAAGATGGCGCCGCGTACGGACGCCTCGGTACTTCGCTCTCTAGTATTAGTTACTGTTTTACTTTTTTGCGTAGTTTTCTGCACTCCCTCTGCTATTAAAATTAGCAGAGAGGAACTCTTACAAATAGGGCTATCCAGTGCCTGACTTTTTTCACCGGTTTTTACTCAACCAGACTGCTTTATGGAGATTCTGATCGGAGGAGCAGCAGCGCTCTGTGGATTTAGACAGAGACGCCGACGAGGGAAACGAGCTGGAGTGCTCGTCAAGCTCCGGCAGCGGGGATTACGCACCGCTCTCCCATCCATACAACTGGGGAAAGTCCGCTCTCTGCCTAACAAAATGGATGAATTGCTCCTTCTCCTATCCAAGAACTCAGACTTTTGCCGTTCTGCCGCCTTTTGCTTCACTGAAACCTGGTCCTGTGAACCCATCCCGGACAGCGCACTAAAGCTGCCAGGCTTCCAGCTGTTCCGAGCGGACCGCTGCGCGGAACTGTCTGGGAAGTCAAAGGGAGGAGGAACGTGCTTCTACATAAACGGAGGTTGGTGTACAGATGTCACAGTGTTAAAGAAGACATGCAGCCCTCACCTAGAGTCTTTTTTCATAAACTGTAGACCATTTTATTCACCGCGGGAGTTCGCCTCGTTTGTGCTGGTCGCTGTATACATTCCACCGCAGGCGTGCGTAACGGAGGCGTCACATCACCTCGCCGACCAGATCACAGATGTGGAGAAAACTCACCCGGACTCTCTGCTAATCATTCTCACGGATTTTAATAGAGCAAATCTCAAACTTGAACTGCCTAAATATAGACAACATGTGACGTGTCCCACCAGGGACATGAACACTTTAGACCACTGCTACACCACAATAAAGAATGCATATCGCTCTGTCCCCCGTGCTGCTTTGGAACTTTCTGACCACTGCCTGGTCCACCTCATCCCATCTTACAGGCAGAAGCTGAAATCTGCTAAGCCTGTAGTAAGAACTGTGAGGAGATGGACTGATGAGTCAAAGATGCAGTTACAGGCCTGCTTTGACTGCACTGATTGGAGCGTCTTTGAAGCAGCAGCCTCAGACCTGGACGAACTGACCGACACTGTGACATCTTACATCAGCTTTTGTGAGGACATGTGTGTGCAGACCAAAACCTTCTGCACGTTCAACAACAACAAACCATGGTTCACTGCAGAACTGAGACGGCTACGCCAGGACAAGGAGGAGGCCTACAGGAGTGGATATCGGGTCCTGTACAAGCAGGCCAGGAACAAGCTGACAAAGGAGATCAAGGCAGCAAAAAGGAACTACAGTGCAAAGCTGAAGGAGCGTTTTTCTGCCAACGATTCTTCATCAGTTTGGATGGGCCTGCAGACCATTACCAACTACAGGAGACCATCCCCCCACCCTGTGGGGAGCCCACGCCTGGCTGAGGACCTCAATGACTTTTTCTCCAGGTTTGAAACGACTTTCACACCTTCCACCTCCCCCACCATCTCCATTACAAAAGGCCTAGCATCACCCCAAACCACCCCCGTACCTGACCCCCTGCCTGCGCTGAGGATCTGCGAACAGGATGTACGTCAACTATTTCAGAGACAGAGGATTAAGAAGGCATCAGGTCCTGGGAGTGTCTCCGTCCTGTCTGAAAGTCTGTGCTGGACAGCTGGCTCCCATCTTCACTCAGATCTTCAACAACTCCCTGGAGCTGTGTGTGGTCCCCTCCTGCCTCAAACGCTCCACCATCATTCCGGTTCCCAAGAAGTCCCCCGTCAAAGGATTAAATGACTACAGACCAGTCGTCCTGACATCTGTTGTCATGAAATCCTTTGAGCGTCTGGTGCTGACCCACCTGAAGGACATCGCGGATCACCTGCTAGACCCCCTGCAGTTCGCCTATAGAGCAAACAGGTCAGTGGATGACGCAGTCAACATGGCTCTCCACTACATCCTGCACCACCTAGACTCTGCAGGTACCTACGCTCGGGTCCTGTTTGTGGACTTCAGCTCTGCATTCAACACCATCGTCCCAGAGCTCCTCCATCAAAAAATGTCCCAGCTCACCGTGCCTCCCTCCACCTGTCAGTGGATTACCAGTTTCCTGACTGACAGGAGGCAGCAGGTGAAACTGGGTAACTTCACATCCAGCTCCCGGTCCCTCAGCATCGGCGCCCCCCAGGGATGTGTTCTCTCCCCACTGCTCTTCTCCCTTTACACCACTGACTGCACGTCAAGGGACCCTTCTGTGAAACTCCTGAAGTTTGCAGATGACACCACCATCATTGGACTCATCCGTGACGGTGATGAGTCTGCATACAGAGGGGAAGTGGAACAGCTGGTCCTCTGGTGCAGTCAGAACCACCTGGAGCTAAACCCGCTCAAAACTGTGGAGATGACAGTGAACTTCAGGAAGAGACCCCCATCAACATCTCCTCTCATAATCATCAACAGGCCAGTCCCCACAGTGGAGTCTTTCAGGTTCCTAGGATCCACCATCACACGGGACCTGAAGTGGACCTCCCACATTAACTACATAAGAAAGAAGGCCCAGCAAAGGCTGTACTTTTTGCGTCAGCTCAGAAAGTTCAACCTGCCTCAGGAACTGCTGACCATCTTCTACACAGCAATAGTCCAGTCTGTCCTGACCTCATCCATCTCTGTCTGGTTCGGATCCGCCACCAGAAAAGACAAGGACAGACTGCAGAGAACAGTCAGCTCCTCAGAGAGGATCATAGGTACTGATCTTCCCTCCATTCAGGACCTGTACCAGTCCAGGGTCAAGAAGCGGGCCAGAAAAATCACCACAGACCCCTCACACCCTGGCCACAATCTGTTTAGGCTCCTCCCGTCAGGCCGGCGTTACGGAGCGTTGTACGCCAAAACCACCCGACACAAGGACAGTTTTTCCCCCAGGCTGTCGCTCTGATGAACTCTGTGTAGTCACAGAGTGTGAGTCCATTCACATAACAATAAACTATAACTCTGCACTGCTGTACATACTCACTGTAAAATGACCCCGGTTTGGTGTATATATTAACCCTTTATTATTTATCTGTATTTATTTCTTTATTTCACTTATTGAAGTTATGTACTGGAGAGAAAAGTTGCCGGAGTCAAATTCCTTGTATGTGTCATACTTGACCATTAAAGCTGATTCTGATTCTGATGGCTGTGCTTTAAAGTGCTATATAAATAAAGATGGCATGGTGTGGTCTGACCAAATGGCATGGTATGGTAAGAAAACAAAGCAGACTTTCTTGCAGTCTAGAATACGTTTCGTCTCTAAGCCAAGAGCCGTCTTCAATTCTGAAAACTGGATTGGGAGTATCAGATCTAAGGTTAAGGCTCACTAATGGGGCTATCGTTATACCTAACGAGGCTATCAGGGTTGCGTAAGCTTCTGAGGACTAAGCAATCTCGATAATGGAAGAGTCGATAATGGTGAAACGACCCCGGTAATGTAACTGTTTTGGTCACATGCCTTAATGTGTGAGTTTGGTGAAACTTCTTGGGTAGGCAACTTAAGGCTGCTTTGTATGTGTTTGAAAAAGGGGAATCTCAAACCACCTCCTCTGTTCAAGGCTGGTTTCATATGTTTCAAATTTGATTGCTTCTTTCACTCTTTCAAACCATCTGTCTTCTCTATCTAAAATGTATACATTATCGTCTTCACCAGAGTGACCTTTGTCTTTTAGATGTAGATGGGGTCCTGGCTTGATGAGTTAGCTCTTCTGTGTTGAGCCATCCTATTGTGAAGTTGCTGTTTAGTTTCTCCAATGTATAGCTCTGAACATTTCTCACTGTTCTGGACTGCATATACCACACCACTGAGCTCGTGTTTGGATTTTTTGTCCTTAGGATGAACCAGTCTTTGCCTGAGAGTGTTGCCAAATTTAAAATGCACTGCGCTGTTATGTTTGGAAAATATCCTTCTTAGTTTCTCCGACTCCACCCACGTATGGGATAATTTCCATCTCCTCTTCTCCTCCCCTGCACTGACCTGAGTTGATTGTTTCCTTGACTTTTTTGATGCTTTGACATTTACCCAATTAGGATATCCACAAGTTAGGAGTGTCCTCTTTATATATTTGTGTTCTTTGTCTTTTCCTTCTCTCTTTGTGGGGACATGTAGAAGCAGAAGCAGTGATTTCAACTAGGGATTGTGAAATTCAGTACATATATGTATTTAATTATTTTTTTTCATGTGTCCTGCAACTATGGCACTCAGAATTTATGTCTGAGTACCAAGTAGAAGTCCAACAGACAACTTTCAGAAGTGGAGCCTTACTGCTTTTGCTATAATAGTCCACTTTATACATATATATATATATATATATATATATATATATATATATATATATATATATATATATATATATATATATATATATATATATATATCTGTAAGAAATCTTTATTACAAATTGCTGTGTTTTTTTCTGACAATATGGTCATAGAGACAGGAAAAAAAGGGGAAAAAAGCAAGAAGATGAAGAGAGGCCGGAAAAAAAGTTAAGAGGGAGAGGGTGAGTTGAAGATATAAGAGAGGAAGGGGAATAAAAAAAAATACAAGTAGACATCCTAGTCTGGTTCTACACAAGCAGGACGGCAGAGAGAGGAGATACATACATACAACAGTGTCACTGAATGTTCAATAGCTAGTGTGAGGAGCCATCGATCCACCTCCCAGGAATCGATGCAGACACAAAGGAGATCGTGTCAGAGCCTCCAGCGTTCTGCCCATATCACCCATTGTCTGCACCTGTTCCCAATCTGTCTCACCTGATCCTCCTCCTTACCTTTTGTATTTAACCCGGTCTCGTCTCCTCATCCCCTGCCGGATCATTATGTTGTCTTGCTGATGTCCTCTGGAGCAGGCTCCGCAGGGTCGCCGTCCTTGCTCTCCCCTCGGCTCACCTTGCCGGTGCAGAAGAGTTCCTCTTTGAGCTCCTACCCAGGTTTTGCCTCTTCCCTATCTGGAGGACCTCGAAGGGGCAGCCAAGGAGCGGAGATCTTTGGCAGCTAGGCAGTCTGTACCTTTGACTCCTGTGGGTTCTGTCCCATCTCCAGCTCCTGCACCGCCAGCTTTGGTGGGTTCCGCCCCACAAGCCACTTCCGTGGGTCCCGCCCCACGGCTTTCTTCAGTGGGTCCCGTCCCACAGCCTAGCCCTGCCAGCTCCAGATCAGAGCTCCGGGGTATGCTCAAGGAGGAGAAGCCTCAGGCCCCGATGCCCTCCCGTTGCCTCCGGGTTCCCATGCCCGCACCCCGCCTGAGTCCTCAGGCCCGACTCCACAGTGTCGTCTCCGGGCTCCTGTGCCCGCACCCTGCCTGAGCTATCAGGCCCCAACCCCACAGTTGTTGAACTGCATAAGCAAGGTCCCTCGCAGCTCCACCGCTGCTGAGGTGGGACACAGTTGACAGTCATTTGGAATTCCTTAAATGATCCTGAGGGTTATGGAACAAAAAAGTCAAGTGGAAGACCCAAATAAATGTCACCAGCACTGAACCGGAGGATCAAATTGGCTGTCCGTCAAGACACTGGACGATCCCCGACCCAAATGAAGGCTGTTACTGGTCCTGACTGCAGCCCCATAATCATCAGACGCATCTGAGACTGAAGGGCTTCAAAAACAAAAAACATCTTCAAATGCCTCTTCGCCTTGAACTCCACAGAACTGACCATTTGGAATTTGCAAGGAAGCACCAAACATGGGACATTTAAAGGTGGAAGAAAGTTTTATTCTCTGATGAGAAAAAATGTAACCTTGATGGTTCTGATTGTTTCCATGTTACTGGCATGACAAGCAGATCTCACCTGAGAAGTCTTCTTGTTTCCGTAGGTTTATTGAGCTGGAAGCCAAAATAATGTACAAATAACAACTAAATACTTGAAATCGTTTAAGTTGTGGGCCCTAAATCTATAATCTATGGAAGTTTAAAGTTTTGAATGGAATTATGGAAATAAATAAACGTATTCATGATATTGAATTTTTTTGGAAAGGGTCTCTATATACAATGTTTTTATAAAGGCATATTTTTTACAGGTTAAGGGCAAATATGGTTTGTAGGATGCTGGGATTCAGTTCGTGTCCATTGATACATCTGTTTTTGCCTCATTTGTGGAGGTTTGTGTGAGTCCACATTAAATTGCACCTTTGAGCCAGTGTGTAGGTGTTAAATGTTTTCTATGTTTCATGGGACCCGCTCTCTCTGTTGTCTAGTGCTGTTAAATCAGCTGCAGGTAGAATGATGTGCAACGTTTACACTCTCTTCATGTTTCACCCAAGCCCTGTACTGTAGAGGGGGTGGCTGTTTTTTTGAATTCAAATGGTGGCTGGAAGAAGCAGATAGCAGCCAGACACTGTCACCGTGTGCTGCGACAAGTTAAAGAAAAAAAATTTAATAAGCAGAAGTTTATATATTAAAGTTACATTTGGTTGATTCTCCCCCCAGTTTTTGAGGGAGATAAAGACAACTGTCAATGATACATGAAAAATGGTGGATGTCTTGTTTTGGAGGAGGGGCATCATGGCAGAATGGAAGTGGACGGATGGAGACACACGGCATGTAAAGATGGAGCCCGAGCAGAAGAGACGGTAGTTTGGCTAGAAGCAAACCTTTTATTTACCATCTGAATGGAAATGCCTTTGAATCCAGCTGGAGACTCTAGCAGGCTGCCAACTGTCATTGCTCCATGTAGACTACAAAGCTGCGGGCCTCCTGCGGAACAATCTTAGTCTGAACATAAAAGCTGATGCCGCCATGAAGTGTGAACAACCCATCAGTCAATGCAAAATCTAGTTCCTATGGAAACGTAACACAGACTGGTGGACAGATAATATTACCGCCCAAGAACACTGACCTTTTAAGAGATGTCTCAGTCGTTGCAGAAATGCAGTTTTGTTTCATTGCAAACTTTTGATGAGAATAACTCGTTACTTGTCAATGGGTCTTATGAAGCTGACTATAAAATGATCAATATTATATAATCTCTAATATGATTATCATTCCTGTGATGGACTGGCTACCTGTCCAAGGGTGTACCCCGCCTCTCACCCCTTGACCGCTGGAGATAGGCACCAGCCCCCCCACAACCCTGCATTAGGATGGACGGGTACAGAAAATAGATGGATGGATGGATTGATGATCACCATTCTTTAACTGTACTTAGTTGGGTAAAACCACATAATGCAGTTATAAAGAGTATTTAAAAAATGTTTGCCAGTCACAGGCAGGTCAATTGACAGACGTAAGTGCAAGGAGTATGAATCTTTGATGCGAATTCAGCTAGATGGACGACATGACTCATCCAGAGGACTAATTAGTTTTCTCTACCCCCCTCATCCCACACAAGCACACATCATGAATACCAACTATCAGACTGCTACCCCATTTACATCCATAACTCACTGAAGGCCATCCGTCTCACTTATGGAGCACCTTGTGGTGCCAGATTGTCTCTTTTAGCCAGTCTTAAGTGATAAGAATCTATCATAATTGGCATTTATGTTGCTATTCTTAGTTTTTTTGTTTTTTTAACATGAGATTGGTGTTAGTAGCCTGATGTATTCAGTTGGTGAAATCCCAGCATGTTGCTCTGTGCTGATGAGAACAGATTGCATGGTGGAGCTGGGGGAGCACTGGAGCAACTAACTGTGTCTCAGAGCTTTTCGCTTTTTCTGTCAAAGCTGGTAATTAGCAAGAGAACAAAGCATCTGCAGGACAGAGGAGGAGGGGGAGCTATAAGAAAAGGGGATAACACTGCCCAGCTAATGTTAGTGTATGGATCTGAAGTATTGATTCAAAGGGTACTGTTATTAATTACAGATCTCAATGGAATGAGCAAATGTTTACTGAAATGGGGACCATGTATGTGGATTGCTTGTATGCACTCCACAGCTATAACACATAATCCAATAATTTGAATACTTGCGGTTCAGGGCACCCTGTCATTTTGCTGATATTAGATCTATATTCTACTGTTCTGTTTTAAAACAGCCGGGATGCAGGCCTTGATGTATGGGCCGCAAGGACCGTTGTAATGTGGCAAGCAGAGTCGTACTAGTGTGCCAAAGGTGCAACTAGGCAAAAATGAGTTACTACTAAAGCCTGGATGATAGTTCTCCGTCAGCCCTTTGCACCCACACGCAGACGAATTGACAGAGACATTTTACGTTTATACTTCTCCGTCGGTGTGTCAGTGTTGCAAAGCAATTCTCCACCAGGACAGCAAGAGGGGGGCAGACCTCTTCTGGCGGGTCTGCCTAACATTGCAGTGACGTCTCTGGTCGAAGAAAGTTTATTTACTTCAGCTTGTAAATGTACATTCACTGAAGGAGCAATGGGAGAGAGCGAGTTTTGATTGAGGTGGAAAGCTTTTTACTAGAAGTTCAGCTCATAGAATCCTCTAGAAACGCATGTAAGCAAACAAACACAGCTGTCTGATTTGTTTTTCTCTACAACTCCTGTTGTTCAAAATCGCCAAAAGACCATATTAGATAAACTGCACTTGCAATATACAGCATCTAGTGCTCTAAAGCTGCAATGACTACTAATTACATTGACTATAGAGGCTAGAAGTTCCCCTAAACTTGGTAATTTTTACATAAAATTATTAATCTTATTAATAATTGCCCTAACCAATTATTCATAATTATTCATAGCCAAATCCTACCTATCTGCGGCACAACAAGTCCAAAGTGGGCAGAGTTGTATGTGTTGCTGGCTAAAGTACAACCTAGTTATGCTCCCCTGTAGAATGTTGGTCCTATGTGCCGTACCGAACTTTCCACACCAAAAAATCCGAATACCGACACATGCACCGTTACACCCCTAGTAAACAGTGCTCCTGTAATAGGATTTCCCTGTTCCTCGGGGCCCATGGTCCTTCATGTTCCAGGTGTTTCCCAGGTGCTACACACTTGAACTGAATAAATGGGGTTGATTAACAGGCTTCCACTGCATTTGATGTCATGCGAGAAATATTGCAATTGTTTGAAACAGGTGTACTGGAGCAGAGATGCATCCAAAATCTAAAGGACAGTGGGGCCTGAGGACCAGGGTTAAGAAACACTGTGCTAAACATTTAGAGAACAACAGGACGAGAAGACTTTTAGCTTTCAAGCAGCAGAAACGTAATACAATGATGACCCTATTTACAATAATCCAGGTAAAAAACAAACAGGAAGCAAATGTTTTCTATGCCACGTTCACACCGCCCAAAACGTCAACACCTAGAACGGCAAGATTACATGTTACGTCTATGATTGAGGCCGTCAGAGTCTCTGTGGTCGTTTGTGTGCTTTGGCCGCGGCAATTTTTGAAGCTTTTCCTGCTTTCCAAGCTTCAAAGCAGCAAAAGCCAGCAACGCAGAAGTTGAGCTGAACTTTCGGCGCCATCCCCTGAGCGTCAACCAATCAGAGTGTCTCACTGTAGTGACATCACTACACATTTAAAGTAGCGCTGAAAGCGAACCTCATCCATACCTAGCTCCTGGAGCAAATGGTTAAACTCTACAGACTCAGAACGCCTCTCAAGAATGGAGTGTATTCACAAATGGCGCTAACGCGCCCGACGTCGACGTTGTCTAGCTTTATATAGCAAATAATCCGACATTGTTTAAAACATCCGTCGACAGAGGAAGCCCCGCAACGCTCTCATTTTTGCTCAGCAAGTGGCAGGCATTGCAAGCTTCAGGCTTAAAAATGTATACGCTTCAAACTAGTCGCTTTGTGAGCGTCTTCTGACGGCGAAAAAGAGTGCAGTGTGAACGTAGCATTAGGAAACTATCCAAAGCTGCATACTTTAGGTCAAGATATTTTGTAAATTTCACCTCGAAAGTGAGGTGGATGGTAATTCAATAACTATATATATATATATATATATATATATATATATATATATATATATATATATATATATATATACATATATATATATATATATATATAGTTTGATATACGTCTGGTATGACGGGAAAAAAAGGGGTCAATTAAAAGTTCAATTATTAAAAAAATAAATCCCTTCCTTTTCCATCATAGCATATCGGGGAGCTTAATACTACAGTCATTACTTACAATCATTTTGAACCGATACGGGATGCACATCAACTCTAAATGTACCAATAATGAACAAAATAAAACACAGGAAATACTACAGTCGCCAATGTTGTTGTGGCGGACCTCCCTCAGCAGGGGTAGGTACCAGATCTGATTGGGGGCCTGCGCCTACATATGACGTCATGTTACTTGGTTGGCTGGACATTAGCATGTTGATTTAGTGTGCAGTTTTTTTTAAGAACTTTATTGAACAAATAGCAAGTATACCACACATAAAAAAAGGAAGTATACAGAAGAATTCAACAGATACAAACAGCCAGAGGTGTTATATAAATACTGTACGCCCAAAAATGTAGGTAATCGAATTGTTTTCAGCCTTTTTCTTGATAGTCTGATATTGATTTTATGTATAGTTAAACATTTATCATCTTTTTTGGGTATACAAAAAAAAAGAATAACACATTTTTCGGAGCCATCAATAAAGGGTTATAAAACTTTTAAAATAAATAAATAAATAAATAATCAAGATAAGCCCACAATTTTAATTAATAACAGTTAAAATATTGTTTAATCAATAACATAATTGGGTAATAACTTTAGTCTTTTCTTTATGTTTGTCAGTATTTACTGATGTCATTCACGTAACTTGAAAGGTGTTTGAATAAAGGGTTGAATTGAATTCACTTTTTGTGTGTGCTTTATTGAAAGTAGTTGATTAAAGAATACCATAAAAAAACCTGGGCTGCACTTATAATATATTTTCTAACTTTTTTGATAGTTATTGATAATTAACGATATCGATCAATATGACTTTTTTAAATCTGTGTTCTTTTTCTATATCTTCCAGCCCTACTTGAAAGTGAGCCACCCTTCACTCGAGTAATAATTGCCTTTCAAATTTTTGGAATGTTGGGTATTTAGCTAAATGTATTCAGAGAAGCCCCCATGTGGACCAAGGCCTGACACTGGAAGACTTTCTTTGCATCTGATTAAAGAGGAAGAAGTGAAAAAGAATGTTATCATTTAGCCCCAAAATCATTCATACCTCTGGCAGATTTAGATTCGAAATTTGTTTTCCTCTAACCAAGAACGTTGCTTCGGATTCGACATAAGCCAGGGCTATCTCAAAAGAGAAAACGATGTAAAAGCGGAATCAGTCTTGGCCTCCAGAACAACATCAAGTAGTGAGACTGTGCTTCAGGCCACGGCATGTGAACTGTTCTTATGTTGAATGCAATCATTTAATTTCATTGTTTGTGTGTATTTACTGGGGCCACAGTCAGGGGTTTTTGTCACTGTGGAGGAAATGTTGCATGTATTAATCTGGCTGATATGATTTTCTGTTCAGCATGTTCAGGTTGAATATTTAATTAAAATGAACATTAAATAAATACTATTGAATATGTCATTTTTTTTCCTTTAAAAAAAATTGACGGGTAAAAGCAGATTACGAAGGGATTTTACGACCCTGTCAGTCAACACGATGGACAACAAAAAAGACACTGAGCCTTCACCAACTTACAGTATTTTGGCTATTTTTTTCTACTTCTATTTATTTATTTCTGCTTCATTAAATTTTGTGTATGGATCCTCAGAATGCAGGGTTTAAATCAAAAAGATACATATCCAAATGACTGGGTTTATGAGAGGGTGAAAGGCTGACAGTTCAGTTTGCGTTTATATGCTGAAGTAAGCTGCAAAATTGAACTTTTGAGTTTGCACCTCTTTAAGTGCATCAATTGTTCTTATTTTCATTTTATAATGTTTAAATGCTTAAACGAAACCCAATTTTTCTTATTTGCACCTCTCATCTTAGACAATTTTTTACTGTAAGCGTTTGTTTTAATTTTGTTTTGTCTGCAGAATTCTTTTTTTGTTGTTATTGTATTGAAATTTTAGAGTACCAGGTTGCAGTTATTGTTGTATCACTTCGTTTAATTGCACTACCCAGTTTAAAAGCAAGGTTAGACTGCAATGAGAAATAATTTTAGTCTGTATTTGCCGAGTTATTGTCAAAGATATAGAGAAAAAAAACCTTTTCGTGTTTTTGTATTCCAAGTGTTCTGCTGGATGGTAAAGTGTTCCTCCTGATCACTTATTACAGTAAAAGATGTTGGCAATTCAGAATTTAACATTTTTGATGGATTTTTGTGAAACAATTGAAGTGATTTAGCAAAACGTAAATGGCAATCACAAATAAAAACATTGCAACCTTTTCTTGCAGCTTTTCACAAAATCGGAGGGAAAATGAGGCACTTTAGGCTGCAACATGTGCCACAAAATCCTGAGGGGACTGACGTGAGTCTTTATGCTGGCTGCTTTTTAGTACTCAAGGTGCATTAGTGAAATACAGCAGAAACGGATGATCTGGTTGAGACAATACAACCCCCAGTCAGAGGGTGAAACTGACAAAATCTCACAGCAAAAACAATCAGTTGTTGCTCCGAGAAAACCAATTGAGTCAGTACTGTTTCATGGATCAAAAGCTGGACCTGAAAGCAACTATCTGTGCTGAGTGAACGATTGAGAAGAACTGATTGACAGTCTGAGGGTTGACAGCCAGATAACCTGATTCTGGCAACAGGGTGACGTGGACTGATTGACAGGAGGGAAGAAAGCAGAGGCAACAGCAACGTTTCTGAAACACTGAGAACAAAAGTGGCCAAGAACGATGAGTTTCACAGGTCGATTCTGTAAAGACTGAACCCTGAAGGGCAGGCACCTCAGGTCAATTGGAAAGGAGGGGATGGAATACTGTTGTGTAAGGATGTGGTCAAGGAACCAGGAAACATCCACCAGCACAAACTGAGTAAGACAGAGGAATACAACACCACACGGAGGGGGAGGGGACATGGGCACATGTAGACTGCTGAGATCGTTGCTATGTAATGTGGCATATCTGTAAACAAGCGGGTGGGTCCAAATTAGGGTAGAGCAATCTAATTATGCAAATGTTGCTTGCTTTAGGCCAAGTTTTGAAAATAATTCATGGAGTTATGCAAAACCAATTTTTGTTAACTCATTCCAAAGCGTAAATACAATTAAAGCTAAACTTTGCATGGTAAGACTGAACAAGCGGCTAACCAAACAATGTGGACAACTTTTCCAAATAAATTTAATTTACAGATTATACACAAAAAACTTTACCATGTTTTGTCGTAATGTAGTCCCAAGTCTAAATCGACTCCTGTAATGCCTTGTGTTACTTATTATTTTAATTTGTAATCGATATTGAGGTCACCAGGAATAATTAGGATCATTATTGATCCTAATTAGATTAAGATGATTATTAATTGTCGTGACTTTTGTACATGAAATGCTAGCTGTTACCATTCACTTAGATTGTTTATGCTGAACTAATGCAAATAGACTACTGCCAGATTAGGAGAATGACTGGGCTGGTTACAAAATGTATTTTCTCACTTATCTAACTCTGGATAAGATGAGGACAGACTAAATTTCACTTAGGGGTGGAATATCGCTTTAAAGAAGTAACAGGTCTGTAAGGAATTATTGCTTGTTTGTAGGTTCTAAATACTCATTTTCTGCACCATTATACAAATAAATTCTTTAAAAATCATACAATGTGATTTTCTATATTTTTTTTTACATTATGTCTCACGGTTTAAGTGTACCTATAATGGAAATTACAGACCTCATCTTTTTAAGTGGGACAACTTAAAATGTTTCTAAATTAAGGTCAAAATTTTGAAAAGTGGTGGTTAACATTATTTTAATTGAAAAATCATTACATATAGGTACTTAAATCAGGATCAAACTGAGGAAAGACTTGGGAAACAAGCCGAGTTACAGAGGAGGCATGGAAAGTCTTGGAACCCGTCGATAACTACCTGCAGCTCTAGCTTGCTATTTGAATGTGCCTCAAACCACTTCCAGTCTTAATGCATCCAAGACAATTTATTTATTCCACTAATGCCAGTTGATGTGTATTCCACACATTCCAAGGATTGTATTAGAAGCATTATTTGCCATCAATTTCACTTTGTCCAGTTTTTTCTCTTCAATTTTATGACCAGTGAAAAAATTAGGAGAGTTCTGCTTATGAGCACAATTTGAAATTGTTGGGGATGTTCTGATCTGATCCCAGGTCTTGGCTCAACGTAACAACTTTTTGCAATGCTCAAGAATTCTTTATTAAACTTCGTTCCTGTTGTCTGTTGTAGGTCTACCGTCTGCCCTTTTTTTCGCAGTCCTAGCATCTTTTTGTGTGCATAGCTTGCAAAATAGTAATATGACTTGTGCATAATATTTGGGTTTCCTGCTCTGAACCTAAGGCCAGTTCACCCTTTAACAGTGGAAGAAAGGCTGCACCAGATCCCCGTCTTGCCTGTGTCACGTGGCCTGCCCCACCTGTTGTGTCGTGGCTCAGACATCCACACACACCCATCGTGGAGGGAGACGGATCTGCACTCAGGCCAGTTAAAACAGTCCTGATTCAGTCGTAAGAAAGCAAAGTTTCTGAGTCCAAAGGAGTAGGTTTTCAAAGCAGATTCACTGGCCTGCACATAACAGAAGTTATGAGCCAAACTATCAACAAGTCATATCAAAATGGAGTACAGACATGCTAAAAAAATGTTAAGGTTTTGTGGCCATCATGGATAGTATATATAGAAGGGGGAGAGAAGTGGGCGAAGACGTGGCAAAGGTCCACAAGGACTTTATTTTATTGGAACATCATTGATGAGTCACTTAAGTGTTATGCAATACAATGTACTGGTATCTTTCTGCACACTAAATATACAGAGTTTTCAGTCATATAAATCCCATCTTTATTATTCATTTTATTTAGCCGTCAGACTGGGATTCAGTATCAGCTGACTATTTTTAAATGATTTAGATTAGGGAAACAAGTCTTATTTGGGTCATCCCTACCTCAAATATTGATCTAAACGAGCTTCTCTTTGTTATCTTTGCATGTTTAAAAGTTAGGTAAGAGTTGGCATACTTTTTGACCAATATTGTATTGTTTTTATTATCAAACTGAAATCGTCAAGCTCAACCTTTCAAAACTGTTATATGCAAAATTTATATTTATGATTGTTTTTGAAAAAGCTAATGATTGGCTTGAAAAAGTAGATGAATTTCTTGTTTTTCTCATAATATATGCTGTTCCATAGTCTAGCTAATGTGGATTTAGGCTACATGTAGCTAAAATCTTCAACCCTTTAACATTCAACCCCGTAACAAAAAATATTTTTAAAACAACCAAAATAACAAAAGTACTCTTGATAATGTTTGATATTTTATGCCTTAAAGCATGTTTTCACTATCGGAACTTTAGGGTAATTTGACCGGACCTTACCGGTATGCGCGTGTCTCCACTTCATCGGGCCGGGCCGACAGTGCCGTTTTCAGGGCCATTTCGGGAACCTGAATGGGGGTATGTACTCGGAATGGCTAGATCGAGTCGGTCAGCGGGATCTGTGGTTAAGTTCCGCTGATTGGTTGTAATTCAGAGGGAAATGAGCCAATGTCGCCAAACACCTGGCTTTTTAAACATAAGAAGATTTGCTGGCGAAGCAGTTCATAGCAACTGCAAACAGAAACACAGTAAGTCTTGCTTCTTCCATGTTGATCTCTTGTTATTTCTGCTGCAGTGGGTCTTTAGCGGATTCCATAAAGGGCCGATCGTGAATGGGGGCTGAGAAGAGCGGGCCGACAGATTACCCCTTCAGAAAAAGATCTGGTTAAATTACCATGAAGTTCCGATAGTGGAAACGTGCCTTAAGGTTGAATGAATATAGTTTCTCATAGGTACAAATAGTCCTTCATCAGATGCAATGTTCAGAAACATTTTGCTGTTGGTAGATTTTTCAGTAACCAGAGACCTGGATGTGCACCGAATTCAAAGAATGACCCGGCAGAGAAGAAGAGTCACTCAGACAGATCAGCAGAACAAAGATAAGCCGCCAGCCACACAGACCTATTGCAGGCAGGGCTGAATGTACCAGAGTAAACCCAAAGATGTCCTGAGTCAATTTCTTGCTTCACGATGGGATCTGCAGATATTTGCCAGCTGAAGCTGGCTTGTTGCGTAATACATGTCAGTGTTATGTCAACCTAATTGGGTGGATATTGATGGAACATTAATGTTAAAGTAGATTATTACTTTTGGGATTTTTATCGCACATAGACTGGGGATTTGTTTAGTGCACCACCAAATAGTAACACATTACATGATAACTACATCAGATGCTGCTTTTACACATAATGTATATCTGTCCTTTTCAATATGTGCTTATGGGACTTAAACGTTTTAAAATATTTTGAATAATCTGTAATAACCTTATTCCTTCAAGTCTCAAATCAGTTCTGTCTTTGTCGTTTCTGACTCAGCTACTTAAGGAAATAAATCACTATTAACAGTTATGCCCAAAATCCTTCAGACAGTGCCTATAACACGTATTCCACCCCTTGGATGTTTCACCCTTTTTATTATTTTTACAAATCAGTCATGATCAACAAAATTAGGATTTCTTTTGGCAATATTCATTCCAAAAATTAATTTAATGTCAAAGTGAAAACTGATTTTTACAAAATAATTTGACAATTACATAAAAAAGTGAATCATAAAATAAGTGATTGCATAAATATACACCTGCTTTAAAGTGAATGACCACACATGTAGGGACTTTGGTGTGGGCACACTTTTCGGCATCCAGAGGGGGAGCGGTTCAATCAGCTTCACCTCTGGTGCCGGTGCCCACTGTTAAACCACATACAGACACTGAGGGCTCGGCGTGGGGGTTGAGGGATGTGTGGCTGCCTTCCCCACATCCCACCCCTCTGTTTTAAATGCACATTATAACAACACGCATCAACACCATACTCGAGCGGGAGGATAGAGGCTAGGGGTCTTCTTACACCCCTGTTCGCTACGGGCCACCAGGGGTTGGGGTCCGGAGGAGGAACAGGTGGTCTGGTCCTGGGCTGTTGGGCTGCCTCGCCACTGTGGGGCCCTTGGCGGTCTGCTTGTCTCCGTCCTAGAAGGTAGGGGGTCCATCTCTTGGGTCCAGGGGCTGGTGGCTCTACTGGGGCATCGGTACCTGGACCTGGGAGCATGAAGTGTGTATGGGTTGTGTGAGTGAGGGTACAGCGTCATTTCTTGGGTGTCTTGGTGAGTTAGTGAGAATGTATGTGTTAATGAGCGAGGGAACGTATGACTGTCTGTATGTCTTTGTCTGCCTGTCAGGTTAGGTCTTGGGCTGCCCTCTCGCCTAGCGCACCTCAGGCCTTACATTTAATGGGGGGCCTATTTCCCCTCCGTCACTCCCCGCCGGAGACGGATGCCCCTGCCTACTGGTGTGTCGGTGGTCAATCCGGTTCGGACCTGGTGCGTGCCTGGCCGGGCCTGGGGGGGGCCGGTGTGTCGGTCGGCCGATGCGCTGGGCCGATATCTTCCTTTGGTTGGTTGGGGCACCTCTTTTAGGGCTCCCAGGTTTGGGATTGTTGGGTGGTGCCTGCTCGGTGGCTCAGCGGGACACAGATCCAGCGTCTCTGCTCGTTCGATCACCTGTTTTGTGCGCACCGTGCGTGGTCGGTTCATTGGTGGTTTGGACCGGCCCTGGCCTTTGTTGGATAACTGGTCTCGGCGCTCTGCGTTGCGCGGGATCAGGACTCGGGAGCTGGTACAACTTGGTGTCCAAGTGTGGGCTGAGCTTGGCCTGGGGATGCTATCCATCCGCTGCGGTTACCGGTGGGGCGCCCCGACGTGGGGCAGGGTTGGGGCGCTGGGATGTTGGCGGTGGGGATTGGCCCAGGGTGGTGGTGGCGCGTGGCGGCCGGCCGCCGCCCCCTCGGGGGCCCGGGGGCCGCTCGTCGGGCGGTCCATTGTCGGATCTCTGCTGGGGAGTGGGGCACCCCTGGGCCTCAGCTCTCCCGGTCCATGAACTGGCCCGCCCTGGCATACCTGGTTGCCGGCGGGGCCCGTGGGCTCGTCACTGCTGCCCCCGGGCCCCTGCATAGTAGCCGCTGGACATTCCCCTGGGTTCTCCTTTGCTCCTCTCTTGGGGGATGCAGTCGGCCCCGCCCGGGTCCGCCTGGGGCTCTGGGGGTCCTTTGGACGTCTTGGCTCCGATCTCCTTCATGTCTGCATTGATTCCTGGGAGACGGATTGATGCCTGCTCACACCAGCTATCGAACACTCTTATGGAGAAACCTTATATGCACCAGCATGCTAACACACACACATAGATGTGGGGTCTCTGGTGTTTACAGATATATTCTCTGGCTGAGATTATCACTACTAGAGCTTGATTAATCGGTACCATGAGTTTTTCTGTGACGTTGTTGTATTTTTATATCCATTCTTGTGTGATGTGGTTGTGTAGTTCTTAGTTCACGATGTTAGGTTTGTTTTGTCAATGTTCCTTTTTGCGTGTTCTGTTTTGTTTTGTTTTTTCCCCTCGCTCTTTTTTCCCCTTTTCTTTGTTCCCTTTCCTCTCTTGTATTTTCAACTCACCCTCTCTCATTACATTTTGTTTCCTACCTCTCTTCTTCATCTTCTTTTTTCTTCCCCTTAATTTTCCGTCTCGGTGTCCATAACATCAGGAAATAAAACCCCCAGCAATTCATAATAAAGATTTTTCACACATATATCAAGTGGAGGACAATAGCAAAAGCTGCACTGCTCCACTTGTGAAAGTAAATCTGTTGGGCTTCTACTTGGTACTCAGACACCAATTCTGAGCTCCACACTGCCAAACAGAACACGTAAAAAAAAAAAAAAAAAAAAAAAAAAAAGTGAATGACCTAATTCAACAGAGGTCCAGCCAGTTGGTGCGAGTAGTCTCACAATAAGTGGAATGGAGATCGCCCGAGTGCGATGAGTGTCTCCAGTGATTGTAGCATAAAGTCAGCTGAGTCTGGGAGGTCAAGATTAAGTTATGGGTGGTAAAGAGAAAATATAGGGAAATCCCGACAAGAAGCATCCGACTAGAGCTAAACAGAAAGGGGTTGAACACAACAAGGTGGATGAAAAGAGAATTTGTAGCTGGATTTGGAAAGGGCTGCTAACAGCCGATCCCCACGCGACGTAACAGTTCTGGAACAGTTTAGGAGGAAGAGCGGAGGAAAGCTGCAGTGTCCAGATCAGCATCCTGACTGAGACCTGTCCACACAGACTCCAACGTGTGTTTACAGCCAAAGGTGCATCTACTAAATACTGACTGGAAAGGGAAGAATATTTATACAGTCACTTATTTTTATTCAATTGTCATTTTGTAGAAATCAGTTTTCACTTCATTTAAGGGTCTTTTTTGTATTTTCTTTTTGTCAAAATAAAAGCATTACACATCCAAGGGGTTGAATAATTTTTATAGGCACTGTACCTCTCACAGATTTAGGTTTAAAGTAACAATTTAATTTACCCAAAATGTTTATTATCCACCTACAGATGGGCCATCCATAACAGATATTTGAAATATCTTTGTATCATCGCCCATGGACCTTGAGCTTTCTTTCCTTTCCTTGGCCATTCTGTTTATCAGTATGCACAATGGATGATCAGCGTAAATGACTGAAGACTACAGGGAGTAGTCTGTGCAATTTGACATGTATGACACAGTACTATGTGTGAAAACACAAAAACGGGGAATGTTTTATTTGGCATTAAGAGCACTTTATAAGTGGACAAATATACATAAGTAAAAAGAGTAATCAAATATTTACTTAATTTGTTAAATAAAAAGCTTTAACTTTTGTTTTATAGTTGCGTTGGTAGCCAATTTTAGTATTGTCTCTTCCCGAGAGCTAGTTACATCATCACACCTCTAGGACATAAAAACAGTAAGTCCAACAGACACACAGAAACATGTGTTATTATTATTATTTATTTATTAATGATCATAATGAAGGTAGATACGGGGTTTTCAATAGGATTTTTACATAAGGTTGAACTAGTGATAAGCACATGCTTGATTGGGACTTTATTGGTGGTGGATCAAATGTGACTTGGTTGGACAACCGTATGTCATTTTCAACCCTTTTAACACCTAAAAAAAAAAATCTGTGGAGTACCTGGTCAGTGTAAAGTTGTGGAGAGCAGAGTTAGGTCATAAAACACTGTTCCCCTAACAGTGACAAAAGGTAGTTCCGCTGAACACCCAGAGGACCTGAATGCAACATCACACCACACTTTTCAGATTTTTATTTGTAAAACAAAGATGAAAACCACTATTAATTTTCCTTCCACTTCCCGTTGATGCACTGCTAATAAAACACATTGAGGCTTGAGGTCTTGCTGCTATTGCGAGGCCCCGTGTTTGTTAAAGAACGCCTGCAATGTCACATTCTGGTGTGAGCAAACCAACAGGCACAAAGCGTTTCTTCAGCTGAATTAGGTTTTTAGTTTTCAAAATATTGTTTATTTATGTGTTTCTTGCTACCGGCTGCAATATGCTTTTGTTTTCTTTTTCTTTCTTTTTTTTTGCGCTCACTGTGTTCCTGTGGGATCACAGAGAACAAACACCCGGGGAATGAACCGGCTGCACATTTCACACTATGTGGTGTAGAGAGCGCTACTTTGTTCACTCCCTCGCTGCCGCGGTGTGAGCCACCGATCCTTCTGTGCTCCAGCCTTGTTTGTTGGAACTGATTTCAAACGAGCCATTGACTGTTGTGGTTTGGGGTTTTTTCCCAGCCTGTCCTATGCAAAGCTCCTTTAGGCTGGTGTGAGGCACAGACTGGGCTTGGTTATGCCTTCCCTTTGGGTGATGTCTCACTTTATTACATCATACACAATAATTACTGTCATCACATCAATTTTTTTTTTTTAAAGAAGATGTTTTTCTGTGCCTTACAAAAGTATCCATACCATTTTTTGGGCGTTGTGGATGTTGGCATACCACAACAAGAATCTATCGATTGTATTTTAATGCAATAAAAGTATAGAAAGTGATGCTAATAATGTGGAAAATTTTTGAAAGAATGCTGGGGCTTTCTTTGCCAAATATAAATCTAAAAAAGTGTGGCACTGTTTGTGTTATTATTGTATTGTGCATTATTGTGTTTTTGAGACTGCTGCTTTTTAATTGTATTATTACATTGAAAAGAAAATAATACCTGTTTTCTCAGAATGTTAATTCAGATTTTTGTTTAATTTGTGTCCAGTAAAGCGAACTATTAGCCTACTGTTTCTGGTAGATTTTCTAATTCGGAATAAATTTTTATATTATTAATTAATTTCTAGAGATTTTAAAGTTATTTTTGCACTTGTGAAAGCTCATCTGAAGTTACTTATTAAACTGTTCATTCTAACCACATGGAGGAGAATGTATGCTTTAAATATGTTAAAATCAAAAGTCTGGTCACAGTCATGACAGTGTTTCAGCACTGTGCCAAGTGTCCTCTTTTTTAGAAATCAAATATGGTCACCCTATTTTAATCGAAACTCATATCAGTTGTCAGGGACCAAGCAGTGAAGGATAGAGAACATAGGTGTTTAATTAAAAAAGGATGGCTCTTATTTACCCCAAAAAATATGAAAAAATCCATTATTTATGCAGGCAGGCCAATAAAGGAGGTCAGCCCAATCAACTAGATGCAAAATCATAACCATCAAAACCTCAAGGAAATATAAAACAAACTGATCTTCTGAACTGACACATAGGAGAAACCATGTAACACACTAGGGGAAGAGAAAATGGCCGACACAAAACACTGAACGAAACTATACACAAAATATATTTGAAGTAGTGACTGCAAGGTTAACTGAAGTGAAAACAAACTAGTGGTGAGGTGTGGATCTCACCTTGTGCTAGCCATCACACAAGCTTTCCTGTCCTTAACTGACTCTGAAACTGGGCTGAATTGTGATATTGCATTTTCAGATGGAGTATCTTGTTAACCTCAGAAATACTTCAGGACGGTGATTCTCATCCTGGTCCTCAGGGACCTCTGTCTTTCCTGTTTTAAGAGTAGCTCAGCTCACCATACCTGATTTAATTAATTGCATTTTCTTCTCAGCAGGCAATCAAGCGCCACAGAAGTCATGTAATCACCCATTTATATAAGTCAGGTGTGCAGGGAAACAGCTAAAACATGCAGGACAGAGGGTCCTGAGGACCTCGGTTGAGAACCACTACGTTCCCACCTGTTATTCTGAAAATATAAGCGAGCATATCTTCTGAACAAAGCATGTCACTAGCAGAACAGCACGTTTTGCTGCTGTGAGCTTGAAGGCAGCCTTATGAGAAGTGGAGATCCCAGCAGAAAACTGATAACACAGGCAGCTGCACATGGATGCACCGTGGTTTTAATAAAAGGTTCACAAACACAGCCTGGCGAGGTGCAAAGCAACACCCTTCTGCACACATACAGGATTCACTGGTGGCTGGAGTTTATCAGCGGCCTGGGAGGAGGAGTCATATAATCGTATGGACCAATGCTGGAGCTCAGTCACCATGTGAACGCATCGTTTTATATTCCCCCTGAGGTAATCGTCAGAGCTGGGAACAAATGAGTCACATTGCTGGAGGGTTCTCCAGACATTGCCTTGAAAATAAAATTCACAAACTTATATATTTTTCACATTTTGTCACGTTACAACAACAAACATGGAGATATTCTATTGGGATTTTATATTATAGGCCAACACATTGTAATGCATACTATAGAGATGGATACGGATTGGTGGTTTTTAGCATTTTTTATGAACAGCACTCCTAATTAAATCGCAGTTCAACCATTAGCCTTCAAAGGTAACCGAATTAGAAAACAGATCCACAAAGAGTGTAATTCAATCGTAGTAAAACAGAAAGGGTATTACATGGTTCTAAACATGTAATACCCTTTACATGGTATACACCATCAGATGTAATATTTTATCTTCTCAAAGTCACATGGTTTTAGACAAATCTGATTGTGTGTCTCTACCAGAGGAAGCGCTGGACAGTTTTGTCCTGGTAGAGGCTCAGACTCTTGATAAAGTTTTCTCCTCATTGAGGCCCACCACATGTGTTTTAGACCCAGTCCCCACTTCATTTTTTAAGCCATTTTATGAATCTTTTAGAGATGAGATTTTAACCTTGATGAATTGCCCCCTTCAGACGGGGGCCTTCCTGCTGCCTTTAAAGGGGCAGTAGTGGGGGCCCTGCTGAAGAAGAGAAATTTAGATTTTAATGATTTTAATAATTTTAGACCGTTATCTAGCTTACTATTTTTAAGCAAGGTTTTAGAAAAGCTTCTTTTAATTCAACTTAATGATTTTATTAAGGGTCACAATGTCCTGGAGAAATTTTAGTCTGGTTTTAGGGTGAACCACAGCACAGCACAGCACGGCCCTTCTGAAGATTTTAAATGATTTTAGATTAAACTATGATGTTCAGAAGGTGACAGTGTTGGTTCTACTAGATCTAAGCGCTGCCTTTGATACAGTGGACCACACTATTCTTTGTTTAAAACAGATTGGCCTTTCTGGTGCTGTTCACAAATGGTTCACATCCTATCTCACAGACAGGACTTTTATGGTAAGTTTAGATACCTGCTCCTCTAGGGTCCACAGGATTACATGTGGTGTGCCCCAGGGTTTGATTTTAGGCCCAGTGCTTTTTAACCTTTATATGCTCCCTCTTGGCAGCGTCATCAGAAGACATGGAATCAACTTTCACAGTTATACTGATGATACACAGCTGTACATCTCCATGTCTCCTGATGACACACAGCCAGTGGATGCACTTTTTAACTGCATTTTAGACATCAAATCCTGGTTGGCAGAAAACTTTCTCCAGCTCAACCAGGACAAAACTGAAGTTTTAGTCATCGTTCCTGAGGCTCAGAGAGAGAAATTTTTACCAAAACTATAATCACTGTCATTTAATCCTTCTTTACAAGTGAGGCACCTGGACGGGATTTTTGACTCTGAGCTGACTTTTATCCCTCACATTACTAAAAATATCACTAAAATAGGTTTTTATCACCTTAAGAACATTGCCAGAGTCCGCCCCATTCTCTCTCGGGCCAATACGGAGACGCTGATGCATGCTTTTATCTCCAGCAGGATAGATAACTGTAATGCCCTGCCTTCTGGTCTTCCCAAAAAGAGTATATCAGGTTTACAACTCCTAATAAATTCAGCAGCACGTGTCCTAACGAAGACCAGGAGGTGGGAACACATTACACCTGTTTTAAATTCACTGCATTGGCTCCCCGTGTGTTTTAGGATCGATTTTAAGGTTCTTTTAATGGTTTTTAAGTGTCTTAATGGTCTTGGGCCTTCTTATCTTTCAGAACTGCTTTTACCATATGAACCTTCGCGGTCTCTGCGCTCCTCTGGCAGCCGTCTCCTTGTCACCCCCAAAGTCAGGACACACACTCATGGTGAGGCGTCTTTCCATTATTATGGCCTTCACCTCTGGAACAGGCTGCCAGAGAACCTCAGGGCCGCAGAGAACATTCATGTTTTTAAAAGTAGGCTCAAGACTCACCTTTTTAGCCTAGGTTTTAATTTATTAATTACTATTTACTGCCTGTTTATTTGCTTTCATGCTTTTATTGATCAGTGTTTTACTACTTGGTCTTGTACTTATCTCATTAGTTTAATTTTGTTTTATTAATTTACCTATCTATTGATCTATTTATTTATTTATTTATTTGTGTATTGCAACATGTTAGCTTGTTGTTTTACACAGATATTAAAAACATAGACACATCGTTCCAGTGTTTCCTCTATGGGAGCCCTCTGCCCCGGGAGCGGTGGTCGGCTGTAGCTGCCTGGGTGCTCTCCAGGTGGTGCTTGGGTGGAGGTCAGAATCATGGCCTGTATGAAAAGCGCTTTATAAATAAAGTTTATTATTATTATTATTATTAATATAAACGTGTGGCATATTTAATCTCGTCACGTTTAGGAAGCATGTGTGCTAGTTGTTTTCTGCCTCCATTCACCTGGAAACTAAAGATCAGTTCTCTATGAATTTATGCTAAACTAATCAGAAAACAGGTAAATCAGCGTTGAGCTCAGCCAATTAGCATTTTGAGGTGAGCGACTCTTCGTCAGAGCAGACAGAGCGTCTGCATAGCATAGTGTGAGATTTATGGATGTTATTGTTGGGACATTGTGGGAACGTTCTTAAGAAACTGTAAATAGAGCTGTTCTTTGGAGACCTCTGAGGTTTGTTAGAGAACATTAGAGAACAAACTTCATGGAGACCAAGGAACACAGTAGATGAGTCAGGGGAAAAGTTGTGGAGACGTTTAAAGCAGAGTCCCAGCTTTACACAAGTGACACAGCTAAGAGCAGGACACAATTGGAAAATTACCAAGATATGGCCATGCAACTAAACTGCTAGGCTATATTCAGTAGCCTTGATTTTCGTGGTAACCCTTGAGGTATGGCGCAGTATTGGGGCCGAAATTAAGACTGCTTCCCTGCCGCAGGAGGCAATATCCATTCCGAAGCCAGCAACTGATCTGATTATTGATAGGCCGGCATTGGCAACTGACAGACTGGCGCTGGCAACTGAGAGACCGGCGCTGGCAACTGAGAGGGAGACTGCTCACTAGTGATCGCGTTAGATAGGCTGCCAATAGCATTTGATTGGCTCGCCACTAGCATTCCTAGACTAGCCACCCAATGGATTGACTACTCCCTCCGCTTTCCATTAGCATGGATAGGCTGGCAATAGCAATGGATTGGCTCGCCACTAGCATTCCTAGGCTAGCCACCTGATATATTAGACGTGTTCTTCTTCTTCTTCCGACTTTATTGCGGTTGGCTAACAACTTGAGGTGCATTACCGCCACCTACTGGACTGCCGTGTGGACTGGAATAGTTTTGATGATGATTTTAATAATGAAGTTTTAATGATTTAAAACTCACTTGCGTGTTACTCTTTAAAAAAATCACAATATCGTGTTGTAAGTTATTTCCCCCTAAAATTTTGTAAGATTTAATTAGTCCTTAACTGAACACTAATTATTTTGCTCAGATTTGAGTATTTTCCTCTCCTGCCTATATTTATCAGTCTACATGTCCCCCCCTGAGGTCTGAGGGGTTTGGATAAAATAGATTTTTTTGTAAATAGAAAATGCTTTCTCCACTCTTTCAAGTTACGTTAAACACCAGCAAAGTCCAATTGCTGATGGTGTTGATGTTTCCAAAAAACTGTAAATAATGTTCAACAATAATTGGACAATCACATATTCCATCCAGAGGATATTAATTTAACAGCCAGTGACAGGTATTGTGAGTAATTTTAATTTTTTATTTATGTATTTTTTTTTGGGGGGGGGGCAAGAGAAAACATTTGGACATGTAGACTGATAAATATAGGCAGGAGAGGAAATTACTCAAATCTGAGCAAAATAATTATATATATATATATATATATATCAGGTGGCTAGCCTAGGAATGCTAGTGGCGAGCCAATCCAATGCTATTGCCAGCCTATCTAATGCGATCACTAGTGAGCTGTCTCCCTCTGAGTTGCCAGCGCCGGTGTGTCAGTTGCCGATGCCGGCCTATCAATAGTCAGATCAGTTGCTGGGCTCGGAATGGATATAGCCTCCTGCGGCAGGGAAGTAGTCTTCATTTTGGCCCTAATACTGCGCCACATTGAGGAGCTGAATTAACCCACACCTCAGGCCTGTGTGGAAGGCTGGCAAGAAGAAAACAATGTTAAAGGATAGATAGAAGAAGTTCTGTTTGCAGAACAACTAGCCATGTAGAGGACTCATCAAACACGGGGTAGAAGGTGTTCTGGCTAAAGGTTAGAAATGTACAGATAGGCCAAAAAGTTATATGTGTGGCAGAAAATAAACCCTGAACATAACATTATCACAGCAGCCCTGTTTAAACCATCATCACAAGACAACCGACCCTAAACGTCCAGTTAGAGCTGCCGTGGAATGGTTTAGATCAAAGCATGTTCATGTGTTACAAATTCAATTCAAATTCAAAAATACTTTATTGATCCCAGAGGGAAATTAAGTGTTGGTATAGCTCATATAATTAATTCTTTAAGGAGTTGTTATAGATGATGATGGCTGTGGGCAGGAAGGATTTCCTGTAGCGGTCTGGATTGCAGCGAAACTGAAGAAGCCTCCGACTGAAGATGCTCTGTTGTTGTATGACTGTCTCAAGAAGAGGATGCTCAGGGTTGTCCATAATTTTTTTCCATAATTTTTTTGATTTTATGAAGAATCCTTCTTTGCATTATAATCTCCAGATGTTCCACAGTTGTCCCAAGAACAGAACCAGCCTTCTTTATCAGGTTGTTTAGCCTATTTAAATCCCTGGCTCTGATGCTGCTACCCCAACAGATGACGGCTGAAGAGATTACACTCTCCACAACAGACTTGTAGAAGATCTCCAGCATCTTGCTGCAAACCTTGAAGGACCTATGCTTCCTCAAGAAGTACAGTCTGCTCTGTCCGTTCTTATAGACGGCTTCACTGTTCAGTCTCCAGTCCAGTCTGTTGTCAAGGTGAACTCCAAGGTATTTATACTCCTCAACCACCTCCACTTCTTCTCCCATGATGGAAACAGTGTTTGACTTATCCCTGTTTCTTCTGAAATCTACAATCATCTCCTTTGTTTTGTTCACATTCAAGGTGAGACGATTGTTTCCACACCATGTCACAAAGCCATCCACCAGCTCTCTGTATTCAGCTTCTTGTCCATCTCTGATACACCCGACAATTGCAGAGTCATCTGAGTATTTCTGCAGATGACCGGTCTCTGATTTGTACTGGAAGTCTGAGGTGTACAGAGTGAAAAGGAATGATAAGAGTACGGTTCCCTGTGGTGCTCCTGTGCTGCTGACCACCTGGTTTGACACACAATTCTTCAGTCTCACAAATTGTGGTCTATTGGTCAGGTAGTCATTGATCCAGGCGATTTTTGAGGGCTCCACCTTTGTCTTCAGGAGTTTCTGACAAAGCAAATCAGGCTGAATTGTGTTAAATGCACTGGAGAAATCAAAGAACATGATCCTCACAGTGCTGCCTGCTTTGTCCAGATGACAGTGGGTTGGTTGAAGTAGGTGGATGATGGCATCTTCAATCCCAACTCCACAGCGATAAGCAAACTGCAGTGGGTCCTGATATGTTCTTGTTTGCTTACTCAGGTGGGCCAACAGGAGTCTCTCCAGGACCTTCATGATGTGGGATGTCAGGGCAACAGGTCTGTAGTCATTGATGACTGATGGGTGAGTTTTTTTGGGTACTGGAACAAGGCCGGATGTCTTCCACAATACTGGAACCTTCTCCTGAGTTAGGCTAAGGTTGAAGAGGTGCTGCAGAATCCCACAGAGCTGCTCCGCACATGCCTTCAAGACTCTGGGGCTGACACCATCTGGACCTGCAGCCTTGTTCCGGTTCAGTTTCTCCAGTTGCCTCTTCACCTGACTTTTGGAGACAGACAAGTGGGAGGGGGAGGCAAAGGGGGTAGCAGCATTTCCTGACTTGGTTGAAGTCAAACTTGTGGAATTAGAAGAGTCCATGGCTGAGGTGAAGAATAAAACATCCGAGGTGTAACAAGGAAGCTGTTGATCAGAGGAGAGTGGGATGTATGTTTGGCTGGGAACAGGACAGGGGGATGCTGAGCTAGTTCCTGAACTGAACCTGTTGAAGAATGTGTTCAGTTCATTGGCTCTGTCCAGACTTCCATCTATCCAATCCTTCCTGTCCTTAAAACCTGTGATATTTCTCATTCCTGACCAGACATCTCTGACATTGTTCCTCTGTAGTTTGTTCTCCAGCTTCTTCCTGTATGCCTCCTTGCTGTCTATGATCTTGACCTTAAGTTGCTTCTGTATACTCCTCAGTAATTCCCCGTCTCCCTCCCTGAAGGCTCTGTTTTTCTTCTTTAGCCGTTCCTTCAGGTCACTGGTGATCCAGGGTTTGTTATTAGGGAAGCATCTCACTGTTCTGGTGGGGATGATGTTGTCCACACAGAAGTTTATATAGTCAGTCACACTTTCAGTCATGGCATTGATGTCCTCTCCGGCTTTCTCTTGTAGAGCAGCTGAGAAACTGTTGAAATGTTGGAAGTGTAGTAGAGAGCGAGGCATGATTAAAATCACCAGATATTGCCACAAATGCATTGGGGTGCTGTGTCTGTAGCTTAGCAACAACGGAACTGATGACATCACATGTATTGTCTGCAACAGCTGAAGGTGGAATGTAAACAACTGCTAAAATTACACTGGTGAACTCTCTTGGTAAATAATATGGACGAAAACTCACTGCCAAGAGTTCGACATCTGGGCTGCAGAGACGACACTTCATAGTATCATGTCCTGGATGACACCATCTGTTGTTGACAAGCACTGCTACTCCACCACCTTTTCTTTTTCTGCTCGTCTTCAGATCTCTGTCTGCTCGTACAGTCAGGAAGCCTGGGAGAGAGACATTGGAGTCAGGGATATGATCCAGCAGCCACGTCTCAGTAAAACACATAACACTGCATTCCCGGTACTCTGGCTGAGTCCTTGTAAGGGCTTGGAGTTCATCCATCTTGTTAGCCAGTGATCTTACGTTGCCCATTATGATCGATGGAAGAGATGGCTTGAACTTCCTCTTTCTCTGTCTCCTTTTTGCTTCTGCTCTGCATCCACGTCTCCTCCTTATCAACTCATCAGGGATTTGTGGCTTCAGTTGAGGTATTATTTCAGCTTTTGCGATGTTAATCAGCTGCTCCCGGCTGTAAACCACATTGTTGCCATGGTTACGCATCATAACAAATTGTCAAAAAGGAAAAATTTACAGCAAAAATCCTTCCAGCTTCACAGCACTAACGACTAGAAAGTAAACAGGTCAAAAAAATGCAATCTTCTTTAAGAAAAAAGAGGAACCAATGTACAAAAAAACCAAAACTTAATATGTAGCCAACAGAGCCACTCCAACGTGCAGCCACCCAGAGCAGCGCAATTCTAGATGGCCTAGTCAAAGTTCAGACCTGCATTCAACTGAGATTTTTTAAAGAAGACCTCAAAAATGATGTTCACAGATGCTTTCCGTCATATATGACTGAACGTAAGCCATGTTTTCAGTGGTTTCCAACCCTGCTCCTCAAGGCACACCTCAGCACACCTGATTTCAAATTATGGCCGATTTAAAAGCTTTTGCTGAACTGAAATAATTGGAATCAGGTGTTTTAGTGCAGGAAGACATTTAAAGATGCAGGGCAGTATGCCTCGAGAACGGGGTCGGAAAACACTGCTCAAACACTGAGGTTTGATTCAGTAGGGCTTAATAGAAATGCACCACAGAACTTTTCACATTTTTATTTGAAAAATAGTTATGAAAACAGTGCAATATTATCCTTCCAGTTGACATTAAATGACTATTTTGGGCTTGTGGTTTGTAGAATGTAGTGTTATGTTGTAGGACATCATTTAAAGGCAAATGTGAAGAATTGTCATATATGGGACAGGAAAAAGCTAAGACATTATAAATAAAGAGCAACTAAATCAAATAAACTTACTGACATTATTTAAGATTCTTTCAGATTCTGTAATTCAGATATCCACCTAAAACGCAGTGTGTTAAAGTTGGAGAGGACTACAGACTCCATATTTAGATGCAGTGCAAAAGGCAGGATTTGATCTGTTGTATTGCGGTGACTCACTGTGGCATTTGAAAAAGTAAAAAAAAAACACAAAAAGACAATTAAATAATAAGTACAGAAATGGCTAGTGTAAAACTGTCATAATTGGCTCTGACAGAGGAGTTTTCTCTCATGTTGTGTGCGCCTACATGTTTAGCCCCCAGATCCGCGGCTGTCTACCTGAATCATCCGCTTCTCCTTTCCAAGCAGTATATTTTCTAGGGTTTTATTGTACTCTGCCACATTGAGTTGGGATTTGGAAAAACTTCAGAGTGAAGCTAGAGATACACTAGTCAGGTGTAATTTCAGCTGATTCTGATCAGCTAAAAAAATAAATAAAAGGAATAAAAGAAGATAATGAACACCATTTAAAATATTTTAAACTCACCTGCTATGGGTGAATATTAATTATCTACGTAACGAGTAGATGCTATGAAGTCAGATTTTGAAGATTTTGTAAAACTATGACAAAATGTCTCCATGTCAACATTTTGAACTGCCCATGTTATTTTATTAATCTAAATTGTTATTAATAGTTAAATTTTGCTGTTGAGGGACACAGGCAGGCCTCTAAACTCACAACCTTAAAAAAACAAAAAATGGCACTTGGGGTATCATGGAAGATGCCCCAAGTGTCTCATTTTCTTTTTCCAATTAAGTCTGTTACCTACTGAAAGTCACTCTCTCTTAACGCACTTAAAGAGTTAGACAGTGTTGAACACGCAGTAAAAAACATAATGGGTGAAAATACAACCAGGGTACATAACCATGAAGAAGAAAAAACCTGAAAACTATCTCACTCTTTTGTAGCTTCAATGAACAACTAGGTGGTATTGATATGTGAGAGAAAATAGTTTCTTATTAACTTGCTTCTTACATAGCTCTGATTTTATTTTAAACATTTCTCTAACATTAAAACGTACTAACTTTAATTTTTATTCACCCAACAAGACCCCCCACAACCAAGAGTGGTGTTGTCAGGACAAACTTAAATTATAAAAAAGAGCATGCCTGTTTCGATGCAAAAAATACCAACTATAAATATGCTCTGTTCTCAAAGATAGATCGATGTATGTGTCTCTCATACACATTGTAGTTTATTCTCAACAGGAAGTGTGGCCTTTGGCCAGTTCATGGCTCAGTCCCTCTAATGTAATGCAAACTGGACTCAGCCTTTCCAAACGGCTCCCTGTCCCCCACAATCTCATAACCATCTGTTGTTTTCTAGCTGAATGCCTGTGTGTGACTCTGCATCAATGAAAGCCTTCCTCCTCACCGGCCTGGACGTGTCCATCAGATTAGGGGCTTCTTTTTTTTTGCATTAACAGAGCTCTGATGTTGCCCTTTGTCTCCACCGCTGACCCATCTAGTATCCGGTCTGATGCCTGGGTCAGAGGTCTCTCTGGGTGCTAACAATGACAAGAGGTTGGTTCACCACTGCCAAAAAGTTGACCATGCATCCCGCTTGCCAATTAGAGGAAGCCCTGTTGTTTACGAAGGCAGAGCAAGTCATTAAACAGGTAAGGTTGAGGAATAAACTTTGCTAAAATTCTATGATGACTGCTGTTAGGTAAACAGTGTAAATAGTGTCTGTTTATGAAGCTAATATGCATATATTGCTCTCCGCGTTAATCAAGCCCCTGGCATCCTTTCACATTTTGTCACATTATAATCAAAATCCTCAGTGTGTTTTATCGAGATATTATGGGATACACCAACAGACAGTAGTACATATGTGATGTGAAAGGATTGTTTTCACAATATGCAACAAAAGAAATCAGAAAAACATCTATCACTTTAAATCCCACAAACAAAACCCGACTAAATTGCTGCTCACTGTTAAACTCGCAAAGTTGCATGTGTAACATTTATGTCAAGAGAAATAAAATTTAAAAAATTCTACATCCTCAAAGAGGCAGGAAATGTACCATGAATAATGTTATAACCACTGCATCAACAAATGTGATATACTTGATTTCTTGCCCCTGTGGGCCTGCATACACTCAAGTGAAAATGATTAGAACACATCAATTATTTGTTTAATTAATAAGAAATGTTCACATGTTGCCTCATGTCATTTGTATCTATATATTGACATGAAAATAAATTCCTTACATGTAAATAACAAAAAGCAACAATAATTTATTATTTTTATGTTATCATAAATGTATACTACCACCATCTAATAGCTATTTGTACCTTCTTTGGTTGAAATAACTTAAGTTAGCTGAACTGAATGAGCCTGTGCCTCACAGATGTAATAATGTAAAACTGTAATATTGATTTAGCTTTTAAAAATACCTGTCCGCTACAGTGTAATACCTTTTTATTATTATTAGAAAAAACATCCTTCCATTTTTTGCTAACTTTTACTGTGAGCAATCTTGTGCTTTAGGAGCCATTTCAAAAAGTGGCTTATTGTGTCATCACAATATGAGGAATTTGCATATGTCCACTCATCACCAATCAAACCCTGGCCCTCACCTGTCCAGCCCCACCCACCAATTCAAATTCAATGCCATTCTCATGTGTCGCAAACACGCAGCCTAGTAAGTAGATGGGTGTGTGTGGTCTACAATCTCTAATTGCATAAAAGTGACAGAGCCCTCTAACTAGCTTATTCTGAAAGGCAATAAAATTGTCCAGATGGCGTTTGGTGAGATCGCTTTATGGCAAAGTGATTTTTTGCAAAGATCATCAACATATTATAACTTGTTTAAAAAGAGGTGTAATATGTCCACTTCAAAGTATAGATATATGTTTTATATTGATCTTTGGTATGAGGCGGTTATCTGAGATCCTGTGGCACTGAAGTTTACTTTAGGTCATTCTAAGCATAATCCATTCTCTCAGAATATCTCTATAGAACAACATGGTTATAATAAGCAGAGTTCAGGAAGATTGATTCATTAAAAAACACACACACACACACAAGGAAATTAGCTCCCCATGGGCTCATATATTCATTGTGTTAAGTCAACACTGCAGATATTAATCAAGTTCTCTTTTCGTCACCAAAATCACTGTTCAGGATCCTCTTGCCCTGTGAAACAGGGACAGCAGATTTTTTTTACCATAATTAATTGTATCTACATCTTAATCTCTCTTCCTTTTCCCAGTGTAGGAGAACCAAAGATTAACTGTTGCCAACAATTTAAGGAACACTGATGTTGGTAGAGATTTGTATTCCTAGTCTAGTTTTATAGGCATTCCTCTCCGACTCAAAACTTTAAACACACATAATTAACTCAACTCTGAAGTCCAATATTTACACTTCAGTTTAATTCAGTTTATTTATATAGAGCCGATTCACAACAGATGTAATCTCAAGGCACTTTGCAAGAAAAGTAATTTCAATACAATTATACAAACATTCCAATCAGTTTAAAAGTTTTCTACTTAAGGAATCTAAGCAGATTGCATCAAGTCATTGACTTGAGGTTGTGCCCTGTTCATGCAGACTCCAACCACAGCAATCCCTCATACTGAGCAAGCATGTAGCGACGATGGAGAGGAAAAACTCCTCTTTTATGCGTGGCATTGGGGCCAAACTTAAGACTACTTCACTGCCACAGGAGGCTATTTCCATTCCGAAGCAATAAACGGATATGACTATTGATAGGTCGGCATCGGTAACTGAGAGGCCAGCGCTGGCACCTGAGAAGGAGACCGCTCACTTGTGTTAGCATTGGAGAGGCTAAAGACTAGCATGCCTTGGCTCGTCCCCAGCTTTATAAGAACATTTGAACATGTAATGTTAGATTGCGATAAATATAATCAGGAGAGGAAAATACTCAAAACTAAGCAAAAGAAAGTGTTCATTTAAGGATTAATTAGATATTACAAGAGTATGGGGAATATAATTTACAAGATGATATTTTGATTTTTAGGAGTCACATGTATTTACTTAGGAATAAAGGCATTGAAACTAGCTGAGGAAGTAGGTAATCCACTGGGTGGCCAGCCTAGGCATGCTTAAAAACTATTTTAGCAATATTTTTAATATGATGCATAAAAGTCAGCTCAGAGTCAAAGATCATGCCCAGGTTCTTCACTTGTAAAGAAGGATTAAAAGACAGGGATAGTAGTTTTGGTAAAAGTTTCTCTCTCTGAGCCTCAGGACCGATGACTAAAACTTCAGTTTTGTCCTGGTTGAGCTTGAGAAAGTTTTCTGCCATCCAGGATTTGATGTCTTAAATGCTTAGAAAAAGTGCATCCATTAGCCGTGTTTCATCGGGAGACGTGGAGATGTAAAACTGTGTACCATCAACTGTGAAAATTAACCCCATGTCTTCCGATGACCCTGCTAAGAGGGAGCATATATAGGTTAAAAAGCACTGGGTCTAAAATTGAACCCTGGGGCACACCAAATGTAATCTTGTGCAGCCTAGAGGAGCAGGTATCTAAACTTACCATAAAAGTCCTGTCTGCGAGATAGGATGTAAATTTGTGAACAGCACCAGAGAGGCCAATCTGTTTTAAACGGGTTAAAAGAATAGTGTGGTCTACTGTATCAAAGGCATCGTTTAGATCCGGTAGAACCAACACTGTCACCTTCTGTGCATCATAGTTTAATCTGGTTTTCTGAAATGTACTAGTAGCACAGTTAAAAAAGTTTGTCAATGGTGGAAAATAGAATCTTGGGATTATTTTTATGTTCTGAGATGATTTTGGAAAAATATGCATTTCTTGAGTTTCTTAATGCATTACTGTATGATTTGAGAAGTTCTGTGCATATTGTAGAATTATATTTCCTCCATTTTCTTTGCCGCCCTTCACCTTCTCTTTAGTTAATTGAGGTTTTCATTTCTCCATGGCAATGCAACTTTTGAGTGTAAACTTTTAACTTGTATTGGAGCGAGCAGGTCAAGAGCGGATTGAAGCCTACTGTTAAAATCATTGACAATAAAAGACAGGAAAAAGTATAGGAGTAATCTTTAAAAAAAAAAACTCCTGAAAACCTGCAGCCACTGCAGGGGTTAGATGATGCTTCCTGACAGTTCTCACAGAGGTCTCCTGCTGAATAAAACCGGTGATGTTAAAAAACACACAGTGGTGGTCAGAGACAGCCAAGTCAACAACAGAGGACACACTGTTGGACAGGCCATGCGTGATAACCAAGTCCAGGGTGTGTCCTCTGTTGTGAGTTGGTTGTGTGAAATGTTGAGTAAAATCCATATAGTCATCCATCCATCCATCCATGATCTGTACCCGTCCATCCTATGCAGGGTAGCGGGGGGGCTGGTGCCTATCTCCAGCAGTCACGGGGCGAGAGGCAGGGTACACCCTGGACAGGTCACCAGTCCATCACAGCCATATAATTTAAAGTATTTAAAAAAATCTGTAGATAAAGGATCTAAAAGGTTATCCAAATGTAGATTAAAATCACCAGCTAAAATGATCCTTTCAAAGGAGTTGTGCAGAATTGCTAAAAACCCAGAAAATTTGTGAATAAAAAGTGTGCTGTTTTTGGGATAAACTTTGATGCATAAAATCTGAGGAGTGCTAAAAACAGTTGCATTATATTCAAAAGTAAAATAGTTATCAAATAAAACAGGTTTGGCAGAGAGTGTTGATGAGCTTATAAAAGCAGTTCCGCCTTCCCTTTTGCTACTCCTCTTAGAATAAGTGAAGTTCAAATTTGGTGGCGAGGCCTCTGTGAGAACAACAGGTGCATCTGCACTCAGCCACGTTTCTGATTAAAATAAACACTGAAGATTATGGTCTAAAATCAGATCGTTGATAATAAACGTTTTGTTCACCAGAGAGCAAACATTAAATGGTGACATATTAATAGTGATCAGAGATGGAATGACGACTTATTGAAGGTGGGACTTTTGGTAACTGTTTGAGATTATTGGGGTTGCATTTGTTGGGTTTTATGATTTTTTTTGTCCGCTCTCTGCTGATGAGAGGTATAAATTAGGTAGGGCAAGGTCCAAGTCCAATATGTGAGTTACTGTTAAAATCAGGGCCGAGTTCATAGGAGCAGGGACCAGCTGGACATCAGGATGTTGCAGCTGGGGCAGAAAGGGCAGGGGCAGCGGGTGTCAGTGTGGTAGACAGGGAGGGGCGTGGGCATGCTGGGCTTATCGCCAGCATGCGGGTGCCCTGTCTGTTTAAGTGAAGTCCATCCGCCCCAAACAGGTGACTTCTGCCCCAGAAGATGTTAAAACGGTCTATAAAACCAAAGGCAAGTATTCAAAGATAGTAGTCTGCTAAAATGACCAATTCCTCTGCCGACGGTGGGAGTGGGGCCAAAATGAAAAACAGACACGTCTGTTTTTTAAAAGATTAAAAAGGTGGATAAAATCACGCTTCAGGACCTCAGACTGCTGTTTATGAATGTCATTAATACCAGCATGAATCACCACTTTACTGACACATGTATGTAGTTCAATGAGCTCCAGGATCCTTCCTGCAATATCCAACACGGTGTTTCCGAGAAAACACAGAGTGAGGGCTCCTCTCATCCTCACATAACGAATAAAGGAGTCTCCGATGATGAGTGTGGTGGAGGGCGGGTCTGCAGGTTGTTGACGCGGGGCAGAGGATCTTTCGCCATCAAGGACTTCTGCATGTCAGGTGGAGAAGCTTCCTCAGGACTGTAGTGATGTGTAATCGGTGCCAAGGGCTTGTTCTGTGGGTTTGGGTTGAAGTGGAGCACTCCTCGGCGAGTTCCGGCTGTGGTCCGGGGTTTGGCGCAATGTGGAAGGTTGCATGACTCGAGCAGCTGCACCGGCTGCAGGGAGGGATTGGGCAGCGGCCCTATGGAGCTATGGGGACCAGGGGCTATCTGAGGAAAGAAATCCAGATCCAAGGTGCCCAAACGGTTGGACAATGGCAGGCAGGTTGAAGGAGAGCGATGGTAGCTGCTCCGAGCGCCCCCACCACGGCCGGGCCCAACCGTAGACCAGACACCCTGGACCGGAGTGGAGCTTATAGGGGGTTTCGGTTTAGCCCCCTGCTGAAACCAGTAATCCTCTTCTGCAGCAGATGTCGTGCTGGCATTTTGCACCCCTAGTATGCTTGGAGAACCAGCGATGGATCCCCTCTCCCCAGCTTCACCAGGCTGGCAGGGAATGGTGTCCACAAGCTGTGCGCTATTGGCGGCGGCGCAAGTCCGGCCGAAGATGATGTCCAGGTCGCGCTCGTGGTCCTGTATTTGGTGGAAATCCTCTGTTCCAGCTCCAGAACTTTCTGGCTGAGCTTCAGGCAGCCATTGCACCCTGGGCTACAGGTGAGTGGAGGCATTGCGAGATAAAAGTGGTCCGAACTCCGATTAAAACGCCCCCGATAAAAGCATTCAAATGACTTAAAAGTTGGCGGTGTTAAAATCTGTTAAAACAAGTCTTAAAAATATTTAAAATCCTGTTTGTAAGGGAGCCGTTCATGTCTGATTAATCACGTCTGACATCATCATTGCAATATTACTCATTGATATTACACTTGCATATTTTTTTCATATTTACCAGCCTTGATTATTGATGTGGTCTCTCAGGGTGCGAAGAACTTTCCTTGCATGCATTCCTTTTAAGATGCAGTCCTGCCAATTTTTTTGTTAGTTACTGAATTTGTGTCAGAAATGACAGACTCTCTATGTTTAAGGATTACCCCACTCTTACGGAGACAGTTGGCGGTAACTTCAGAGAGACCGCTCATCCTACTGCTGTAGCCTTCCAACTGTCCTTGTTCTCCTCCTGCCTGTCAGCTGCTCTGACCAAGACTGTTTGTTTCCTATGTGTAATTGTGTTTGTGCGTGCCCTGCTGTGAGAAAACTGGGACTCAATGAGGGGCACCCAAGTTCATTCAAAGGTTTCCTGCTGAGATGGAAATTAGCACCATCAGGCCCAGACGTTCAGAGGAACCGTTTAATCCGTATGCATACCAGTTGCCTTTAAGTAGAAAGGACTTTCATGTTCTCTACCTCTAAGTTTTAGTGTTGGATTGTAATTAAAAAACAATTAAAAAAGATTTATGCTGAAGATGCATTTACTCAGTCTGATTCTATTCTAAGTCTTGGACAGTGTTTGCATGTGTGAAAATTTAGGGCAATTGAGGGATTTCAGAAGGAAAAATGTGCAATCATGCTGCTCAACTTTGTTAAGAAAGCCATCTCCCTTCATCTTCACAAAAATGAAGTCAAATTTGGGTGAACATAGAACCTGATGTCTTGTGCAAGTGGTAAGTTGTACTATTCATAAACTTAGTGTGCATTATAGGGGACCTTTCCGGATCTTTGTACAAATGAGGCATAAGGATATTAGAATGGAAAGAGTAGGTTTATTTTACATTAACTTTGTACACTAATAGCATAGCTGCATATGCACCAGAGTTAGCCCAAAAGGTAATTTTTCATCTGCTGTCCCTGGACAGTTGTTTAATCACCCCAGAGAAAAAAGGACAATGTTTCACACTAGTAGGGTGTTCTACAAATGATAAATGATGCATCTGCCCCCCTCACCTTTATGAGTTTTGTAAAATTGAAATAACCCCAGATTGCACATACATGTAATTGTGGTCAGACATGTACTAGTTGAACACTTCTGCCACTGGCACCAAGCATTGCAATTGGTGGGGGATGAGGGTTGTGTACAAGTGAACCTTATGTCCTTAAAGTTGATGTGTCGGAAGCAGAAAAGTGGCAGAGCATAAATCTGTGAGCATAATTTTGATGGGTGTCTGATACCACACCTCTAGTTTAGCTCTTGGGTGAATTATGTAGTATGTAGTGGCGAGAGCCTACTGGGTTAGTTCCCAGGAAGGAAACTAGGTCAGGGTCATGAGCAGCTGGGTGACTAATGAATGAAGGAAATGAAGGTTGGCCAATGATTTTTAATGTAACAGAGGAGCTACTGTTACCCAAATTTCTCAAAGCATTCATGGTTTTTCCAACAGAAGAGAATCCGAGGACACAATGCATCACACTTAAAGGTTTCATAACCGTCCACCAATCAGAGTCCTAATAGAAACTGGTGTTTAAACCAGAAAGCACAATCTATGGGCACATGAGCCTTTCAACCAGTGTTGTAGTCAAGTCACCATCTCTTGACTCAAAGTCACACTCAAGTCCTTAGTGTTCAAATCCACGTGTTAGACCAAATCACATAGGATACATAGCATACAAGTCAAGTCGCCAAGATCTATAGGCCAATTTTGAGTGCAAGTCCCGAAAAGAATCTTTCAGTCCAAGTCAAGTCATTAACACCTGAGATGAAATCAAAAATAAGGGAGCATAGTTCAGATTTTAAGACTAAAATAATGGAAGCCATTCATGGTTTATTTTATGAAAAAAAATTTACTCATTGCCTCCATGCTATGACCAAGCTAACACAGTACTATATGCTAAATATTAAAAGATGCCTGAAATGAAATGTGAAAACAATAACTAATCGACATCTCACCTGTACACTTACAATAGCTTTGTGAAGTTATTAAATTTGTCAAGTAATCTGACCTTGACATAACAAGGTAACATTAGTATCGGCTACATGCTAATTCAAAGAACATAAATTTATCATGTCTAAGTCCTAATGTTGCAAGTCCGATGTTATGTTTTTCTGTAAATCATAATCACCATTCTGTCTGTACATTTTGAACTTGGGTGTTCATGATAACTCAACACATAAAATGTGTCATACTCGAAAGTCGAGCATCCCTGATTGGGACACAATTAAATGGGACAAACTATGGCTCTATTTAAGCATGTTTAGGTCTGATCTGTTCAAAAGTTGTAAATTAAGTTTCTTTGCACAAAATCCCTCTCACATAAGGCAATCTCACCAGCTCAATTCTTGACAATTTCAGTCCCTTTCAGAATAAGCTTTTCAGAGGACTCAGTCACTTATATGCAAACTAGCGGTTGTAGACCACATCCACCCATCTTGTTATGGGGAGCCTTAGTCTCCTCCCTTTCCTGTTGGCCCATGGGTCCCCTGGCTGAAACAAAAAGGAATGAACGTCAATGGAGCGATAAAAGTTATTTTCTGGTCTGCTTTGTCTTACGTCCTGAATCACATATATGATGTACCTCAATTTAAATGACAACTAATGATTTGTGTTTCGACTGTGTTTGTCAAGTTATTTGGGATATATTTGATTGTAAAAATCCGCAATTAAAATGCCTACAAATCAGAAGTCACATATATGACATCACGGAGCTAACGCTAGCTAGCACTAGCAAGCACTTAAAATGCTCACCGAGAACTTGTGGAGCTGCATGCTGCCTCTCACTCAACCGACTATTTTCCCCCCAGCATAGCTGCCAATTTCCACATTTATGGTGGGTTTTTTTATGGTGGCAGAAAATAACTTTTTATCGCTCGATTCACTCTAATTCATTTATTTTGGGAGTAGGGGACCCATGGACTGGAAGTAGAAGGGGGTGACTTAAGCTCCCCATTAGGCTGCGGGTTTGCCACATGAGAATGGCACTGAATTAGTGGGTGGGGTTTGACAGATGAGGGGGAAGGTCCAAGGGAAAAATGTGCAAAACGAATGGATGAATGGTTTTTATTTATGTTTAGATTGTTTATAGAGGCAGCAGAGACCCAAATGTTAACAGAAAAAGACAAATAAAAGGGACATTTGCATAATATAGCCCCTTTAATTAAAGGTGATTTTCTTATTTGTAGTTAAATTTTAGCACAGGAGATGTACCATATGTCTTGTGATGGCTGAGTTAGGTGGGGTCTGAAAAGCGTAAAAAACTTTCGGAGTTGATTGGTGATCTTCGGGTGGAGTATAGAAAGAGACAGACAGACAGGAGAGTATAAACTAAAAATAGTCTTGACATAGCAACGTGCTGGGAAGGAACTTTAGAAGATCTTAGCAGGATGGCTAGGTAAGTGTTACTGGAATGGAGCTAACAGGAACCATCTTGTAGATCTTTTCAACAGAAATGTAAGGTACGTTTTAGGTGAGTGGATGTACCGCACAGGGTAACAACAGGTTAGTAATTAGAAATCACACAGATTATAAAAAGAGGTGAAACAAACTGAACTGAAGTTGAGCTTTCTGCCAATCTGTTAGAAGCTGGTCCTCCTAAGCAGTGACTAGCAAAAACTTGTAGCCGTAACACAGGAGAAAAACTTTCAGGAGGAGAGAAATCGAAAAAAACCAGGAGCACATGATAACCACAGAGGATCAGGATACATTCCGAGTTGTTTCTGCTTTTTACCTCTTCCAATGTATTTAGTTCCATATCTTTAGTTCCGTGCAACATGTCAGAAAAATTGGAAAAAAATAGTTTTGTATTTATTTGTTTAAAATATCAGAAAAACACTGGATTGCCCTCTTTGATGTATTCCTTTTATGTACCGTATGGTAGTACTAGTGTTTCTCTTGAACAACCTATACAAATAATATTAAATGTTGCCAGGTAATACTAGTAATACTAGCCAATATAAACAACTGTTTATATTGGCATATTGACGTGTTGGTCTAGAAACTGAAAATCCACAACTGATGAAACATGAGCCACAAAAATGAGTATGCCATTTTGTAGTAAAAAATAATGAATTGACTGCTTGAACTAAGTCCCAAAGCATGGGTAGGTGTAAGTGTAAGCCTATGTAATTGGTAGGAAGAGAGAGTTAGCCTTATCCTCTAATGCCTAATTTCAACTGAGCGGTCTGGTCCTGCTCCCTCTGGTTTCCATTGTAAAAGGAGCAATACAACAGGCCCATACCGGTCCATTAATGGTCCCCTTTTAGGTGTAAGTCCACAGGACAATGGTTCGATACGGTTAGGTCGGAGCTACTGGCGTCACATAACACAGTCCGTTGATTGGGTGAACTCATAAACACTGGAGTAAGTTTAAACGTCACCCCCTCTACAACTTTACACAGCGGTCCTCTGTTCCGAACGGAGCCTTTTATTAAACACAGCGGTCGTATTTGTGTAAAGAAAAAAACAAAAAGCAAGAATGACAACCATGAGCTGCTGGATGGACTCCATTGTTGTTGTTTCTTCCTCCTCTTTTTCTGTGTTTTTTGAGCGTCACCCACTTCCTCGTCCCTCTAGTATCACGCCACGCAAGCATTCAGGGTAAACCCTGTGTTGTAAACAAAGCCATGGTTACCGGACCAAAACACTTACCTCCCACCAGTAAGGGTGCTGATCACACAACACTTAGCTTCAACAGAAAGAGTGGGGAGGGGTGATCGGCCAAACTCGAACCAAACCAGCCGCCACTCTAAACTTTTTCTATTTTGCCCGTGAGCCCAGTCAGCTCACATTGGGAGAGAACAGCGCGCTAACTCCATCCTTCGCTGGCGAGGGAGGACTTGAGTTTCTGGAAGAAGCTCATTGGATCCCATAGACTTCCACAGTCTGCCGATTGATCAGATGAACTGTACTCGGCTGATAATATAAGTCTTGGATGACTTGGTGGAAACTGCAGAAAGAATGTTTTAGAGAGAGAGAGAGAGAGAGAGAGAGAGAGAACTGAATCGCCTGGTGGGGGAGCTGAACCAGCTGAGAGCTGCCGAGGATTGCCGCCCGCGAAACGAGGGCACTCTGTGGGGGAACGACGTTCCGAGCTAACGGTGGCTAGCTGCATCCAAAGCCTCACTGTTAGCTCCCCATGCAGCTACTGCTAACTGACCACCTAGAACAGCTGTCTTCTCTGCTTTATCGGCATCAGTCTTCAGCGGAGATCTAGGACTCATTCGAAATAAGGGTGTGTCTGGGCAGTGGTTAATTAGCTTAGGAAAACAATCTTAAAGTTTGTTTTTGTCTATTTTACTGTGTTTTTGCTGCATTTGTAAGATTTCATTCTTCTACTTGGGTATAACAAGCCGGTCGCCCTGTGGTATGAATGGCGTTAAAAAAAGGTCTATGACCGACTGATAGTTGTTTTAAATCATGCAAAAGGAGTTGCTCCGTCTGACCATAGTTTTTCTTTTATTCTTTGGTGCTAAGCTAAAACACGAGTAACTATAAGCTACATTAGCTCTGCATGGTTTTAGCTGATTAGTGTGTCCTGCTTTTGCAGACTGCCAGCGCTTCATAAACAATAAGGATTGCTACCTATGGTATTCAAAATACAGATCGGTTTTAAAATAGATAGTTTAAACACCGAAAACTAATCGTATAAGTCGTTTTTGAAACCGCCTTCTTAGTATACTACATTAGATCAATCACTGTGGTGACCGATCCACAAAATAGAATCAATTCTCCAAAAGGTTATTGATTTCTAATTCAGCAAATGGTTTAATGAAACATTACTTCCTCCAAAGAATGTTTTTTTTCTTCAATTCTGCTTTGCATTTTGAATTGGTGGTTTGAACACAAAGCAAAAGTTGCTAATTAGTCTTAAGCTAATCACAATTAGTTTAAAATGAACTTGGCTTCACTTCTGGAATTGCGCCGCTCAAGGTGGCAGCATGTTGGAGTAGCTCTGTTACTTTGGTTCATATTTTTTTCTTTTTAAAACGTTTATTCTTCCATTTCTGGTAGAAACATTGTTTTTGTGGACAACTGTTCTCTCTGGTTTTGAATGCTGTGCAGCTGGAAGGATTTTTGCTGATACTTTTTATTTTTGGACATTTGTTATGATGCATAACCATGGCAACAAGGTGGTTTACAACTGGCAGCAGCTGATTAACATCACAAAGGCTCAAATAAGACCTCAACTACAGCCACAAAACCCTGATGAGTTGAAAAGAAGACGCCATAGATCCAGAGCATCCTCTACATCAGACTGTCATACAACTACAGAGCGTCTTCAGTCAGAGGCTTCTTCAGATCTGCAGAGCGCTACAAGAGATCATCCCTACCCACAGCCATCAGCATCTACAACAAATCTTTGAAGGAACTTGCATAATGAGTTACAACAACATTTAATTTCCCTTTGGGATTAATAAAGTAATTTTGAATTTGAATTTGAATTCTAAAACTCTTCAATACAAGACTTTGTCTTTCAGCATAAATATTCATACTGAACTGTAACATCACGACCAATTTATTGGTTATTGTTTCTATTTCTTTGCATATTTGTCAATTTTATGGTTTTACTTTTGGTAGTTATCATTCATTCTTCCATTTTCTTAGTAGTTAATTTGGGTGTTACGAGCCTAGTGAGTTTGTTGATTAAAGCATTTTAACTGAAGGTTGAATTATTTTTGTAATAAACTCTTGTATTTTGGAAAGTCGTTGTTTGTCATAGTTCCACATACACGTTTAGTTACTTGCTGTTCACAGAACTCCAAGAACTTATTCCTTTACCTATTGTTTAACTATCTCAGCCTTATCAGGCAGGTAATCATAAACATTAACTGAGACTAACTATTTGGCTATTAATTAGTCCTGGATCCCCAGGTGGTGACCCAAACTTGGTAATTTTACATAAAATTATAAATTTTATTTATAATTGCCCTATGCAATTATTCATAATTATTCATAGTCAAAGCCTACCTAGCTGTGTCACAACATCAGTCAGTCATAAAACTTTACAGTCCAAAGTTTTAAACAGTGAAAAGACTCTTAGCACAAGAACTACAATTTTCCATCACAATGGACTTAAAAGTAAAGTTTACTTTTGCTTATTTGATCACACTTAAATGTTTTAGATCTTCAAACTGATTTCAATGCCAAAGATAATCTGAGTAAATATAAAACAGTTTTAAAATATTGATTAATTTTTTTTAATTAAAGAAGCTTTCAAAAAAACCATGGCTGTATGTAAATAAGTAAATGACCAACGCCGCCTGACAGGGTCCTCCCTTACACCCGCTGGAGCAGGTCCAGCTCTGTCGGAGCACATGTGGGGCTCAACGGAGATGGTGCCCCCCCTTTCGGGGAAAGAGGGAGAGAGGGAAGAGGCCAGCAGACAGCGACAGAGTGGCCCCAGGCAGGGACCACACGTTGTGCTGGGCGTCCTGATCAGTCTGCACTTAGGGGGATGAAGGCAGGCCCCGGAGGGCTGCCTGCGACTGCCCTAGCCACGGAAGATAAATTCTATTTGATGGCAAAGTGACCCTCAGACAGGCATAGCCCCGAGAGGAACACCGGGCCGCAAGGTGCGTTCGAAATATTGATGATCAATGTGTCCTGCGATTCACATTAGTTCTCGTAGCTAGCTGCATTCTTCATCGACGTGCAAGCCAAGTAAAGATAGTAACTGTTGTGCAAACCCCTGGTGGCAAAAGCTGGCTCAAGTTTTTCCAATGACTTGATTGGTCTTTCACACCACTAAGGAGGTAACCGGTGGTGAGCTTCATATCTTCTGCATGGCATTTAGGGTAAGTCCTCCAGGTCTTGAAAAAGCAAAGCATCCACAGAGACCAGCACTAGCCAGCATTTTCAACTGGCTGTATACAGTGTTCTCTTTCTGAAATGCTATGGTAGTTTTTCCCAGATGTCATGTAATGAATACCTTCGGAAAAATGTTTGTGGCCTGTCGATTTCTTATTGTTAAATCAGGAACTTTGACTTTAACCAAGCGAAACAAAGCCTGGAGTGCTTTAGATGTAGTTCTGGGCTCTTTTTTGACCTCAGTCATCGATGTAAGGTGGAATAGTTTAGATATGTTGCCTCCTCCTGAGAAGGTTCACACCTATTCCATGTTTCTTTGGTGGATAAAGTTTCTCACTGAAGTTATTTGGAACTCCACACCCTTTCCCAACTGATAGATAGCAGAGACTTGGTTTCTGATCTGTTTTTAAATTTTTTTAGATATGGAGTGTCGCTTTTTCAGATTTTTGTAACCTACTTCCTGTTGTCACACATGTTCTGTTTAACGGATTCCTTTCATTTAAACATGTCTAGAGTTAAACCAGACCTGGTGCGACTAGAGAAACAAACTTCAGCTTTTGCAGATCTTGGCAGGTACTTCACAGTTTAACATGGGGAAACCATAACTTTTATACATAGAGCGAGGTTGGTTTGGATAGCTATTTTCTGGTTAGAAATGAAATCATCATTTAAAAAAAGGCATAGACCCTTTGTATCTATTATATTTATATTATATTTATAGTTATTTTTGAGGAGCTGATACAGATGGGTGTGAGAAAAAGATAAAAAGAAGAAACTAAGATGACAAATACTGTACTTTTTCATCACTCTACAAATGAAAAGAGGGAATGAATATTAGAACGGAAACATAAGAAATAATTCCCATTGTGTATTATGCTGTATTACAGAGATCAATGGTGTTTAGTAGCAGCTCATTAATTTCTTTTTCTTCGAATATCACAGGCTTGATTCTCCCAGTTCAGAGATAATTGCTCGCCATTTTCTGTCTAATAAAGAAAATAGCGCAATTAAGTACATCCACTGCTAGAGAGCAGTGGATGTACTTTAAAGCAGAGCAGAGCCTTTTTTATTCCTACCAGATTTCTTTTATTATTGCGGGTATTTGCTGCTTCAGTGGGCTCTTATACCATGGCATTGTTCCTCTCTTGTCCTCTGTGTGTTCTACAGAATCAGAAATGAAGGATTTTCAGATATTTCTCATACCCTCAAACAACGGATGACAGCAAAATGCAAGTGGTGTAGTAATAATTCTGTCATATGGGTCATGGTTGTCACCTCCAGCCATGTCAGATAAGGCAGATAAGGCCATAGAAAGGTTTTCTATCTTTGTCAGAGCAAAAAGTTTACAAGGTCGCGACTGCAGACAATTTGGTTTTAGTTGTTGGGGGGCAAGCTGTAAATAAAAATAAATTTTGGTCATTTTTCTCGTCACCCATGGTGGTTCTGGTCACAGAATTCTGTTACTTCCTAAATACTTTCTCCCGCAGCGTATGAAAGAGTATGCATGTGTATGTGTGTGTGTCTCATATGTAAGGTAGCTACAGCTAAATTTCCTTCTAGAACAGTCCCTGGGATGCGGTTTCTAATTTATTTTATCAGATTTAGAGTAAAAAATCTGGAGCACTGGTCTAACACATAAAAGGCTGATTTAAATTCTGTTCCTCTGCCTATCTGTAAGCTGTCCAACTAAAGAAATCACATTTAGATGGAGCCACTTCTATTCAATAAGCCAGATCAAACCTACTGTATGTCGTAACATTAGGGCCAAAACAAAAAATTATTGCGCACCCAGCAGTGGCTACTTCCTAGTTGCAGGAGGCTATATCCATTCTGAAGCCAGCTAGTGATCTGATTAATTCACTGTTAACTGAGCGGTCGGTGCTATCAAATGAGAAGGCGACCACTCACTTGTGGTAGCACTGGAGAGGCTAACCACTAGCAAGCCTAGGTTGGTCAGTCACTGGACTGCCTACTCCCTCTGTTCATTAGCACGGATAGGCTGGCGTTAGCATTGGAGAGACACATAGACATGTAGATTTTCTCTGAAGACAACTTAAATAGGAAATATTGTTGACATAAATACCTGTGAGGAACATGCACTAGATGATGCATGGAATATTTACCACCTTTCTCTCATATGACGTCCTCCCCAAGCTGCTGCCTAGTGGCTGGGTCTGATCTGTTCACAGCGAGCTGCAGTGCCGCTGCTGTTGTTTACAAGGTGTACCTTTACGGAAGATCCACAAAAGACATTTCCTTCCTACCACCCCGGTCGCTATAAATGTGTGGCGGAGTGCACCGTGCTCATACCTGGCATCTTTGTTTCTGTGTATGACTGGTGCCAAAGATCCAGTGGGTCAAAAAGCTAAGAAAAGGCTGTGCAAAATGCGAGTTCATTTATTCAAAGAAAAACTATACCTGAGTATACACTGTTGGAATTATGCCTTTATTAGTCCTACAATTTAAGTTTGGTCAGGATGGCTTTCAGGCATGGGGGATCTAAAGTTATCAAAAACCGGACTTTACGTGCTTGTTGAAGGGGCAGTGCCAAGCCTCAAATTTTGACTAAAAGTCAAAAACATAAAAGTTGTCTCCTATGCAGAAATTCCTTAAAACACGTAACTTCCTCTGGTGGATCATCACAGGTCCTTGACAAAGCCCAACAATCAATTGCTTACATAACTTAAGCCCTGCCCCCGTCAGAACAGGGAGTTTTTTTTTTTGCTTTGAACCGTCCATATTTTACATCCTTGACCTAATCAACACCAAACTGTCCAGTGACAGTAGGCAGATTGGGGTAACTCGTTGTCGGATACTGAGATTTTTCAAATAAGGGTGGGGCTGTGCTGGTATGGCCAAGTCCTGAGTCATCCCGTGACCATACGCTTGGCTCCAATTTCCACACAAAAAAAATTTAATCTGCACCAGATTATACAGGATGGTTATTAGTCCAACCCCAATAGACATTAAGGCAATTTTTCTGTGGCCGTGGCCTAATTCCAACGCGGCGCCCTAGAAGCATTAATTCAACCAGCATATGAGGGACCGAGACAGTTTGACATGAGGACACAGTGTTTGTTTGAAAAGAAATGGGCTTTATTTCCAAAGAAATGCAAAAACATTTAACACAGGGCCCTTAAAAGAGGTCAAATGAAGAAAATCTAACTCAAATCATGAAGTTTTTTTAACAAACAAAAGCTCAAACTATCTGCTTAAACAAACAAACAAACTGACCTGACAAACAAGAAACAAAGGGAGCTTAAATACTGGCTGATCAGACCAGATTGGCACACAGGGGGGAAACACTCATGTACACAATTAACTTACAAAAACAAACAATATAGTTTGAGGTAAGCTAAATTACTCAAAACTAAATACAAAGTTAACAAAAAAACAAACAAAAAAAATATTACATCTAATTTAATTCATACAAACAAATAGAATAAAACAGTCTGGTCCTCCTCTATGGTGGAGCTCTAGCTGGTATGGTCAACTTCCTGTTGACTGCAAGGCAAACTGGAACTCCCAACCCACAGTGGTCCAAGGCTCAGTCCAACCACAAAAAAAAAGAGCAAATATTAAAGTGTTTGACAAAATTAAATATACATAAGTTAACTAAATGTGCGCGCTACAATTAGAACTTAATGAAATTCAATTATGTCAAATGAAAATAAATTGAAAAAAAATGCAATGGTGTGTTGGATTACCGACTTTGTATGGCTGAAGATTTAGGCCATCACACGCCCCCCCCTTCAAACTCGTCGGTAGGACAACGAGAGAGGAAGTCTACTGTAACATTTTTCTTGCCAGGGATATGTTGAACTTTAAATTGATACGGCTGCAGAGCTATGTACCATCTGGTTATCCGTCCATTAGTGTCCTTCATACGATTCAGCCACTGTAGTGCCTTGTGGTCGGTCTGCAAGATGAACTCTCTCCCCAGAAGGTAGTACTTAAAGGAGTCAAGCGCCCACTTGATAGCCAGAGCTTCTTTCTCCACTGTGGCATAGCGTTCTTCCCTGGGGAGCAGTTTCCAACTGATGTAGGCTATGGGATGCTGGTCCTCTAGTGGTCGCTGAAGGAGCACAGCTCCCAGACCCCTTTCTGAAGCATCCGTTTGGAGTATAAAATCCTTTTCAAAGTCTGGACTATGGAGAACCGGATTCTTACTCAAAAGATTTTCGGATGTCTTGAAAAGCTGCAATTGCCTCTGTCGTCCACTGAACCCGGTTTGGGCACCGTGACCCTGTCATGTCTGTTAAGGCAGCTGCTCTTGCTGAGAAGTTTGGAACAAAACGATGGTAAAAACCAGCCATCCCGAGGAAAGATCTCAGCTGTTTCTTAGTCTGTGGAAGAGGAAAAGACTCAATAGCTCTGACTTTATCAACTTGTGGCTTTATGACCCCACCTCCAGCTGTGAAACCCAGGTACTGGGTCTCAGTCTTGGCCAGGGAACACTTTGTTGGATTGATTGTGAGGCCAGCAGTCTTTAGTCGGTCCAGAACCTCACTCAGATGTAACGTGTTCTTCCCAGGATCCACTGTAAATGACAATGTCATCAAGATATGCACAGGCATAATCAGCAAGTCCATACAGTACCTGGTCCATCAGTCTTTGGAAGGTGGCGGGGGCCCCATGTAGACCAAATGGCAGAACAGTGAATTAATACAGCCCCCATGGTGTACAAAAGGCCATCAACTTTTTAGACTGTTCACTGAGGACAATCTGCCAATAGCCTTTAAAGAGGTCAATGGTTGAGAGATATTTAGCTTTTCCCAGACGTTCTATGAGCTCATCCATTCGTGGCGTTGGGTATGAATCAAATTTTGAAACAGAATTGAGATATTTGAAATCAAAACAAAACCTTATGGTGCCATCTTTCTTGGGAACCAGAACAACCGGATTGCACCATTCACTTCTTGAGGGCTGAATGATTCCAAGGGAAAGCGTAAGGTCCACCTCCTTCTTCAGTGCTCCTAGAAGATGCTGTGGTACCCTGTAACTCATGCGTCTGACCAGTGCATTGTCTTTTAGCACAATTTTATGCATCACCAAATTTGTGTGGCCTGGACATTCTTGGAAAACATCTGAATGCAGGCCAGGCCCATAGAAATAACATTTAATACGGCTAGTGGTCTTGTGCTTCCCTAGGTGGCCAGCCCAGGGAATAGAGTGGCCAAGGTGAAGTACAACATCTTGGGCCTCTTGAGGGACCACCAGCTGTTTAGTCTGGCCATACTGATGGTAAAGAATGCCATTCTGTAAAAAGTACTCTTCTCTGTTACCAAGCTCAGCCTCAGAATTTCTCTCCTGAGCTCTCAACAAAATGGCTGACAGTGCTGGATCTTTTTGTTGCATGTCAATGATATTTGTTGGCACTTGAAACCCTAACGGTTCATCAGGTGTAACTTCAGTAGGTAACTTTAGCATAGTACCATCAAACTTGTCTTGCTTTTTTTGGCTTCATGATTTCCCAGATTTCACCGGTTTAGTTTCTAGGTCAGCACCAAAGAAAGGCAAGATACTCAAAGTTGGGAGATGCTCATTTTTTTGTTTATCTTTGGCCCTTGTCACAGCCATATTACAGTCCTTTGCTGGTTTTATTAAATCATAAAGCACCAGCAGATCTTCACCTAACACAACTGGATAAGTTAGGTTATCAGCCACCCCTACATTTAACAGATAAGGCTGTCCATGTACCTCAATAAAGATGTCAGCAGTTGGGTAAAGCTTCTCATCACCATGTACACAACAGACTGGAATGGTCTCAAGTCCAAATAAATTATTGGGTACAAAGCGTTTGTGAAGCAAGGTCTGAGTGCTGCCAGTATCTATCAAGGCTTTAATTCTTCTCCTATTGATTTTTACTGTAGTCTTTTTCATTGATAGTCCCTGTCCTGGTCTCAAATCTGAGTTTTGGTGCGGTACAAAACACATTTGGGTCAGTTTTGATGGTTTTTGTGAACACAGGTTTAGTGTGACCTTCCTCCCCACAAAGGTAACAAACTGGGGTTCTTTTTACAGGTTTAGAAAATGCACTTGTATGCTGTTCATCTCTCATGGCAGCTTTACTCACGGCTGTTACTGATCCTTGGTGATGCTGAGATATCGGCTTGCGAGAGTCTTTTTCCTTCTTGGAAGGGTTTCTCCATGGCTGGCCCTTCCTCCTGGCAGCCACAAACACATCAGCAAGGGTGGAAGCTTCTGAAGCTGATTTTGGATCATGTTCCTTTAACCACACCTGGAGCTCAGGGGACAACATTCTCAAATACTGTTCCATGATTATTATTTCACCAATTTCCTGAACAGTTTTACTTTTGGGTTGAATCCACTTCCCATACAGCTTATTCAGCCTCACATAAAGTTCCTTTGGGCTCTCATCAGAATAAACATTAGGGGAACGGAACCTTTGTCTATAAGTCTCTGGGTTAATGTCATATTTTTTCAAAATGGCAGCCTTCACATTTTCATAATCCAGTGACTCATCTACATCCAAAAGAACATAGGCACTCCTTGCCTTACCAGTAAGGGTAACCATCTCGGTCCCTCATGGTGGCAGTGGTGGGATCAGACAGTTGAGGACATAGTTTCCAATTTTTTTTTGGATAGGTTTTAAACCTGGAATTTTTTCTCTCTCTCTCCTTTTGACTCCCCTTTGGTGTAATTTCACTTTTTTTTTGCTATGCAACGTGGAGCCAAGAAAAGCAACCCAGAGACCAAAACTGCTGACAAGCCACTAGTTGGAGAAAAATATATGGAGGACAGAGCTTCTGCAATGGTTGCAGACACTGAGGGTGAAGATGATAAAGAACAAACACTGAGAGATCTAGCTGGGATTTTGCAAGATTTCATGGGACAGCAGGAGGCACGGGAGGTAAAACTAAAACAAGAATCATTAAGACAAGAACAAAGACTAAAAGCTTTGCAACATCAATTTCAGCTTTTACAAATGGAAGTGCAGGCCCACACATCTCCTTTCCCTGAGCCCTCTACAGGTGATCCAGAAAATGAAGTTGTTGGTGATCAAGTTAATCAGCAGTCCCAGGTAACACCTGCACCAGAACACTTCAGGGTTGACACACCCTCAGGTCAGTTACAATGCTCTCTTGAACCAAAATTACAAAAACTAGCAAATGAAGATGACATTGAACATTTCCTTGTTACATTTAAGAGAATTGCAGCTGCCTGCAGATGGCCAAAAACAGACTGGGTTTTCCGCCTCATCCCTTTACTTACTGGTAAGGCAAGGAGTGCCTATGTTCATAAGGATGTAGATGAGTCACTAGATTATGAAAAGGTGAAGACTGCCACCATGTATGAGGGACTGAGACGGTTTGACATGAGGTCAGTTTGTTTGTTTAAGCAGATAGTTTGAGCTTTTGTTTGTTAAACTTTATGATTTGAGTTAGGTTTTCTTCATTTGACCTCTTTTAAGGGCCTTGTGTTAAATGTTTTTGCATTTTTTGGGAAATAAAGCCCATTTCTTTGGAAACAAACACTGTGTCCTCATGTCAAACCGTCTCGGTCCCTCATACAGCACCAAGCCGTAGTTTATCTAAAGATTATGAAATATGAAATAAAAAATGTAGTGTGTAGGACCTACACAAAAGTATCTTGAAGCCATGGTCCAAACCCCACAGGAAGTCAGCCATTTTGGAAAAAATCTGCCATCTTGTGACATTTATGCACATCGTATTTGAACACCTCCCAGAGCTTTTGACTTGCAGACTTCGAAATGAGTCAGGATAGTCTTAAGGCACTGGGAAACAAAAGTTGTTCAAAGGTTTTTGCTGCGTCAAAGCATGTGGCCAAGCCTCAAAATATGGTGTCACGGTGTGGAGCAGATAGGACCCAAACGCAGATATCTTGAAGTGGAAAGATATAGTTTAATTTCTAAGATAAACAGCGGCAACTTACAGTAACGAAGTGAAATGACTTGGGGATAAAAGATGGAGAAACCAGCGAGGTATGACCGAACGTAATCTTCTTAAATACTGAGGGTAGTGTGAGAAATGACAGGGAGAGACTTAATCAAGGCGATAAGATGCAGGTGGGTGGGTGAGTGAGCAGATGGAGATTGGAGATATAATGCAGCTGGGTGGGGAAGAAGAATGGTATCTGGGGGAAAAGTAGAAGGGAACAAGTCATTTATACTCGGTTAAGATTGGGCCACTGTGGATTTGCCCCAGACCTTGCTCCTATGGGAAAGAGACCAGATGGATTATGTTCGTGCAGCAGGAAAGCAGAGACAGTCCTTCATGTACTCATGGAATGTGGGTGTTATAAGCAGGAGCGGAGTCGACTGTTTAAAGCTGTGACAGAAATGGGAGTTGATAGAATATCACTGAGGACACTATTGGACCCACGGACAAGTTGTGGTGATGTAATTGCTGCAGTAATGGAGTTTGTGTATACTACTAATCTACATGTGAGGATTTGTCCATGATGCAGTTCTGTTAAAAAAAACAAAAACAAAAAAAAAACAGTGGAAGGCAGCAATGCGCCTTGCGGCGTCCAGCCTGCCGGAAATGAACAAGAAGAAGAAGAAGAATGGTAGAGAGGAAACAGCAAGGGAAAAATAAAACAGAAGAAAAAGTCCAGACAGAAAATATCTCTAAATGCAGAAAGATAATGAAATGGCAAATAACGCAGAGGAGACACCGTAAATAATGAGATCTGAATAAAAAAGAAACACGAAAGCACAATAAAAACTCAAAGTTCAAACAACTAAGAGGAAGACAGGAATGAAGAAAAAGAAACAAGGAAGACGCAGAACTAAAAAAAACAATAATCCTGAATGGGAAAAGATAAAGGACAAAATAACTAACACATGAATAAACTCAAAGTTAAACACATAATGAATCCAAACACAGCTTCTCACCATAAAAGTAGATGGTAAATACTTCTACACACAGGGTCAGAGCTGTATCAAACTGTGTGTGCCATCACATACCAGCACTCAACACATTCATAGGCTCATTTGCTCTTGTCCCCAGCCCTGCCCCCTGTGAACGGGAAATGTAATGTTTTACTTAGAAATGTCCATATTTGACTCCTACCTAATTAACATCTGGCTGTGACCAGTAACTAAAACAAGTTGGTGTCACTTGGTTTCCAGAACTAAGAGGGTGTAGCTGTAGCAGCATGGCGAAGCCTGATATAACGCCATGGAAATACGTTTGGCTCTAATTTATACATAGATAATCTGATTTGCACCAAATTCAAGAACAGGGATATTAAATCAACCCCGAACAGATATGAATGCAGAAATGTTATGTGAATGGCCAAATTCCTGCACAGCTCCCTGTAGAACCATTAAAACTATCAACCATTCTTTCTACTAGGATTGTGAAATTCAGTACATATTTGTAGTTTCTGACGACCTATTAAAGTCTTTTGTATCCAGGGTCTATACCCCACAAGAAGTTGACCATTTTGGTTGAAAGCTGCTATTTTGGCCCTTTTGAACAATTTGTCATGGAGATTTGATCAGCAGGCTCAGTGGAAGCATCGAGTTTGAGTTGAGTTGGCCGTGCGTGAGTAGTGAAGAGGCCAGGGCGGCGCTAACCTGTGAGGTCCTTTCGAGGCTGCTCGCCGCTTTCATTCTTCTTAGGTATCACAAAACACTCGAGATAACACTTCAAGCAGAAAGCTAATGGTGGTTATATTAGAGCAGCTGCATGCTGAGGATTTGGTCAATTGATGGATTATTCAAAGGGTGAGAGAGAAAAGATGGTTGGAGGTTGACAGAGTAGAAGAGCGAGATGTCTAAAGATGAGGACGTTATTAACCAGATGAGAAAAAATCCCCATAAAGTGCTGTAATAAAACATGGGAGTGTTTTGGAATAATTAGTAAACTAAAGAGATAAGAAAAAGAAGGAGGTATCTTTTTGTTAAATATCTCTTCTTGATAAATTATTGTATGTGTGTCATGCAGTGCAAATGTGAGATGCTACGATTCACAATATAAAGTCAGCTAAACATTCATACAGTAATTTGTCTTGTAAAATAAACCGGTAAAAGTAGAGCTGACTTGTTATTGATGGATCTGTTTATGTTCTGGATGAAGCCCGGTGCAGTGTGTTTCGAGCTTGATGAAAATGGCTTCTTGGCAGTGATGGCATCCTGATTTAAGGCCCCTTTATAATGTTGGCAGCGGATAAACTCATTACGTTGTGGCTGTGTAACATCTGTTTAAATAAGATACAGCTCCACGATGATAAAGCACACTTTTCAGGGCAAAACCACTTTATAAATTGTTGGTATGAGAAACTATAACAATGTCTTAACAGGTAAGGTGATGCTACCTAGCTTTGGCACTCATACAGGATCTAACCGTAAGATGACCGAAAGAGTTAGTTTCAAAGGTGTTTAAAAACAATAAGAACAATGATCACTTATTCTGGTGGATTTAAAGAGCACAGTTCAAACTGTATACAGCACCTTCCATGCTTAGTGTTGACATGAACTGAAGTAGTGTAAAAAATAATAATACCTGAATTCATATCTAGTTATATGAAAATCAAATATTTTTGTTTTTGTTGTTAATCAAATGCTGTATTAATTAGAGGTGTTATTAAAGATTGCACCCACAATTTGGCACAATAAGGACTAAAACACATCTACCATTGCCATCTATATTGCTTTGTAACTCCAACAAGGTTTTGAAATGAAGCTACACCATTGTTTTGATGACTTTTCATCATTTTGCAAGAGTGTTTGTTGTAACAGGTTTTGGTTTGTTAGAAAGAAAAAAATACAAGTTAACAAACTCGCTTACTGATTCAGACTAAAGTAGACGAACCACATGGCTGAAAAGGCGCTAGATGTAGTATAAAGGTTTAAAAAGAGATCTCAATATTTAGCAAAAACTACCTTCAATCTGATGTGGATGCTTCCGTTTCACAATGAGAAAACCGTGTTGGGAAGAACAACCATTGTGTTTTCATCATCATTCATATTCAGCTAAATACCACAAAATTAACTTTGGTACCAGTCAGAGGGGTTTCTATCCCCTTTTGCACAACAGTACATTGTGTATTAGAGTATGCAATTAAATATTTATTATAATTTATTTTTTATCCAAAATAATCATTTAAATCAGTATTGTATCCTTAAAATGTATGCATAGAAGTTCTATTGTTGCAAAAACCCAATAAACTTAAAATGATAAAATAACATTGTCCGTTCTGATATATAACTTGACACCAATGTTTTAGTTAAATTTGGGGACATTTGCCTTTAAACAAAAAAAGCATCTTAATGGCAATCTTAGCACAAAATCTATCTAAATCTAAGGAAAACATGTGGGGTGAGCTAAAGGTGAAAGGGTATAATATTCCTAATTTTATTCTAGCTTCCTAGAAAACAGCTAAAGGGTTTAGCTTGCGTCTCACTTTATTTTATATTCAACCTGTTCAAGAGAATTACCACTTCCTTCCCGAAAATGCCCTTTTAGTTGAAATTATAATGGATTTACCCACAAGTTTCTTTATACATACCTAAAAAGAATTATTCTTTGACATCCATGTTTTCAAACATGGTTAATTTGTCTGCATGCAGTATTTAAACATCAACTTAAAACTCAATAAAATTCTAGACCCACCCAGAACTTTAGGAGTTCATTATACAGCGAGGCAAAAAAAGTATTAGGCAGCCACTGATTGTGCAAGTTGTGCCCCTTTGAAAAGATGAGAGAGGTCTGTACTTTTCATCATAGGTACTTTTCAACTGGGAGAGACAGAATGTACATGTTAAACACAGACAATTTGAATATCGTGCACACGTTCATTTATTTCATTTATAATTTTGATGATTATGGCTTACAGTTTATGAAAACCCCGAATTCAAAACCTCAGAAAATCAGAATATTGTGAAAAGATTAAATATTTTAGAATCACAGTGTTCCACTCTAATCAGTTAATTAATCAAAAACACCTACAGAGGGTTCCTCACCCTCTAAATGCTCTTTCAGTCTGGTTCAGTAGGAATCACAATCATGGGGAAGATTGCTGACTTGACAGTTGTGCAGAAAACCATCATTGACACCCTCCATAAGGAGGGAAAACCTTAAAAGGTAATGAAAAAAGAAGTTGGATGTTCCCAAAGTGCTGTATCAAAGTTATGTAGAAGGGAAAAGTGTGGAAGAAAAAGTTGCACCATGAGAAGGGATTACCGCAGCCTGGAGAGGATTGTCAGGAAAAGGCCATTCAAAAGTGTTGGGGACCTTCACAAGGAGTGGACTGAGGCTGGAGTTAGTGCATCAAGAGCCACCACACACAGACGGATCCTGGACATGGGCTTCAAATGTTGTATTCCTTTTGCCAAGCTGCTTGTGAACAACAAACAGCGTCAGAAGCATCTCACCTGGGCTAAAGAACAAAACAACTGCACATTTTTCCATCTCAATTAGAAACCAAGGTCCCAGAGTCTGGAGAAAGAATGGAGAGGCACACAATCCAAGATGCTTGAAGTCTGTGTTGATCTGGGGAGCCATGTCATCTGACGGTCTTGGTCCACTGTGCTTTATTAAGTCCAGAGTCAACGCAGCCATCTACCAGGACATTTTGGAGCACTTCATGCTTCCTTCTGCAGACGAGCTTTATGGAGATGCTGACTTTATTTTCTACCAGGACTTGACACCTGCCCACACTGCCAAAAAAAACTTGGTTCAATGACCATGTGATTACTGTGTTTGATTGGCCAGCAAACTGGCCTGACCTGAACCCCATAGAGAATCTAGGGAGCATTGCCAAGAGAAAGATGAGAGACATGAGACGGAACAATACAGAAGAGCTGAAGGCCGCTATTGAAGGATCCTGGTCTTCCATAACACCTCACCAGTGCCACAGGCTGATAGCATCCATGCCACGCCACATTGAGGCAGTAATTGATGCAAAAGGAGCCTAAACCAAGTACTGAGTACATATGCATGATTATAGTTTTCAGAGGTCAGACATTTCTCTGTTTAAAACCATTGTTTTATTGATTTCATGTAATATTTTAATTTAGTGAGATTTTGAATTTGGGGTTTTCATAAACTGTAAGCAAGTAAAAGTTTGAAACATTTTTGCTTTGTGTCTAATGAGTCTATCTTATTTATTAGTTTCACCCTTTAAGGTGAATTACTGAAATAAATGAACTTTTGCACGATATTCTAATTTTTCATGTGTAGGCTTAGATTGATGGAAGGCAGACTGGCCAGTTCTCTTCAGTCGGCTACTTTTGTCTTCTACCACTCTCTAATTACATTAATTGCTGTTATTTCAACTGTTAGTGGACTTCTTTGTTTTTCTACATGGACTCCAGTACTCAAATTTGACCACAATATATATATTTTTTTACATAACGCACCTTTAACTTCATGTTTTCTCTCAGTGTTTTTATCTCCATAGAAGCTATACCAGGTCTGGCATCCTGGTCAGCTGCAATGCCTTGTTGGATGGGAGGCATTGACTGGGATGATGCTCCCAGTAACTGAACGTTCTCCCTCTCCTGTGATCAACTCTTTACTTTCTTCAACATAGAAAGTACTTTTACATCAGTTCTTTTGTTCTTTCTGTGTTTCTGCTCTGTCCTATCAAACCCCCAATCGTGGCAGATGGCCGCTCGTACTTGTTAAGTATTTTGTGTCTGAGTGCTGGAGGCTTGCTGGGTTTGTGTGTGTTTTTCTCCTACCTTCTCTGCAGGGGCGTGGCAGGCTGCTGGCGGGATGTGCAGCTCATCGGAGCTCGTTAACTCCAGCTTCAAAAGAGGAGTGGAGACTGCAAGCTGGCGCCAGATGATTCTTGCTACTAGCGTGGTAACAAGGGCAAACCTCAGTTTACTATTTCTAAGAAGTATTCTTGATCCAAGTTCCAGACCAACTCTCTCACCTGTTCTCCTCCTAGATCCTGGGTCCGTTCCTTCCGCGACCTCCTGGATTCCTTCGTCAAGTTTCCTGGCTTCTCTCATCTCCATAACAGTTACTTCCTGCTCCGTGAATCCCGTTCCCGCTCCAGAGACACTCCAGTGACCATATTCACCTTTTTAAATAAATCATTGTCACTTTATTCCAACTACTGTGTCCGTCTGAGATCTGTGTTGCCTGTGAGTCCGATACCTGCAAACATGACAGAATCATCTGGCCACCTGGACTCAGCAGGACAGATCCAAGACGCTGTCTCCCATCAAGGTTTGCTGTTAGGTCGACACAAGTCAGAGATTCATGACCTTATGCGTCAGCTCTCCTTAAAGTCTTCTACCATTGGCCGTTTGAATCAACAGGTTTTTAAACTATCCAAGAAGATCAATAATACAGAGCAACCATCCACTTCCGCATTCAGCTTCCGGGATGAAGGTTTCTTGCTTCAGTGTAAGTTCATATTTTTTCTCGTTCTCCCCGTACTTTCCTTACAGACACTCAGAAAATCAGCTATATAATTGGCCTGTTAAGAGGGAAGGCTCTTAGATGGGCAGATGCCTTTTACAACGAATCCTCAGTAGAAGAGGCCTCCCTAGACGAGTTTTTGGAACTGTTTGAATTAACATTCTCCCCAGTTAAAAATGAGGAAGAATCGGCAAGAAAATTATGGACAATCAAGCAGGGAAATTGATCAGTAGCTGATCTTGCTGTGGATTTTCGGATTCTAGCGGTAGAATCAGGTTGGAATGACTCCGCTTTAAGGGGAGCATTTTATCACGCCCTGAATGATGGAATAAAAGACGACTTAGCCTCCATTCTTAGGACTGAATCCAGAACTCCCACTCCAACAGTAACACCCAGAGAGGGTTCCCCGGAGCCCATGCAGATAGGGAGAGCTCAGCTCAGCCCCCAGGAAAGACAAAGACGTCTTTCTAATAACTGCTGCCTCTATTGCAGTTCTCCCCAACACTTCATCACACAATGTCTCGTTCGGCCAAAAGAGCCAGCCCGCCAGTGAGAATAGGGGTCCTGGCGGGGATCCATTGAGTTAACAGATTAACTGTATCAGCCAGCCTCTGTTTAAAAGGAAAAACACCCTATTTATGTTCAGCTCTTATCAATTCCGGTTCTGAACAAAGTCTCATTCCTCCAGACATTGTCCAAACTCTCAATTTACCCACTTTCAAACTCAGAGATCCCCTCAGTGTGTCCGCCTTAGACGGCAGCAAAATGACAACCATCACTCATTAATCTCAACCAGCTCTGCTAATCGTCTCAGGAAATCACCAGGAGGAAATCCAATTTTTCGTATTTCCCAATGGAGAGAACCCTCTGGTTCTTGGATTCCCTTGAATCGCCACCCACAATCCCCAAATTAATTGGGCCCAACGCCGTGTAGATTCCTAGGGCTCCGCCTGTTCTAAGTCATGCCTTAAATCTGCTCTTCCTGTGGGTCTTAACTTTGAACCAGTCTCTGTCCCTGATACAGATCTCAGTAATGTTCCCAAGGATTACCAGGATCTCCACCAAGCTTTCAGGAAGGATTTGGCGATGTCTTTGCCCCCCATCGGCTATTCGACTGCGCGATCGTCTTACTCCCCGGTGCTCCACTTCCTTCTGGACGTTTGTATAACCTCTCAGTGAAGGAGCGAGAGGCAATGGAAAGGTACATTCAGGAGTCTCTCGAGGCTAGAATAATTTGACCTTCATCCTCTCCCCTCGGTGCAGGCTTCTTCTTCGTTGCCAAGAAAGATGGTTCCCTTCGCCCGTGTATCGATTACCGTGGTCTCAACCAAATTACCATTAAGAACAAATACTCACTACCGCTACTTTCCTCAGCTCTGGAACCAGTCAGTTAAGGCTCCGTGTTTTCTAAGTTAGACCTTAGAAATGCTTACCACCTCGTCCGGATCCATGAAGGAGACAAATGGAAAACAGATTTCAAAACTCCCATCGGCCACTTTGAATATCTAGTTATGCCATTTGGACTCACCAATGCTCCCGGCGTATTCTAGAACCTTGTCAATGACGTACTTCAAGATTTCCTCAATAGATTTGTGTTTGTCTACCTGGATGATATACTCATTTTCTCCAAAACACTCCATCAACACAACAAGATCCACGTTCGACAGGTCCCACAGAGACTAATGGAAAACCGATTATACATCAAAGCAGAAAAATGTGAGTACCATGTTCCTTCCATCATCTTCCTGGGTTACATCCTGGAGGACAGACAGGTGAGAGCAGATCCAGCCAAAATACAAGTGATCAAGGATTGGCCCAAACCCGAAAGTAGGAAGCAGTTGCAACGGTTCATTGGATTCGCCAACTTCTACTGCAGATTCATTCATCATTTCAGTAAAATAGGAGAAACCCTGAAGGCTCTCACCTCAACCAAGATAACCTTCAAGTGGACCCCAGAGGCTGACCGTGCCTTCCAACTGCTTAAGGATTCCTTCAGTCGTGCTCCCATCCTGATCCACCCAGACACTAAGCAACAGTTCATTTTGGAGGTTGATGCCTCAGATTCTGCTGTTGGAGCTATTCTTTCACAAAGATCAGTTCAGGATCATAGGATTCACATATGCGCCTTTTTCTCTAAACGGTTCTCTCCAGCTGAGAAGAATTATGACATCGGGGATCAGGAGCCCCTCGCCATTAAGCTCGCCCTTGAGGAATGGAGACATTGGCTGGAGGGTAGGGAGATCCCGGTTATCGTCTGGACTGATCACAAGAACCTATCCTACCTCCAGTCAGCGAAGCGATTAAACCCCCGACAAGCCCGCTGGTCCCTCTTCTTCTCCCGCTTTAATCTCAACATCTCCTATCGTTCTGGATCCAAAAACAAGAAACCAGATGCACTATCCAGAATTCATCGGTCAAACGAAACATCCAAAGAAGAAACAACAGTTCTACCCCCCTCTTGCTTTGTGGGGTCTCTCACCTGGGACATTGAGAGATCCATTATGAACGCCCAACAGAACGAGCCAGACCCAGGTGGGGGACCCCCAGGCCGCCTGTACGTACCCTCATTGGTGCGGGCACGGTCCATCCACTGGGCTCACCCCTCCAAGTTCTCCGGCCACCCCGGAATCAGCCGCACCATAGCCCTGCTCCGGCATTTTTTCTGGTGGCCATCCCTCAACAAGGATGTCATCAAATACATCTCAGCCTGTCATATCTGCAACAAGAACAAACCATCTCACCAACCTCTTGCTGGTCAACTACAACCCCTCTCGGTTCCTACTCGCCCTTGGTCACACATCTCCCTTGACTTCATCACCGGCTTACCTTCATTTCGGGGTAAGACTGTCATTCTTTCTATCATTGATCGGTTTTCTAAGGCTTGTCACCTGATTGCTCTTCCTAAGCTCCCCTCTGCTGCAGGCACCGTCCAATTACTCATCTCTCACGTCTTCCGTCGCATCTGGAAACAAGCCCATGCTGCACTACAACGTACATCTGCACAAAATAAACGACAGGCTGACAAGAAGAGGCGACCAGCACCCACATACACCCCCGGTCAAAAGGTATGGCTTTCTGCTAAAGATTTTCCATTCAAATCTCTGTCCAAGAAGCTCGCCCCTCGGTTCCTCGGTCCATTTCCCATCAAAAAGATAATAAGTCCCACTGCTGTCAGGCTCAAGGTTCCATCCCATCTCCGTATCTATCCTGTCTTCCACGTCTACCAAATCAAACCCTTCTCCTCCAGCTCTTTGTGCCCTCCAACCAAACCCTCTCCACCCGCCCAGATCATCGACGGTCACCCTGCCTACACGGTCCACCGTATCATGGACATGCATCCTGGGGGCCGTGGACATCAGTATTTGTTGGAGTGGAAAAGCTACGGTCCCGAGGAACGCAAATGGGTTCCCCGTTCTTCTATATTGAATGATCAACTTATTGCTGATTTTGAATCCTCAGCCGCATCCACGTCTGGAAGGCCACCAGGGGGCGTCAGTTAGAGGGGGGGGGTACTGTTGGGATTCTGTGTCTGAGTGCTGGAGGCTCGCTGGGTTTGTGTGTGTTTTTCTCCTATTTCTCTGCAAGAGCGTGGCAGGCTGCTGGCGGCAGGTGCAGCTCATCGGAACTCGTCAACTCCAGCTTCAAAAGAGGAGTGGAGACTGCATGCTGGAGCCAGATGATTCTCGCTACTAGCGTGGTAACAAAGCCAAACCTCAGTTTACTATTTCTAAGAAGTATTCTTGATCCAAGTTCCAGACCGCCTGCTGCACCAAATATCGAATGACTATCTTCTTCCGTCTTCTACTCTCCTAAACTGGCCTGAATTGACTGTTTTCTTAAACTCCTAGATACTTTAACATATGGCCAATTGGGGTATCCATGGGCTTGGAGTGTTTTTTGATGTTTGTGTTCTTTGTCCTTTCAGTCCCTGTTTTTGGGGACCTCTTCACCTCGATGTAATGTTCTGATGATTGACAGTTTATGTTCCAGGAGGTTTTTGGAACTGAAAAGTAGGTATTGACCAGACAGTCCAAAAAAAGTAGCTTGTTCTCTTTTGCATCTTCTCTTGTAAACTTAACGTTGTGGACTACCAAGTTGTTGTGTTCACCGAAGACTTCCTCTTCTTTTGATTGTATTTTGACTCAGGTTTCATTCATCTTTCTAAACCAGTGACTTATTGTAACTGTTTGTCTTCCCGGAGGTTTTCCCTGATCATGTCCACTGCATCTGATGTAGTCATACAGGTGAAAAGTGATGGATTTGAAGAGATACCAGTGTTTCCCCAGAGGCCCACTTTAGTTGACTGACTTTGCTGATAAAATCTGTGGAGTTCTGTATGTGATGCTGTGTAATACCTACCAATGGAGTTTAAAAGGAGGCAAGTTTTTGATTCCGATTACAGTTTATAAGCATGATACTGCCAACCCAAGCTTCAGAATTTAAGAAGCTTCTTGGATGAGAAGCGAAACATCTTCAAGACAACCAAGAAAATCCAGTTGCTTTCATTTAAAAATCTCAAGATAATCATGTCATGGATCACTGAGAATCTTTCTCAGCATTTGCACTCATCCATCTATCCATCCATCCACTATCTATGCTGTCTATCCCACACAGCGTTGTGTGAGGGGGCTGGTCCCTATCTCCAGCAGTCATTGGGTGAGAGGCAGAGTCATTGGATGGGGTACAACCTGGAAAGGTTATCAGTTGATCGCAGGACTTGTGACCTACCTTCAAATTCAACTGTAATTTTGTCACATAATCTCAGGGTGAGTTGGAAGACTTTACTCTATTTACAGATTCTAACTTTCAAACACATCAGTGACTGTAGTGGCCATTACTGAATCTATTTTTGTATTTGTCTGTGACATATGATTAACCATCTTTTAAAAGCAAACGGTATTACGTATTGGGCGTGTAACACCAAAGGCAATTATATAATCATCATCAAACTCCACTTTCAACACACAGCCAAATCAACTTCCCTCCTATGCTTTATTTTGCAAGCTTTGATCTGTGAGGGCTGCTATCCAAAAGGTTTGAGGCAATAACAAATGGTATAAGTCTCTCATATTCTGTGCTCCATCAAGTAAATACATCTGACTTTAGAGAAGCATTACTTTAGAGCTTTGAGCACTATGGTCCCCATTATTATATTTTGATTTTCAATCTCAGGTAACACCAATCTGGATTTAGGGATCTTCTAGATTCTTGATTTAGTTGTCTGTTAACTGTTAGTTTAAAACCACCTATATCTTGATGTTAGGCCAGATGGCTAAGGTTGAACTGACTCTGTTACAATGAAATTCAGCAACTCAAACTTGTGGCTTTTTTGCAACCAGAAATGCATCCAAACAGCCAACTTAGTCTTTCTTGTGAACGGGGGAAAAATGGAGGCCTTCTTTCAGCCAGCCTAACTGGTACTATCCAGCAACAAGTGGAAGAAGGGCAACGCTATATTCTATGGTCATTATAGTTGGTAAACACTCTGCGCCATTCTATATTTACTCTGCTATGATTGGAAATGTTTGTAATTTTGAAAATGCTACTTTTTAAAACCTTGGTATACTTTGGTATCAGAAGGATGCTCATTCCAACTCTCATGGAAAAAATGTGTGATTTGTAAACAAAACTTAGTAGAAAAAAAAAAGAATGACTTGATGTTAGGACCGCACAATACAATACAATTTAACTATATGACATTATTAATGTATGTAATATCTAGATCACAAACAACTGCCTGGACTGCAATAAATGTTAGCTAATTATTTAAGTGATATGCATTCAGGCTCTCCATGCATGTAATATATTTGGTGACACTTATTTTTTAAAGCCGCATTGAATGTTTTAGGCGGGGTAATGAGGTGCTAAGATGTTTAAATCACAAAAGCAAGGGAACTTCATTTGTATAGCACACTTTCAACAAGAAGGCAATTCAAGGTGCTTTACATGAAATCAATCACTTGATTTCTTTCTTTTTTTTCTTCTTTCTTTTTCATGTGTCCTGTCTAGCAGTGTGGCACTCAGAGTACCAAATAGAAGCCCAACAGATTTACTTTCACAAGTGGAGCAATACGGCTTTTGCTATAGTACTCCACTTGATATATATGTGTAAGAAATATTTACTACAAATTGCTGTGGTTTTTTTTTCAGATATGGTCTCGGAGATGGAAAATAAAGCGGAAAAAAGAAAGAAGATGAAGATAGGGAGAGAGGTAGGACAAAAATGAAGAGGGAGATGTTGAATAAAAAAATAGAGCAAAATGAGAATAAAGAAAATAAAAGAAAACATCCTAGTCTGCTTCTACACCTGCAAAACGTCAGAGAGAGGGAAACAAAACAATGACAAAACAAACCAAACAATGCGAACTGAGAACTACACTACCACAACCCACAAATATATATACAAATACAACACCATCACTGAAAAGCTCCTGATACGAATTACTACAAGATGTATTTGTGGTAATCTCAGCCCAACAGTGCATCTGTACACATTGGAATCCTAACACCTGTGTGTGTGCGTGCGTGTCTGTGTGTGTGTGTGCGTGCGTGTGTGTGTGTGTGTGTGTGTGTGTGTGTGTGTGTGTGTGTGTGCGTGTGCGTGTGTGTGTGCGCATGTGTAGGCATGCTGTTACATAGTGGAGTGTTGAAAAAAATCAAAAAATCGATTCTGAATTGATACTTATAAAAATTCCTAGAACTCGATTTGGACGTCCGCAAGTCGAGTTAATCATTTAACACTTTTTGCCCTTTTTACAGCTAGAACAGGAGGGAAACTCCAGACGGGCATTTTAAGGCTTAGGACTGAAAAGGTTAGCACTGTTTCCCCCGGTGAACTGTAACCCCACCCAGTGTTATGTCATTGAATTAGAGGCATATAATAAAGGTAACTGCTAAAAAAACAAAAACAGGTTTTAATACCACTGAAACGTATCAATATCAAGTTAAAACAGATTGGATTCAATTGGATAGGATCGTGATAATCGATTGTAACTCTTGAGAATTGGAATCGAATCGATACCCAGCTCTACTGGTTCATCACAGGTTTCTCCATACGAGTGTTCAATAGCTGGTGTGTCGAGCCATCGATCCACCTCCCAGGAATCAACGCAGACATGAATGAGATCTGAGACATAGACGTAGACCCCCAGTGCACACGAGCCCCAAGCTGACAAACGCAGGGCTGACCAACCCCCCCAGCCCCCAGAGAGGAGCAGAGGAAAGCCCCGGGGGAACATCTAGCATGTACAATGCAGGGGCCCCATTGGGCCGCAGTGACAACCCCATGGGCTTCGCTGGTAGCCGGCTACACCAGGGGAGATCCAGCCATAGACCCAGTGACCAGAGGGCACCCCACCTCCCAGCAGGGACCTGATCAGAGATCAACCGACAAGGGCCCCTCCGCTGCCGATAAACTGCAGTGGCCATGGCCAGCCGATGGCTAACATGCTACGCCACCACCCGGGGCCAATTACCTAAAGCTGACATCCCAATGCTTCTCCGTCCCACATCAAAGTGCCACACCAATGGCCACAGTGAATGGACAACATCTCCAAGCCAAATCCAACCAGCACCCGAACACAGACCTCAATCAGCTCATGGATCTCAATCCCGCACAGCACAGACTACCAAGACCAAGCATCCAACCAAAGCCAATCAAAATCCGCCAATAAAACGACCAAGCACGAAACAAACAAAACAGGTGATCAGACCCGACCCCCGTCAAGCCACTAAACAATAAACCCCCTGTATCCCTAGATCGCATCCATCCCCACCCCAGCCTAAGATAAGCACAATGAACCCCCCAGACACACCCAAACCACATCACCACATACGCAGCACAGTGGGCCACCACAACCACCCACCAGTGCATCCTCTCTGGGGCCTACCTCTCTGGGGCCTATTGAGTATTGGATTGTGGACACTATACCCACTGATTCTTCAATGGTTTGCCTTGAGAAGTGGACCAGTGTGTTCATCGACTTACCTTGCAACCAGAGTTTCCCCACTCTGTGTTGTCATAGTTTCCGGTTTCTAGCATATAGAGTTAATGCCTCTATACCGTCCTTTGGTTGAAACAATCCTATGTAAATGGAGAACCTGTTTTCTACTTCAGCTACATCTCCAAAGATACAACTTCGCTGTGGCCTGATTCTCCATGGAGAAGTTCCTGAGAAACTATTTCTGCCATGTAATCCACAACTTCCTGTCTTGGCAATATTTACATTTTATTTGTCATTGTTGGGTCTACAGAGTCGGACCATAAAGTGCATTCAAGGGAGAAGCTGCCAATCACCTTGCACATTTACCTAATTATAAATAAAGATCTTTTAACCGTTCCTGGGTTGTGGTCTGAGTTTTAGGTCAGACTAATCTTGAAACATTACAGTTGTTTACAGTTTTCCTTAAGTCTTCGGTTTTTGGACTGTAATAATTTAAATACACATAGAATGGAATTCTCTTCAAAAACATGGTTGCCTTTATATTGAAAATTGTGTTTTGGCTAAAGTTTTATCAATATGATTACACATACAGTAGTCTTGAACTCCATTTTGATTAATGACCACCAATATGTCTTACTGTGACTCTACAGAATGTTAAGTCAGCCTTCTGTCCCCATGCCATCCATTCCATTTTCCTCCCTTCTTTTATCTTCCACTCCCTGCCCATCCAGCCAGTACATCAGTTTGTGAGTCAGTGTTTCAGAGCCGTGGGGAGTCTGGCAGCAGGTCTGCCACTTCATCATTGACCTTCCTCCTTCATCTTCTCCTCCTCCTAAATTATCCTCTTCCCTGCTGCCTGCCTTTTCTTCACTTGCTCATTTGCTTCCTGTCTTCCCTCCTTTTCTTCCTAAAATCCCTAGTCATTCCGTAAACCTTTCTCTCCCTTCCCCTTTTCCTTTCTCTGCTGTTTGGTATTTCCTCCTTCTCCCATTTTAGCTGATGTGTAGGGCCTTTTGACTCGCACAAGCTTTGAGTTTGTATTATATTTTATTTTTTATAAAACGTAGCTGTGCAGTTTTAGTAGTGCCATATAGTTGTACTGTTGTGACACAGAAAGGTAGGTTTTGGGTATGAATAATTATGAATAATTGCTTAGGGCAATTATTACTAAGATTAATACATTTATGTAAAAAATTACCATGTTTGGGGCACCATCTAGGATCCAGGAAAAATTAATAGCCAAATTATTCAGTCTTACTTAATGTATACGATTACCTGCCTGATAAGACTGAGATAACTAAACAATAGATGAAGGAATAAGTTATTGGCGTTCTTTGAACAGCAAGTTACTACACATGTATGTGGAACAATGACAAACACTGTCCAAAATACAAGAGTTTATTACAAAAAGAATTCAACCTTCAGTTAAAATGCTTTAGTCAACAAACTCTCTAAGCTAGTAACACCCAACTAAACCACTAAGAAAAAAAATATGAATAATAAAACTAACTACCAAAAGTAAAACCATAAAATGGACAAATATGCAAAGAAGCAAAAACAATAACCAGTAAATTGATTGTGATGTCACAGTTCAGTATGAATATGTATGTTTAAAGACCAAGGCATGATTTAAAGAGTTTTGGGAGTGAAGCTAAGTTAGTTTAAACTAATTGTAATTAGTTTAAGACAAATTAGTACCTTTTGGTTTGTTTTCAAACCACCGATTCACAATGTAAACCAGAAGTGAAGACAAAAAAACATTATTTGGTGGAATTAATGTCTTATCAAACCATTTACTGAATTAGATATCAATAACCTTTTTGAGAAATGATTCTGTTTTGTGGATCCGCCACCGCAGTGATTGATCTAATTTAGTATTTTGACATACTAAGAAAGCGGTTTCAAAAATGACTTAAATAATTAGTTTTCCATGTTGTAACTATCTATTTTAAAGCCGATCTGTATTTTGAATACCGTAGATAGCAATCTTTATTGTTTATGAAGCACTGGGGGTCTGCAAAAGCAGGCTACAGTTATCAGATAAAGCGTGCGGAGCTAATGTAGCTCATAGCTACTCTGCTTTGGCTTAGCACCAAAGAATAATAGAAAACTGGTCGGACGGAGTAACGCATGTTGTAAGATTTAAACGACAATCAGTCAGTCATAAACCTTTAAAAAGACTGTTTATACCCAAGCAATTGAAGAATTAATTCTTACCAATGCAGCAAAAACACAGTGAAATACACAATCAACAAACCTTAATTTGTTCATCTTAAGCTAATTAACCTTTGCCCAGAACAAACCTTCTGCTGAACGATTCTTAAATGTCAGTTGAAGATTGATGGCGAGGGAAACTGAAGCCATAAGAGGAGGAAACCAGCCATTAGCAGTTGGGCTAATAGCTGCATGTGCTCATGGCTAACAGTGAGGCCTTGGGGTTCCGTGGTTAGCTAGCCACCGCTGGCTCAGATATCGGGCTGTCTCCTCAGCTTAGCAGCTCCTTCTCCTCCCTGGGGCCACGGAGGTCCCTTTCCACGGGACTTCAGCTCACCGGCGTCAGCTCGTGCAGCTCCCTGTGACTCGCTCGACTCCTGCGGCAGCTCCTCAACAGCAGCAGCAAACTGTAACTTGTTTTAACAATGTAAAAAAAATTTATGCTACTGTAAGTATTTCTCTCTCTTCAAGGTGTCACTTAAAGGCTTTATTTGTACTCCATTTGCCTCAGAAGTAGTAATTTCAGATAAAAACAATGTGGCACTCGATTTGACATTTGACATTTACGATTTGAAACTTCAGCAATTGTCAAATTTTCTTTTAGAACTTTTTATTTTTGGTAAAATTAAAACAATTGAACAGTGAGTAATTTTATTTTGACAGAATATAATATACGGTTGGGCAACAAAGTATTTGCCAGCCACCGATTGTTTAAGTTGTCCCCACTTAAAAAGAGGAGATAGGTCTGTAATTTTTATCATAGGTACACCTCAACTGTGAGAGACAGAAAGTACAAAAAAAGTAGGAAATCAAATTGTATGATTTCTTACAGAACTTATTTGTATAATAGTGCAGAAAATAAGTATTTGGTCAGTAACAAAAGTTCATCTCAATACTTTGTAATGTAATGTAACCTTGGTTGTCAATGACAGAGGTCAAACGTTTCCTGTAGGTCTTCACCAGGTTTGGACACACTGAGCTGGTATTTTGCCCATTCTTCCATGCAGATCTTCTCAAGAGCTGTGTTTGTTTTTGGGCTGCCGCTGGGCAATACGGACTTTCAACTTCCTCCACAGATTCTTTATTGGATTGAGGTCTGGAGACTGGCTAGGCCACTCCAGAGCCTTGAAATTATTTTTAAGTAGCCAGTCCTTCGTTGCCCAGGGGGGGTGTTTGGGATCATTGTCATGCTGGAAGATCCAGCCACGTTTCATCTTCAATGGTCTAACTAATGGAAGCAGGTTTTTGCCCAATATATCATGGTACATGGGCCCATTCATCTTTTCCTTAATACGGATCAGCCATCCTGTCCCATTTGCAGAAAAGCAGACCCTAAGCATAATGTTTCCACCCCCATGCTTCACAGTGGGTTTGGTGTTCTTGGGATGCAACTCAGTATTCTTCTGACCACATGACATTCTCCCGATCCTCCTCTGGATCACACAGATGGTCTCTAGGATACTTCAGACAGACCTGGACATGTGCTGACTTAAGCACGGAGACTGCAGGATTTTAATCTATGACGATCTAGTGTGTTACTAATAGTAACCTTTGTTACTGTGGTCACAGCTCTCTTCTGGTCATTGACCAATTCCCGTTGTGTAGGTCTGGGCTGTTTCCTCACCGTTCTCAAGATCATGTATACCCTGTGAGGTGAGATCTTGCATAGAGCCCCAGGTCGAGGGTGATTGTCAGTCAGTACGTTTACATGCAGCAAGAGAAATTCTAATTATTGCCTTAGTCCGACTGAAATCAGACTTTTAAAATGCATGTATACACCTTAGTCCGGCTGGAATCGAACCGAACTGGAGTTTCAGAAGCTTGACTACTCTTGCTGGATAATGCGATTCAAATCGAACTACTCTGCAACCAGCCCCTCCGGCCCCACCCGCACTCGCGCACCGCCCTCGGGAAGTTTGGAGAGCCGGAAATCCGACCCAGTACTAAAAACAGTGGTGTTATAAGAGGCATATGGCATCTAAGACAAACGTAAGCGGCCAATCAGTGCATGTTTGGACTTACGAAGAGGCGATGCGTTGTTACTGTGAATATCCTGCTTTAACTCTGTCTGCTTCAGTCCCGCCAGCCTCAGTTTACTGCCTGAATGCAGCTGGAAGCTAACCGCAATTAGGCTAACTCGTAGGAGCGCATATCGCCATCTATCGTCAGGGAGTGGAACGTACTTCATTTAATAATTCGATTTTCTGATGGACATTTAAACTGGGACTCCGCTCGCTGCAGGAGGGAAGTCTTTAGTCCGATTACTCAAAAAAGCTCGATTTAGCTGTGCATGTAAACGTACTGAGTGATCTTGCATTTATTCCATTTTCTAATAATTGCTCCAACAGTTGATCTCTTCTCAGCAAGTAGCTTGCCTGTTGTAGATCGGCTCATCCCAGTCTTGTGCAGGTGTGCAATCCTGTCCTTGGTGTCCTTGTACAGCTCTCTGGTCTTGGCCATGTTGGAGGTTGGTGTTTGATTGTTTAAAGATGTGGACATGGGCTTTTTATACAGACAGAGTTCAAACAGGTGGCATTCATACACGTAACAAGTGGAGGATAGAAGAGCTTCTTAAGAAGAAGTAACAGATCTGGAAGGACTAGAATTCTGGCTTGTTTGTAGGTGCTAAATACTTATTTTCTGCACCATTATACAAATTATTTAAAAATCCTACAATGTGATTTCCTGGATTTTCTTTTTACATTCAGTCTCTCACAGTTGAAGTGTACCTATGATGAAAATTACAAACCTCTCTCATCGTTTTAAGTGGGGGACAACTTGCACAATGGCTGCCAAATAATTTTGGCCCCACTGTATATTGTTAGGCTGCACACAGAATAATGCATTAGGCCTAGTAACATAGAAAAATGACGTAACATCAACGATTTAGATTAGGTGAGGAGTAAACCAATTGCTAAGTATTTCAATTGCTAAAATAAATTTAGACCCAACATGGCCTTTATGCAAAACACTATGTGTGGTGAAAACTAATACTTAACACCGCTCTGAACACACCATGTTGAACCACTGTGGTTGCAGCATCACATCGAACTCTTTCTTTTTGTACAAGAAGCGTGGAGTTGTTGATTGGAAGATGGAAGGAAATACTTGGGCAATCCTTGAGGAAAACCTATTAAGAGGCTGCAAACACTTTAAACTGAGACGTAGGGTGACTTGAAAATACATCCAGACATACAATGGAATAGCTTAGATCAAATCATATTGATGGGTTTGAATGGCCTATTCAAAGCCAAAGGTGGTGCGGTTCAGTTCAGTACGCTATTATGTCTCTTTAATTTATAAAATACAACCAACCAGTACCGCACCATTCCTGGGCCCCCTTCAGTTGAAAGTCCATAGAACAATGGAATGGTACGGTTAGGGTGGAGCTACCGTTATCACACAGCACAGTCCATTGATTGGGATAAAGAAAAATGTCAATGCTTGCGACAAGCACAAGACATACTAGGTAAGGCAAGGCAACTTTTTTTTGTATAGCACACTTTAAACAACAAGGCAATTCAAGGTGCTTTAATTTATTAGGGGATGAAATAAAAGTAGCAATAAAAGGATAAAACACAACATTAAAGACCCATTACATATGACACATTAAAATCTAAAGCATTCCAGCTATTATTAATCACTTACTCAAAGGCAGCTCGAAACATATGCTTTTAAGCCCTTAATTTAAACGAAATCTGTTTATTCTCTGATGTACAAGGAGTCAGTGTAAGGACTAGTGTGACACGTTTGTTTGGCATTTGGGTTTAATCCCACCTGCCCAGTGAGAGTCCAACTGGCGATGGAAACCCTTTCCTAAATATGGCGGACCACAATAGACTTGCAGTTGTGACTGAAACAAAGGATACTGTTACTGCAGTATTGACTCAGGGGGGCTGAATAAAAATGCATGCCACACTTTTTCAAAATATTTGATCACTCTTGTATGATTTACTTCATTTTTCACCCCTTTGTATTGCCCTATCACATTAAATAGCCCAAATGCATTGGTTTGTGGTTGTGATGTGAGCGTTTTAACAAAAGTATTTTTAGAAACTGAAAGCCACTTAAACACAGTGAAAAGCCAATACATATTCCTTTATTGAATGTACAGAAAGCCATGCATACGTCAAAAGAAGAAGATCCACACGCACATCCGTTCCCCAAAAATATAGGGCAGGTGCTGAGTCGAAAGTAAGAATCATGTAGAAAAAGGCAAAAAAACGTCTCGCACACTGTTGGGCTCCAATTTGCAGTCCGTTAATTTAGACTCAGAGAGGTGTTACGTTTCGAGCAAACGCTCTTCGTCAGACATAATAATAGTGATGGATGCCATCTTAAATAATCTGTGATATGGGTCACATGATGGTATGTGCACCAGGAAACAAACATAACAAAACAATCAACATAGTTCTACTGGAATCTTCCTCAGGAAGCTGTTATAGAGTGCTTAAAAAAGCCTCCTCAAAAATATATAACAATGACCCAAAAAGTCTCTAAATATATGAGCGCATACACATATCCGCACATGCACGTACAAATGCATATATGCGAGCAAATACACACGCCCACACATACATTTATATATCTATTATAAGCAATTACATGAAGAAGTATCGGCGTTTAAAAAGAGAAAGTTTGATCGAGATACAAGAGACTATGAACAAGGTATTGTGTACAAATGGCTACTCAATACTAACACGACACCTAAGCAGGATGAGCACAGGCCACCTGGGAGGAGGCCTCGACAGAAATACCATCATTTGACCACCTCTACCTCTTCTCTTGATATGGATTCAACTGACTCTTGCTCTTTCCAGCAAACTACACTCAACAAAAATATAAACGCAACACCTTTGTTTTCGCTCCCATTTTTCATGAGATGGACTTAAAGATCTAAAATTCATTCCAGATACACAATATTACCATTTCTCTAAAACATTGTTCACAAATCAGTCTAAATGTGTGATAGTGAGCACTTCTGCTTTGCTGAGATAATCCATCCCACCTCACAGGTGTGCCACATCAAGATGCTGATCTGACATCATGATTAGTGCACAGGTGTACCTTATACTGCCCACAATAAAAGGCCACCCTGGAATGTGTGTTTTTTAGGCCCCACCCAACACACCCAGGAACGTCGTCACACTACTCGACCCCCCAACATAAGAAATGCAGAAGTGGGAGGATACCTTGTGCGGAAGCCATACAATACCTGCAACAGCAAGTGGAAGAAATGAACGTCATTAATCTCTCAAGTAAGCCATTATCAGAATCTTGCATTTCCATCTTAAATATGGGACTGTCATTTTGTCCAACGACATATTGTAAAGATTTTGAGATTTTGTGGATTTTCAAAGATTTTTTCGTATATTACGCTTGAAAGAATTCTTAAAAGACAACTCGAGGGCTAACAATTTGACTTGTGTTATTCCTCATAGCACCGGCGACACCGCTGCCTCCAACAACATAGAGTCTGAGGAACCTTCCACCCCACTTCCAGATACTACGGCCCCTCCCAGTCAGAGAACACATGCTCCATTCAGAGGTAAATCTACCTTCATACCACCACCTCACAGAAACTCCTCTATTGATACTTATTGTAGATTAGTAGAGAGAGATATTTCTACCCTTTTGGGACGAAACAAACAATCTCACTAAAACACAATATAAAAAATTGGAGACTCTCAAAAAGGATAAATCGATCATCATTCAAAGTGCAGACAAAGGAGGTGCAATAGTCATATTGGACAGAAATATGTACACACAAGAAGTTTTGAGACCGCTTAATAATGAGACTTTTTATCGTAGACTGCATGGAAATCCCACAGCAGAATACATCTCATTGGTACATGGCTGTTTAAAAGATCTTCTGGAAGAAGGCCATATTACGAAACAGGAATACGCTTTTATGCTGGTCAATTCACCTGTGACACCTGTGTTTTACACTCTGCCAAAGATACATAAAACATATACTTCCACTCCTCCAGGTAGACCCATTGTGGCTGCCACAGGCTCACTTCCAAAAAATATTTCTGCCTTTGTGGAACACTTTCTTCAACCATGTGTCACATCTTTGCCTGCGTTAGTTAAAGACTCTATAGACTTTATTAAACTCATCAATAACACAAAAATTAAGAAAGAACATTGCATCTTGGTCACAATGGACATTGGGTCTTTATATACTAATGTCCCTATTCAAAGGGGGCTGTGGGCAGCTGAACTCTTCCTATCAAGAGCTGACAGGATCACACTGTTTGTTTGTTTGTTTGTTTATTTATTTAAAAGGACAACGGACAGGTACATTAAAAAGATGGCTGCCCCAGATTTAGCACAATGCTAATTTCCATCTGTAGTCCTTATACAGTCAAAAATACAATTAAAATACATAATAGAATTAATTAAAATACAAGACGTAGACAATATACATTTGTGCAATGTGCAGTACAAAGTGCAGATAAAAAAGTGCAAATAAAAAGTGCCAGTTGCATTCATAAAGTGCAAAATAACAAGGTGCAACAGTTTTCATTATTATTTTGTAGCTATACATAATTAACACATAGATACAATGGTTTTAACACTAATACTGCGAGCAGGACTGTTGATCTAAAAGCCAGTCTTTAACTGCCCGTGAAAAACTGTGGAAATCTGCATTGTTCTTTAGATTGTCTGGGAGCCCATTCCATTCTTTAATGGCTTTGTAGGAAAAGGCTGATTGGGAGAAAGCAGACTTTCTCTTAGGAACATTGCAGTCTCCCCTGGACACAGATCTTAATGCTCTGTTGGTTAGCTGTGAGCGAAGCTGTACATATGTTTTTAAGGGGGGTGGGGCAGTATCATTAAGGATCTTATGAACCAAACGTACATCGGAAAACCTGATCAGATTGTCAAAGCTTAGTATGCTGTATTTTTCAAGTATATTGCAGTGGTGGTACCAGCGGGGCTTTTTATCCAGGACTTTCAAAGCCTCGTTATGTAATGATCTAAGAGAGTTTAAAACTGTCGGTTTGGCTTGAGACCATGACGACACACAATACAGGATATGAGATATAATTATTGCATTGAAATATGATTTAGCTGCTTCCAATGACAAAAAGCTCCTGATGTGCTGGAAGTTGGCGATGTTAAATTTCAGAACGCGGCAAACCTTTTTAACATGGTTTTTAAAATTGAGGTTAGGATCCAATATTAAACCTAGGTAATTGACTTCTTGGACATTTTTGATAATCAAACCATCCACATAGATATTTGGAAAAACACTCAGGTTTCTTTTATTAGAGAAATACATAGTGACAGTTTTTTCTGAATTCAGCGTAAGGCTCGACTCATTCAACCACTCTGTTACTTTGTTCATAGCTATAGATAGTTTATCTGCGACAAGATTTACATCAGAGCTGTGCGTAAAGAGAACCGCGTCATCAGCGTACATCAAGACCTCTACGTCATCACAGATGGAAGGTAGGTCATTGATGTACAAAGTAAAAAGCAATGGCCCCAAGATGGACCCTTGTGGTACACTGGTAGTACAGGGGCTAAAAGGTGAGGTCTTATCATTTATTTTTACGCACTGAAAACGATCTACAAGGTAAGATTGAAACCAAGTAATAGTGTTTGCTGAAAGATTAAAATTCAACAGTTTTGTTAACAGCACTGAGTGGTTAACGGTGTCGAAAGCCTTACGCAGATCCAGGAAAATGGCCCCAACCACCCCTCCTTTGTCTAAATTGGACTTAATCACCTCAAGAAAATAACAACAGGCTGTATCGGTAAAATGTTTTGAGCGGAAGCCAAATTGCATGGGGTGTAACACATTTCTATTGTCAAGGTGTTCAACCAGCTGTTCTGCAACAATTATTTCGATAACTTTCGAGACAGTAGGAAGTATACTAATTGGTCTATAATTTATCAATTCCTTTTTTGTTCCCTTCCTTAAAAATGGGCGTAACAACTGCAAGTTTACAAAATGAGGGGAACACACATTCTCTTAATGATTGGTTCGTTATGTACGTGATTGGACCAGTGAAAACCTCTTTATGTTTTTTTAAAAGGAGCGAATCAAGTCCCCAACAGTCTTTTGCTCTTGAGTTTGAAAGCGAGTTGATTATTTTATTGACCTCGCCTTCGCTCACAGATTCAAAGTCTAGAGCTTCCACAGGAATGGATTGTAATCCATCTGTGGGCCGTTCCGCCATAGCCCTAACAGAGGCTACAGAGGATGTTAAATGCAACTCTATTTGCAATAGTTGAGCTGTCCTTTGAAGTGACTTGTGTTACAGGTGTGAATGTTCCAGTATTACAAGAGTTAATGTTAAGTTCAATAGGTCCATTTCCAGTCCGCTCTTTCCCAGAGAGACTGTCTATGCACTTCCATATTATTTTACTATTACCCTTGGCTTGTTTGATAATGTCCAAAAAGAAGTCCGCTTTTGCTCTTCTAAGCTGTCCAGTTACTTTGTTTCTGAGGCTTTTAAAAATCAGTCGGTCAGTTTTCAGGTTTGACTTGAGATACTTTTTTAGGGACGCATCTCTATCCTTCATTAGAGCCCAAAGCCGCTCACTGAGCCACGGTAAGTTTTTTTTTACTGTTAAATCTTCGTGGCTCTGTTTTTGTAAATTTTAGAAGAATTTGAGAGATTGCATTTTTAAGAGTGCTACAAGCCTGCTCGACATCCTGGCCAAAAACTAAATTATTTTGGATAGTAGTTTCAATTTCAACATCTAAAATATCAGGCTTTGGAATAACTGATACATAGGACCTTTCTTTATTTTGATTTTTATAACGATATTTAGAGAGTTTCCTCGAAACCAGAGTGAGATTATGGTTCGATAAACCAGTTATTAAATTATATGTTTTATTAACCCTTTCTGCCTTATTAGTGAATATCAAATCTAACAAAGTTTTTGAGGCGCTAGTTATTCTGGTTGGATTCTTAAACATTTGAGTTAAATTAAACTGTTTAGCAAGGTGTTTTAGCTTATTGGACCGCGTTTTATCTACCCAATTTAGGTTAAAATCACCCATTACGATGGTTTCCTTGTTGCTTCATGCTTTTAATACGTCTTTAAACATGTCAAAAAATACATACTTCTCATTAGGTGGTCTAAAGTTTATCTGTCTACATTCGATATTCTTTTTAACATACAACATTACCCCACCTCCTTTTTTATGTGGTCGATCTTTTCTAAATATGTTGTAGTTCTGCATGGTATAGGTGCCTGCTGGGGAATGTTTTTTTAACCATGTTCCTGAAAGCCCCAAATAATCCAAGTTAGAGTCATACAATAATTTCTGAAGCTGATCCGTTTTAGATGGAAGACTCCTGATATTAAGGTGACCACCAAAAATCCCATTTGGTTTAACATCAGGGTCCCAGATAACTTTAGCATGGTTCACAGTTTGTAAGAGTTTTGTTTGCTGCTGTCTGTATGTTACCTTAGAGTTTGTAGGTTTTGGTTGACTATTCTTTTTTTCGTAGTCGTGGTTCTGAGACTATCCCATGGTCCGTTGCCGGCAATGTTAGCTCTGTTGCCAGCTCTGCCGCTGACTCAAACATTGACTCCGCTGCCTCCGACGTTGACTCCGCCGCCGGCTCTGATGTTAGCGCGCCGCCCACCGTCAGTGGTGGAAGCACCCATGCCACCCCACCTTCAGCCGCTACAATCGCCGCTGTTGGTCCATGCGGGACTATGATGTCATTTCCTACCGTTGCACCAGCCGCCGGGTGAGGTGTAGGCCCAGTTAGCTGAGGTGGAAGCCCAGTTAGCTGAGGTGGAAGCCCAGTTAGCTGAGGTGGAAGCCCAGTTAGCTGAGGTGGAAGCCCAGTTAGCTGAGATGGATGTCCAGGTAGCTGAGGTGGAAGCACTGTCAGCTGAGATGGATGTCCAGGTAGCTGAGGTGGAGGCCGAGTTAGCTGAGGTGGAAGCCCAGTTAGCTGAGATGGATGTCCAGGTAGCTGAGGTGGAAGCACTGTGAGCCGAGATGGATGTCCAGGTAGCTGAGGTGGAGGCCGAGTTAGCTGAGGTGGAGGTGCAGTTGTCTGGGGTGGATACCCAGGTAGCTGAAGTAGAGGCCCAGGCAACTGAGATAAAGGCCCAGTTAGCTGAAATGGATGCCCATGTAGTTGTAGTGGAGGCCCAGGTTGCCAAGTTAGCTGTAGCTCTATCCCAGGTAACAGAAGAGGAGGCCTGGTTACCTGCAGCTGCAGCCCAGGCTGAGGTGGAAGCCTAGCAAGCTTTAATTGTAGCTCATTTAGCTGGCCCCTGGTTAGCTGTTGTAGGCTGAGTGGCTGAGGTGGAAGCGTTGGTAGTTGTAGTTGAGATCAAGGTAACCGAGGTAGCAACCAGGGTAGCTGTGGTTGTAGCCTAGTTAGCTCAGGTGTTGTGTCTGCTAGCTGTTGTCCATTCAAGTCTGTCCTTAGAGCAGGACCAGGATTTATTTCAATATCACCGGACAGAAGCAGTATTATCAGAAGTTGCATAGCCCCCGGAATGATCGTGATGTAAATAATCGATTAGATCTACCAGGGGGTGGCCTAGCATGTCCATAGTCCAGACGTCTTGTGTACAAGAGGTGTTGACTCCTCTTTGCTGGGTGTAGAGCAGGATTATCCATTTTCTGAAGACAGATTAAACTCCAGCACTTACCACAGACTGCATCATCAAACTGGTAGAGATTGTGTTGACAAAAAACTACTTCATGTTTGACAATTCATTTTTTCTACAGACATCTGGAGTGAGCATGGGATCCAAAATGTCCCCCAGCTTTGCCTCCCTATACGTTGGTCTGTTCGAGGAAGAAGTGGTGCTGAATCCATCTAGGAACCCCTTCCAACAACATATTTCAACATACAGAAGGTACATAGACGATGTGTTTTTCATCTGGACCCCAACTGAAGATGAGCTTAGAGCTTTCCTGAATTTCATCAACCTACAGAACAGACATTTAACGTTTACAATGGCACACGACTTGCTTAAAATGAACTTTTTGGACATTCTCATCACTAAAAATGGCACCTCATTATATAGGAAACCAACTGACCGGAACTCTTTGCTACATGGTCAATCCTACCATCCTACACCCTTGTATATGTGTGTGTACATATATATATATATATATATATATATATATATATATATATACGCACATACATACATATACATACATGTATATATATGTATATATATATATATATATATATATATATATATACATATATAGTACAGTAGAACTCTGTTGATTGTTTTGTTATCTTTGTTTCCTGGTGCACATACCATCACGTCACCCATATCACAGATTATTTAAGATGGCGTCCATCACTATTATTATATATGACGAAGAGCGTTTGCTCGAAACGTGACACCTCTCTGAGTCTAAATAAACCGAACGCAAATTGAAGCCCTACAGTGTGCGAGACGTTTTTTTTGCCTTTTTCTACAGAAAGCCATGCATAAATAGTCCGTTTATTATTATTTCTGTTGTAGAACGCAACCTTGAGATTTTTCCCTGTATCGCCTGGTATACTGTGTCTATAATCAGAAACCCTGCGATGGACTGGTGACCTGTCCGGGGTGTACCCCACCTTTTGCCCCATGACTGCTGGAGATAGGCACCAGCCCCCCCACAACCCTGCTTAGGATGAACAGGTACAGAAAATGGATGGATGGATGGATAATCAGAAACCTCTCTTAATTGAACCGTCATATGCATTGTTTTGTGTACACATGTTTTACTAAGTGTTCACCTTCCACACAATGAAGAATACCAGTTACCATCACAACAATGTCCAAAACTCATTAATTACAGTGACCATTTAATTAGAGTGATTGACAGGGTTCAATAGCGCAACATTGTTTTACACAGCAAATAACAAGACAGACAGATGTTGAACAAATGCCTGACAGCTGATTGTTCCCTCACTGGCTTAGTCTCTTACAACTAAATGCTGGGTTCATTCTTTGCTCCCACACCGAAATTGAAAGCTCTTACATAATAAATCAAGAGTGCATTATAATTCAGAAAAACAACATAGGACATTATTATTTCACACCATCGTCTTTGTGTATGTTTAGAGATTCTCCTACAATAAATGTTGTTTCTGACTCACATTTCAAAGTACTAATAATGGGCACCATATGTAACCATAAATATTGGGCACCATATGAGCATGAGTATCTTCATAGGTGTTTTTCTCTGAATCTGAACTTAACTCTTTAGGCGCCAAAGTCACAAAATTGCGACAAGCAACATTGATGACTTTAGCGAGCCACAGCCCAAAATATGATCCCTCATATAGTTACTGCTAACACCAGGAGATGGTGAACATCTGCAATTTAAATCTGTGTCACTATGGAGAGTTTTGGAGAAAATTAAGTTTTAAACCTGCCCCCCTGGTCGAGGGAGTAGTGTTTGCAAGCGGAAGATAAACAGAGCGAGTTTTAGAGGGAGAAAACTTACGATGCTAAGAGGTCTGTTCACTGCTGACGAAGCACTTCTTCAAGTAATGGCTGACTCAGATTCTAAAGAGGAATATTCACCTTCTGATCAAGATTTTTAGTTGTCCAGTAAGAAAGAAAGTCTCGCTCCTTATGTGAGCAGTGACACCAAGTTCCATTTGCCATGACAGTCCACAAACAGCACATACTGGGTCCGATGCTTTGCTTCACCGTGCCCAGGGTGGGAGGAAGGGATGAGGTGGGGGTAGCAGGGGTTGTCATAACACCGCTAATGATGACAGAGGTAGCAGGAAAGTAAAAGCCTGCGAACATAGCAGCAGACATGGTAGAAACCGTGGGAGAAAATACACTGCTAGTGGGTGGAGGAGGCAGCAGAGGTGTTCACGGTCCCGCTGTAAATGACGACGATGATGATGATGATGGCTGAGTTTGCTTGAGAGATGAGGAACAAGTGGATCAGACATTTTGATGGGCCCGTTGGGTATTGTAGAGACAGGGATCTGTCGAATTCTGAACCCATTGATTTCCTATCTACTTTGTTAGATGGTGAATTCTGGAGCCTCATCTCAAATGAAAACTAACAAAAAATTATATATATATATATAGCTCTCTTCCCTTGGCGTCCTCTAAATTGCCGCTAAAGTAAGGCTCACCTGAGTACTATCAGGCTATCAAATATTCAAGAACACAACTCACCTGTGAACTTCCCTTCCTGCAGTTCCTCTCGCCTCCATTCCTCTGTGCAGTGTTAATGGATCCAGCGATCATCATCTAACATTATCTCAAAACTTTTACTTCATTTTACAACTGGTCTCCCTCAAGGTGTTCTGCATGTGGGTCAGAAACCTTAATAACATGACAAGGGGAGGATCTACTTATCTGCTAAATGTTTCTGATTAGGTCCATGCAATTCTCCACATTGGCCATTGCCATTGTCTCTTTTTGCCCTGCAATGGACAAGGTGAACCCTGCCTCTCTTTCAAAAGACTCTGTCACTGCAATCATTTCTGGAATCACACATTTCTGAAGAAATGTCTATTTCTGTCTGGATTCCTTTCCAAGTCCAAAACTTTGAATGCTCTAAATTCACTAAAGATGGACTTTGAACAATCTATCTATTTGCATTGGCACTGTGATAGGGTGCTGACCTATCCAGGTGGAATTTTGTTCCCAGAATAAACTAAAGACTCTGTGGCTTGAAATAAATAATACATACGTCTTTGCACATCTACAGATTAAAATACTTACCCATTCCTCTTTGCAAAATAGCTTCAGCTCAGTCAGAGTGGATGGAGAACGTCTGTGAACATTAATTTTTCATGTCTTTTCTCAGATTCTCAGTTTTATTTTGGCCTTGACTTTAGCGAGCCCAATACTAATACATGACTATTTGATCTAAACCATTTTCTTTTAACTCTTGGCTGTATGTTTTAGGGTTGTTTTCCTGAGATGATATATGATGCACTGAACAGTGCTCTGATGTGAAAGCTTGGGATATTGTTGTATAGCCTAACCCTTAGTCTTCTCCACAACTTCGTTCCTGACCAGTCTGCTGTGCTCCTTGGTCTTCACGATGCTGTTTGTGTATCAGTGTCCTTTCTTTTCACAGACCAGCTGGAGTTGTGATGAGAAAAGAATTACACACAAGTGGACCATTTGTATTATTGGGTTAACCGTGGCTCAGGAGTGAGTTCATCCTGTAACCGGAGGGTTGCCGGTTTGATCCCCCGCTCCATCTGTCCTGGTCGTTGTGTTCTTGGCCAAACATTTAACCCACCTTGCCTATTGGTCAAGGTCAGAGCGCCAGGTGGCGCCAGTGTACGGCAGTCTCACTTCTGTCAATGTGCCCCAGGGCAGCTGTGGCTACAATGTAGCTTACCATCACCGTTGTGTGCCTGAATGAGTGAATAACTGAATGTGGGGCTCCTCAGGACTACATAAAGCCCTATACAAGTACAGGCGATTTACCAATTGTTATTAAGGTATCTTTAGAAGGCAATTGCTTGCAATTAAGTTTTCTTTAGGGGTGTCAGAGTAAAAGGGGTATAATGAATATGCACACTTTATAGATTTTTGTTAGTATAAAATTAGAAACACTGAATCTTTTGTCAGTACAAAAACTTGAAAGGATATTGATGCATATTGATATCCTCCACTATTATATAAATATATTACAAATATGAAAAAATGACCTCACTGCTGACATTGCTTCTCTACTTCATTTAACTCGTACAACCTGAGCGGGGGCGAATGCCGATATGAAAAAAAAAAGACTAACATCCGACAATACCAGCGCTAATGGAGATATATTGGGTATAACTAATAATTTTCCTTGCACTGCACAATTAAGCACTGCTTTGTGTGGGTCTACCACATACAACATGCGAAAGTGCAATACTGAAGGGGATACTTTTATATAAATATCAGGAGTGGTCCAAGTCCAACTGCTATATGGAAGGTATAGAAAAAGCAGGGACTGGTGTTTTAGTGAAAATAATAATTAAAAAAGATTCTTGGTGCATGTCATGTGAGTAAAGTACAACAAAACCTTTCAGTTAGGAAAGAATTTATGTGACATGACTCTTGTAAAACTGTAAATAACTCCCTGAATTCTCAACTTCTAGTAGGTCTCATCTTGACTAGAAAGGCAAGGCAATTTTATTTGTATAGCACACTTTTAACAACAAGGTGATTCAAGGTGCCTTGTAGAAAAACCCAACGAGATCAATTCCTCTTAGCTATTGGACATTGAGGACAGGAGCAAGGCATCGGCTGGGATCTGAACTAGAACCATAGCCAACAAAAAGCAGCTGGCCTCTCATGTTTTACTAAAATTACTACAGGAAGACAAGGTAGGCTGCAATGGCTGGGGAGGATCCCCCGCTTTCGCTCCCAGCGTCCTTTGGTAGCTAAAAAGATCTAAAGAGACTAAGGCAAATGGACACATGCCCCAGAAGCTCTTGATGCTTTGGGACATTCCTCCGCAGCTGACATTTGATCAATGTTTCTCCCTGTGTGGAGCTGCCGCAGAAAGCATGTTGGTGGGTGGGGGTGGTGGGGGGTTTGGCTCTCCTCACGGCCGTGTCAGAGAAAAAAAAGCAACCCTTCCATCAGAGTGTGTCCTTGTGGGCTTTTGCTATTTACTCTCACTACTGTAATGGAATGCTGCTTGGTGTCAGCAATCCAGTTTTTCCTTAAAGAAGCATTAAGTAATCCATCACTTTAATCAACCTCTATCAGCCACCTAGAGAATGCACAGGCATCAATATGAGCTTGGCTGAGCTTTCACTGCTCTGCAATTGACGCTTGTACTAATGCTTGCGTTTCTAGAATAGAGAGAGAGAGGGAGATAGAGAGCAACTACATAATGAAAGCAGAGACACTGACCAAGGCTGATTCCCTAAAAGCAGTGTTTCCCAACCCTGCTACTCAAGGCACACTGTTCTGCATGCCTTAGATGTTTCCCTGCTTCAGCACAGCCCATTTCAATTGATGGCTGATTAACAGGCTTTTGCTGGACTGCAATCATTCCCTCTCGACCCTCTGCCCACCACCAGTGGGTGAAGTGTCTTGCCCAAGGACAACAACGTCAGTAAGGGTTCGAACCGGGAACCCACCGGTTACAGGACGAACTCCTACCTCCTGAGTCACTGCTGCTCCTATGAGTAGAAGTGAGTACTATGGTGTAAGACCAGCGTCACTTGCAACACAGAAAGCAAGAGGCTTTGTTTTCTCTTTTCAAAGCAGGTTTTATAAGCTTCCTGCAAAACTAGTAAAGAAAACAAAAATAACTTTCTGCACAACTGACTTTATGAAAATAGGACAGAAATGTACTGGGGCCCCCCGCCTATATGTTGTTCAGTATTGGTGGAGTCATCCAGGGCCGTCTCTAGCTTTTAGGAAGTACCTGGGCTTAGCCTGGACAAGATGTTATTTTTTGAAAGAAAGAAAAAAAGCGTGTTACAGTAGATTAAAGACTATAGCATACACAGTAAGGTACCTAAATTCTAATTTATTTTCCAATGCATGCATGTGTGTCAGGATGTGGTGTTTTTCCTGTGTCTGTCAGTTTACGTGTCACTTATAGTCTCCGACTGCCCCTTGTTTCTCTGATTGTCTCCCCTCTGTATTTATACCTCTCTGTTTCCCCTGTCCTTTGTCGGTTTCTCAATGAGTGTGCGCCATATAATTGCCGTTGTGTGTTGACGTGTCACAACGTGTCTCCCCCACAAGTTCTTGTGTGTTTCCTGGCTTCTAGTTCTCCTGAGTCTACAGTAAGATTGAATAGTTCTCTATTAAATGACTATTTCAACTAGAAACTCCTCCCTGTGTCTGGGTCTTCAACCAAATAACATGACATCAGTGTATCAGTGTATACTTCTTTATCTAATGTACAATCTAATATGGAATTTGTTGTGTTTTGGAAAATGACATCTGAAAACAGCAAAACCAAACAATATTTTAGTTCAGTCAATCTTTCTTCCCCTGTTTTGTTGGTCTCCCCCTTCTCTCCTTTACTTGACACACCCTTCCTTTTCCCCTATGTCTTTGCTTTTTCCAGCTCTCTCCTTTCACCAGTGAACTACCAAAAAAACTGTTTTTGGCATTAGATTACTAACAAACACTGTACACATGCTATCATTCGTACACTATTCACCCTATTGCTGTCTCTTTCTGTCTATATCTCTATTTGTTGTCTCTCCTCTTATCCTTCTCATAACTTGGTCATCTCCCATCATTGTTATTGTCTTGGTTTGTCTGTTTGGCTCAGTCAATAATGACATAAAGATGAATGAGCATATGAGGTAAAGCAAGGCATTATATTTTCATTCATTAGGTCTTCAATGATATACTGTTATTGACCTGTTTTACATTTGCTTCTATCTATATTTTAATAGGTATTATGATAATTGGAATTAAATTACCTTTTCTGATTCATTATCTATAACACAATGTCACAATAAATAATTGTTACCAGTTCACATGCCTAATGATGATGCTGCACCTACTGCTCCTGCAGGCTCCTCCCCCTTTAGATCATCTCTCATACCCTCTATAATCATGACATTACAATTGAAAAGCGTGCAAAGTATGATGATTGTAAACTAATAACACAAAATACAAACTAAATATCCTTATGTAAACAATTGGGTTACATCAACTCACGATGCATCAAGAGTGTTACAAAATTATTTACTTGGCTAGCACAAACAAAATCTATTCAAATAACTGTGACCAATTTCCATGTATGATAGGATCAGCTCTGCTCCTGCTGGCTCCTTCTGTCTAGAGCTCATATTTGCTTCCTTCTACTAAATTGTTAAATTAAATCAAAGTATGCAACAAACCGAAGGAAAACAAGTTGCACATATAGCAATATGATAATGTAACACAAGCAAGTGGACAACAACAACAAATCAACATGTTCAACAAGAATAGAAGCATTCAGCCTTCCTGTCTAAAGCAGCACTTCTCTAATCGGGCATGCTGTGGAGTTCTGCAGGAGGAACGTGAGTTAAAGAAATGAGAAGAGCTATAAAATAGGTTTTTTTAAATCAACAGAAAAGAACAAAATAAATCCACTATTTTACATATGATCTTTTTTTTTCTTTTTTGGACTGTTTCTGCTCTGTAATTTAAAAATCTATTTTGTTGCTTTTGTGTTAGTACTTTTTCATTATTTTCCTAAGTCCATGTACTTACTAAGGATAACTAGTTTGCTGCCAACAGGACAGCTAAATCATGCATAAGTTTGCCTTTGTGGGTCATTCCACGTTATAAAGATAATGTCTTACTTTTAGCCTCTCTTGAAAAACCTAAAGAGTTGCAACTGTTTTTTGTCAGAATTTTTCTATGATCCATTGGTTTCTGCTAGTCTTTAAAATATTGCTAATTATAATATATCTTCTGGTTTGGTGCTGTACAGTTTTTTGCGCAGGCATTTGTACAAAGCAGTCTCGTTAGGAGAGGGGAGAGGCCATATGGTCACCGTAGTGACATAATAACTATGGCAAGCCATGGTATGGCAAGGCGTTAGTATACATCTAGATTAACGTATAATATACGCCTTATTTTTGATACCGTTGGCTTGCCATAACTGACTGTAACCTGACACTGAGCCGATCAGTTGTGAGTGATTGCGAGAGCGGTGAGCCTGTGGCTGATGAGTAAACCAACAGACTAAAAAACATCCGGGACTGAAGCCCCAACAAAATCGGCTGCCGATCCAGGTGCAGCTGGATTCACCTATTCGCAGATTTTTTTCATGGAGTGCGACTCCAATTTATTAGCAAGAAATCAGCCTATTTGTGACATTTTTTCAAAGAGCATGTGTAAGATATTCAAAAGAAAATGCAGCTTGAGAAGCTGAGAGACCTAGGTGCAATGCTACTTGACACACTATTGACTGGTGTTTGCAAAGTAGCCAATCCAACAGCATTGATTTTCCTTGGCACTGACTGGCTGTACCCCCGAGGAGTGCAGTGTGTATTAATGCATACTACCAACTATTCGGTGTTTGAAATATTAAAATAGACAGCTGTAAGAGTTCTTAGCGGGAGTCTCAAGTACAGAGTTTAGCTACTCGCAGTTAGCTATGGTCGCTAACCCCCATGAACCCAGGGGTCTGCTGTTTGCCACAAATTTCAGATTTTTACTTTAAATTGAAAACCACCTATCTGCTTCCTCATGCTTCCCAATTTGTATTGATCTCTGAAACAATTACAGCCCAATGAAATCCATTGAAGTGTGTGGCTGTAACGTGACAAAATGTGAAAAGGGTAGGGTATGGCACTCTTGTGAACACAAGTATAATATTGTTCTCTGGTTTAACTTTTTGGAGAAGACTGTCTTGGCACACAGTTTATGTTTTATTCCACATAAGCCTAATATTTGAGCAGAGTAACATGCTGTGTCAACATGCCAAAGCGAGTGGACTCCCTGCAGCAGCTGTTTGCTTTGCTGCACACTCTGGTCACATTTCTGAGGACAGGCACTCAGCCTGTTGGGACGGTGCTCACATATGTTCTCTGCAAAAGAGTGATGTAAGCAACCTGTTTATTTGCCAACTGTGCAACAAATGTTTGCTTATGAAGGCAATTTTCCGTGGTAGGAATTTCAATAGTAGGGAAATATCACTATTATTAAAATTACTATTAAATAGGGACGTAGGAATGGGTTTAAAATTGGGGGGAGGGGAGCTATCGGAAACCTGACAGATCCTTTAATGGTTTGAACAAAAATATTTCTTAAATTAACAACACTGCCAAACATTTACCAGTAGATTTTATTTTACTAAAGAAATACATTTGTAAAGGTAAATAATTCAATAATTTGAAGTGCAAACATGTGACGTGCAAAACAAAAGGCTGAAAAACGTTGGCCTTGGCAAAAGGTGTATCCGGATGAATTTGACAGACAGCAGCATAGTTTAATCTGTGTTGTGTCATTGTGGACCGGAGCCAAGTTTTGAGCCTACAGAGGACACTAATGCCTTTTTGTTTTGTTTTTGTTTTTAAATCACCAAATCATGTAAAGCACCTTGAATTACCCGGTTGTTGAAAGTGTGCTATACAAATAAAATTGCCTTGCCTTGCCTTGTCCACACGTAGCCGGGTATCTCACTAAACGAAGATAGTTTTCTACAGTTTGGCCTGTCATCCACATGAAAATGCAGATTTACAGCACCAAAAACAAATCTTTCCAAAAACTCCGGCCGAAAAGAAGATTTGCGTTTTCTCCGTTTTAAGCGTTTGCTTGTGGACAGAAATAGCTGGAGTTTTAAGTTCCGCAACATCACGGTGCGTGACAAAAATGCTCCGACATCACTTGTGCGACTTGCGTTTCCACTCAGAAACAGCATTTATGCCTCAGAGACGTGTTGGCGTCATCGATTGTCCAAGCGCTTTTTGTTTGCTTGCTTTCACAAGCTCAATCACTGCTCTATGTAGAGTTAGAACGTTACTCTGAGTGGATAGGATTTGGGTGAAATTGGGAGAATTTTTTATTTTTTTTTTCCCGTCTACGTGTGTACATGGCATTAGCCTTTAAGGGGCTGGGTAGGTGACAAGACCGCGGTGTCTTTCAAATAAAAGCATTTGAGTAATATATTTCAAAGTCAAATGTTTTTGTGGATATGATTTGAACCCAGGACATTCTTGTTACAAGACAACAGAGCTACCAACTGCACCACAGTGCAGCCCCTAGATTGTCTGACTGCCTGCCTAGACTACAATGCCCCTGGGCAGTAAATGAAGGTAAAAAAAAAACAAAAAAAAAACATATGGAAACACAGCTGCTGTGCTGGAGCACTAGTATTTGAGCCATAAAGCTTGTTAAGAATACATATCACCGTGGAGTATATGGGAAAGCCTGGAGAGTTTTCAACAGGTTCTAACAATTACCTTGGCACAGGCGTATGACACAGGAAATGTACTCTGTGGGATAGCTTTTATCCTCAGGCCATCACACTGGCCTCCTCCTGGTATAATAGACATACTAATTTTGGTTCAAAATGTATCTCATACATCTTTCTTTTTTTTACATTTATTCAAGAACATTAAATTAGGAGACTGAAACAATGTTGTTTGTTTTATTATTTAAAATATTACCAGCTTTAAATTAAGTTTTTTTTTAAAAAGCAGCCATAATTTAATACAGACTATAACTTATTTTTGCTGTTATGTTGCTAAAGTAAAGAGTTATGTGTTAAAGTCACCGTTGCAATCAGACATCATCAGCATGAATATCATAATACCTTTGGGCTTTCAATAATCTATTTAAACTGTTCCTTTTGTCAGTGGACTGCTATGACATCTGTTTGGTTTTGTCTGCACAAGTTTAAATATACTGTGTATATTCTGTCATCCACACAGGGTGAAAATCATACATACAGACATACAGACAGATATATACAGTCTGACTGGGTCATTTTAGGACTTGAAGTTTATCCAGTTTGTTTGCCAAAGATCTGATGTTGCCCATTATGATCCATGGGAGATATGGTTTGAATTAGGGATTAGGTGGGCCGATATTTCAGGCTGATATTTACCATTTTTTTATTTATCAGCATCGGTCGATTTACCTTTAAAGTCTGGCCCATCCGCAGGCAGCCCGGTGCTGCTGCTGAATGTGATGGGCCGCGAGCCAAAACTTTGGGAATATTTTCCTTGGAGTCAAAGACAAGGCTTCACTTCTGATATTTCAAAACCCTACAGTCATATGTTTAGTGTATTCTAAAAGTTAATTGTGAAGCTTTGGAATAAAAAAAAGCTGCATAGAACCGTTGGTAACCGGCGTAATGCTTCAGTATTTCATTGTTCACTCGATTGTAGTTCCCTTTGAGGACTGTCTCAAACCATCAGCTGCTTGTTTGCTTAACATACTAGGTCCAGTTTTATATGTTACTTTGTTTTTGTCCTGAATGGGAGTGGGAGAATTTCACTCAGTGTGTGGGGTAGAGAAGACGGCTGCTCCACTGCAGCATTAATCGTTACTCTGACCCTCTTTCACAGAGAGTAATTGACTGATTTGAAACATCTAGAGAGTGATCTTTTTTCCCCTTCTTTGTGCACATTAGCTGAAGCTCAGTCACTGATTATTGGTTCAGGGTGATGTCTGGCCTTAAGGGATATGTGGTGTATTATGTGCTTGAAATAAGTAAATACACCCCTATGATTTTGTACTAAACAACCCACACTGGCTGCATCTGACTGACTGCTGGGACTTCAAGGTTAGACACCAAATGATCCTCATTGAACCAGTCACAATTAGAAAAGTCAATGTTTCTGTTAAAACTACCCATGGCCGAAGTCCATCAACTTGTTCTGTCTCACCGCACTTCAGCAAAACATCTCCAATGTGTGTTATAGGCAGCAAATGAAACTATTTAGATCACCAATACAAGTGTTCATTTTTATTTATTTAGTTTTACAGCACACATAGCATTTCATTTTTTACGGTTTTTCCTACATACCTTTAGAGAAAATGCAAATGGCTCTCCTTCCACAATGGCGTTCTTGTTGCCACTTTTCCACAATAGCCAGCTTTGTTAAGTACATGACCAATAGTTTTAATCATGTCAAAATATCCTCCCAACTGAGCTTTTGATCTCTACAGCTGCTTCAGAGTTAGCATGAGCCTAGTAGCTGTTTCAGACTCATTTTATTAAGATACCAAGGGCCTGATTTATCAAGGGTTTGCGCTTGTAAGAATGTGCGCAAACTTCACAGCGGGCGTAAAAACATGCAGAAGGTGATTTACTAAGCAGGCACAGGGAGGACTGCGCCTGTTAAACCTGGAGCAAGATGCGTGCAATCCATTTAGCGCTTTTGCCCTTGATGAATACGCAATGTGGGCGTTTCTGTCAGAAGACGCAAAATATTGGGAGAAGAACATGCAAATGAATAGGGGTTCCACACGCAGTCTGATTTAGCAAACAAACTTTTTTTGCGCCAATAAAAAGCATGTCTTAACTTTGTGCTACCGTGATTCAACATAAGTTTATTATTGACAAACAAAAAATATCATTCACACACACTCCAACCTAATTGTAATTAACACACTAATGGCCGTAAACCGGACAGTTATGTCAATTTTTCCCCGTTTTTTCCAAAGACGCATCATAACTCAGTACAGACTCAACGCGTTTGCACCTGCTGTTTACTTGTTTTTTTCTCATTAGTTTTCACCGGAGTAGTTGCTGATCTTCCAGGGGTTTAATTAATAAACTATAATAATTATGTACAATACCACAATGATGATTACATATATGACATTTTACAAACAAAATTCATACATTTCAGATTACATACAAAAGCCAGATGTGATTAACTTTTACATTTCCAACCTTCAATAAAATACCTAAAACATTCAGGTAGATCCAAAGCTCATGCCCTTTAGTTCTCTGATATTTTCAGATAATGTATTCCCTTCCTGAGATGCTCTGCACACAAGCATATCGAGTACAATAGGTGTGTATCTGATCCGAGTAAATGAACTCTTCATAAAACGATTCTGGTTTACCTTTTAGAATATTTTTTTTATGAATATGAGTAGGTTGTGCTGCAACTTGACATTTAATAGACTTGACTAAGCGAGCAGCCTTGTTCTGGACAAGCTGCAGCTTTAATAAGTCTGACTCTGGAATACAGTGCCTGCATGGAGGAGGAGGGGTGTGTGTATACTGCACACAATAAGTTTATTAATGACAAATGAAAAATATTGTTCATAAACATTCTACCCTAATAGTAATTAACTCTCTAACAGTCATAGGCTTGACAGGTATGTCCTTCTTGTTTTCCTTTTTTTGCACATCATGAATCCACTGCGCCTATTCCCCCTCTCTTTGGCTGTGGTGCAGCGCATAGGGAAGAAAGGCTGGCACACACAGCAGTGGATGCAAAGTCCTCATTTGAATACAGCTCTTTGCGTCTGTTATCATTTGCGGACACGATCTTAGTAGATCATGCAAATCAGGAAAACGCCTTCCGCGCAAAATTTGCGCCAGGCGCAATATTGTGCTCTTTATTTGGAATATTGATAAATCAGGCCCCAAGAATTTTGTCAAATGTCCTCAAACACAAAGTTGTGACATCATGGCAAACTTAGTTGTACATGTTTTCGATAATTTCAGGACATGTGGTGGTGAACTTTTAATAAACTTTTAATAAGGGACCCCCTATCAAGACAATTGAGATGTCAAAAATGCTCCGACATCATTTGTGTGACCTGTGCTTACACTCAGAAACAGCATTTATGCCCTCAGAGATGTGTTGGCATTATTGATTAGCCAAGCGCTTTTTGCTAGCATGTTTTAGAAGCTCAGTTACTGCTGTATGTAGAAGTCAGACAGTAGAAAATTATTCTGATTGCATAGGATTTGGGAGAACTTCTGCCCCTACATAGATGCCTATGAATGTGATTAACAACGTACGTATGCAGTTAGGAGTGGATGGAGTTTTTTTAGTTTTGTTTTTTTAAATGAGGTGGTGAGGATATTCGGTTTTAAAAAATCCCGGCTACGTGCGTACGTGGCCTCAGACCCCACAAAGGACCCAACTAGCATCGACAGACACCAAAGTACATACCTAAGCTATGGAAATATAAAGCTCAGTTTGAAATTCTTCTTATTTTCTATTCAATGATCCAGATTATTCAGTCTCATCAATACACACAACATAGCACAAACTGTGAGGCAGCACGCTTTATTCAAGTAATCTGAGGTAGAGCTGATAGTGGCTTCCAGTAAATTTGATTCACAGCTGCCCTTGTTTCAAGATGCACTTCACTGAACTGTTTCGCGCTTGCTTCAAAATTCCATTTAGCAAGTTCAGGATGCTTTAAGTTTTCCTTCTTCTCTATCAATGACCTTCAAGGACACTTTGATAGACCACCGTAGCTTTTGAAGGAGAAATAATTTCGAGTGAATTGTGAACTAAACAAGATAAGATCAGCCTTGTTGTACCCAGGAGGAAAATTGTCTTTTGCTCTACGAGCCCATTTCTCCCACAGGGACAGTACAACTTATCATGTCATCTCCCATCAAGGAGCCTGTGCCGAACTATACGGACTGACTCTGTGAATTCAGAGCACACAGGAAGCTGTGGATCAGTGAAACAGAAAAATAGAGGCAATGCTGTAGTCTGTTAGTCTACTATTTATAGTAGAAACTCTTCTAAAAATCATGATTGCCATATGGTGGAACATGATAATTCGAAACATCTATTATTTATAGGAAGTGTCCATGAACAGTTTGTTGATTAGATAGAAATGTAGAAGTAATATTTGGCTTTTTAACTGATCTAACTAATCATATAATTACCATGGAGCTATCTGTTAGCATGATGCTTGACATACAGTATATTAGGCATGCTGATATCTTGGCAAAACCTTGTAATAGCAGCCTTGATGGGCAGCACCTGTTGTCCAGATTGTTTTGGTCTGTTTTAACGGGTGTGAAGTCAAAGTGAACCAAACCAAATGAAGGTGGGAATTTCCCCACAGACTATTATGGTGTGGAAATGCCAATGGCACTATTGGTAGGTTCCAAAAGGACACCAAAGCTAGTTTTGGAAGGAGGACATTAAACGTATGGCTTTCCCAAAGCCTTGATGTCAAGTTTATAAAAAAAGGGGCCTATGTTTAAAAGCTAAGTATGTATCGTAAAGCAAATTAATTCAAATAAGGTAACTATTTCAAATAATCGCACATGGGACGAAACGTCAAATATTCACCTTGAATTTTACTCACACTACAATGTTCCCCATTTGGACTTCGCAACAGTGCACCAAACATGGGACATAGAAAAGTGGGAGAAAGTATTATTTTTCGAAGAACAAATGTATCTACATGGTGCTAATAGCTTTCAACGTTAATGCAATGACAAATCTATCCAAATGGAGATCTTACGTCCATCATTCATCATCTTCTCTCTCAGTAAGTGAGGCACTATGGGAGAGAATTGTTGAACCTCATTTGTGTTTGGACTGTTTTGATTCAGTTGAGCTTTTGAAATTATCAAGGAAATTAGCCTCATCTAAACCTTCAACTTGCATGTTGAAACCAATCCCAACCAAATTATTTAGGGAAGTGTTCCCTTTGGTTCCTGGCCCCATTTTAGATATGATTGTCAGGTTTCGTGGGTTTTGCTTTCTTCCTTCCGCTTCATTTCTTTCCCCTCTGTACCCCAAGCTGCTCTCTTGTTTTGTCCCTCCTGTTTGTGTTTAAACTTAGTTCTTTTCCTTATCTAGTTTTATCATGTTAGTTTATTCTGCCACTTCCTTGTTTCTGTATTTCTTCTTGCTCTTAGATGTTTTCACCTTTTGTTTGTGTCCTCATTTGTTTCCTTAGTTTATTCCCTCTAGATAGTTTCCTAATTTATTTCTTCCTTCTGCTCTCTAGTGTTTCCTTAGGTATCTCTCCTAGACTTCTTCTTCTTAAGTTTTTTGGCGGTTGGCAAACAACAGTTCGGTGCATTACCGCCATCAACTGGCTTGGAGCTCTTTTTAGGAACTGAAATAAGGCAATAATACTTTTACATCCCAAATTCCTTTGCAAAATATCTTTTATGTCTAACTTCATCTTATTTCTTTCCAAGTTATAAATCAGTTGTGTTCTTTCGTCTGTATAATTTTGACAATAAAGTCAAACATGTTCTATATTTTGTTTAACTCCACAATGATGACAGTTTCCTGTTTGGTGCTTTCCTATAATAAATAAAGTGCTATTCAACCCAGTGTGTCCAAATCTAAGTCTAGATATTATTGTCTCATACCTCCTGGTCCTCTCTGTCCTTCTCATTTCTCCTGTTTTCCTTTGAATAGAGTAAAACCATCTTCCTGTCCTTTCCTCCTCCCATCGTTTTTGCCATCTTTCCCTCATTTTCTGTTTTATAATTCCTTTCATTTCAGCTCTACTGATTTTAATGTTTAAGTCTACTTGATTTCTTCTTGCAGCCTCTTTTGCTATTTTATCTGCCTCTTCATTTCCAAAAATCCCATAATGTGCTGGTATCCAAATAACCTGACTTCTAATCCCATCATATTTGTTCTGAAGATAGTTTGTAACACCTCAATTAGTATATCGGGTCTTTTTTCTGAATGGCTATTATCCAAACGTATTAATGATGAACTGGAATCTGAACAGATTATTGTGCGTAATGGTTTATTTTCCTCCACCCATTGAACAGCTAACAATATTGCCAACATTTCTCCTGTGAATACTGAGAGCCCATTATTAATCCTTTTTCCTACTTTTTTCTTAAATTCTGGAATTATAAAAGCCACACCCACTTGATTATTATTTTTTTTGATGCATCTGTAAAAATTTTAACATACCCATATTGTAAATTAATATAATCCTGTACTATATGAGCATTTAAATTAAATTTCTTATCTTCATTTCTCTTGTGTAATAAATTAAGGTCTACTTTTATAATTGGAAATATCCATGGTGGAATTATTGATAAAGGAACAACAGGGCTAACATTATTCTGATCAATTTGTATTTCTATTGCCTTCCTGGCTGCTACCCATCCAAAACTTTTGCACTTTTTCACCTCTTTCTGCCAACAAGGTTTGACTATTTCTTGAACAGGATGATCCTGTCCAAGCCCTTGCAGTTTCACTCAGTAATTTAATGTTAGTTGATCCCTTCTGATATCAAGAGGCATTTCTCCCATTTCTACTTGTATTGAAGCTGTTGGTGTTGATTTTGTTGCACCTGTACAAATTCTCAAAGCTTGGTACTGAATATAGTCTATTATTTTTTTTTTCTGCTGCTGAATTATAAACTATGCATCCAAAATCTAATACTGACCTAATTAAACCAATGTATATGGCTCTCAACGACGTCCTATCTGCTCCCCAATCTGTTCCCACTAAATATCTCATTATATTTAACACATTTTTACATTTATTTATTATATTTTGAATATGTATTGTTCACGTTCCTTTCTCATCAAACCATATTCCAAGAAATTTGAAATATTTAACTCTTTCTAATTCTTTCCCATATAACTTAATTGATACTTCTGTACCAACTCTTTTCCTCGTAGCAACCATTATCTTAGTTTTATCCACAGAAAACTTAAATCCCCATTTATGTGACCACTCTTCTACCTTTAAAATTGCTCCTTGTAATTTTTTAGCTATACATTTTAATTTCCTTCCTCTTGTCCACATTGCCCCATCATCTGCAAAAAGTGAATATTTTATTCCTCCTTCTACCTTATTATATATATCATTAATCACACTTGAAAATAATAAGGGACTCACTATACTCCCCTGTGGAGTTCCATTATCAACATTATAACTCTCAGAATAATTCTTCCCTATCCTTACTGTTATTTGTCCATTTAAGAGAAAATCCATCTGTACATCCGACCTGTAATACCCATTTTCTTCAATCTAATTAACAAACCATCCCTCCATAGCATATGATATGCATTTTCTATAATATATCAATGTATCATTAATAATTTTCTCCATTATTTTACATAAATTAGAAGTCAATGCTATTGGTCTATAATTTTCTGGTTTTGTATCATCCTTACCTGGTTTACGTATTGGAATAATCATTGCTTCTTTCCAATTCTGTGGTAATTTCCCATCTCCCCAAATCCTGTTGTAAAATTTTAATAATATTTCTTTGGATACCTCACTAAGTTGTTTTATCATGACATAACAAATTTGGTCTTTTTCTGGACTTGATATCTTAAATTTCTTAATTGCTCCGTTCAATTCTCCTTTTGTAAATGGTACATTTAATAAATCATTACTCTCCTCCTCTTTCCTTAATAGTTCTTCATTCTCATCTAGTGTCTGCTCTTTCCCTCTTTTCCTTTCTTCATCAAAACTGTCTGAACTATGAATTTTAGCAAATGCTTTTGCCATCATATTAGCTTTTTCTTCATTTTTAACTGCTACTATTTCTCCATCATTTAAGATGGGATATCCATACTCTCTTTTTATCCCATTCATTCTCCTTATCATTGTCCACACTTGATTTAATTTAGTGAATTAAATCACTGAATTACAAAAACTTCTCCACAGATCTCTCTTTGCATTTTTTATAATTCTTCTCAATTTACTCTGTGATCTTTTATATTCAATAAAATTCTGAGCACTATGATTTCTTTTCAACATTTTGATAGCTTTATTTCGTGCTTTAATTGCTTCATCACATTCCTTTGTCCACCACGGTACCATCTTCCTCTTGGTCTTACCTCCTTTCTTCTTTATACTTCGGTTTGCCGCTTCTAAAATCGCACAACATACAGATAAGTTTAAATAATTAACATCACCATTTAAATCAACTTTTTGCAATTCTTTTTCACTTAATAACTTAAATGACTCCCAGTCAGCTCTATTGAAATTCCATCTCTCTACTGTTCCTAAGTTATATTTTTCAGCACTAATATTTATTTCTATTATTATGGGATAATGATCACTATCTATTGTATTTTCTTTAATTACTTTCCAACTACTTATACTTGCTATTGATTCTGAAACCAATGTTAAATCAAGTACAGATTCCATCCCTGTTCTAACATTTACTCTTGTCCCACTCCCATCATTTAAACATACATTTTTATTTTCCATGATTTCCTCAATTACATTCCCATTTTCATCATTATAATTACCCCATACTGTACTGTGAGCGTTAAAATCTCCACACCATACCATTTTCCCTTCCAAATATGTGTTCAGGTCTTCTATTGAATCTAGTGAGAGATTTTTGCACGGATTATAAAAATTTACTATTTTAATATTTCCTTTCTTTGTCCAGGTCTCAATTACAATATATTCTAATTGTGTACCTTTTCCTAGTACTCTATACTGCATGCCTTCTTTAATAAGAAGTTACACATCCTCCTCCTTTACCTTCTTTCCTATCTCTGCGTGCACTACTATAGCCTTTAATTACAAAATCTAAATTTGGTTTCAGCCATGTTTCCTGGATACAAATTATATCAATTGTTTTATTAAATGTGTTAATGAATCCTTTAAGCTCTTGCCCATTTGCTATTAAACTTCTAGAGTTCCATTGCAAAATGATCATATTATCTCTTTTCCTGATGTTCCTGGCTTCCCATCTCTCCTAATTTTTTGTGCATATGTTCCCATGATATTCCTCTCATACCAAAACACCTCTCTGCTCCTTTCACTATCATTTAGATTTTTTCCGTTTTGTGTTTTACCTGATCTGCACAGTTGATGACATAAGCAATGAATAACATGATCTTTTCCACTGTAATCCCTGTGTCTGTTTTCTCTCCTTGTGCCACTCCTGATACTGATGATAATGATACCTGTTGAACTATTGGTACTTCCGTCTTTTCTTTCTTCACTTTTACTTTTTTAACAGCCTCTGCGTAACCTATGTTGTTATCCATTTTAATTTGTTCCACTTCAATGGCCTTCTTCCGAGCTTCACATCCCCCATATGTCACCCTGTGCTGTCCTCCACAGTTACATTTATCTTGTACACTACTTTCACATTCCTCATATTTATGATTATCCCCACACTTAGGGCACCTTTGCTGTCCTCTACAAACTGCTGCTACATGCCCGTATCTTTGGCATTTGTAGCATCTGAGAGGGGGAGAGATATATTTCCTCACTGAAAAACACATGCATCCTATTTTAATTTTACTTGGCAAGGTAGATTCTTGAAACTCCAACATTACTGATAAACTGTTAACTCTCATTCCATTAACTGATATTAATAGTCTTTTAATCTGAATCACTTCCAAACCTTGAATGCTCCGTTTTAATTTTTCCAGATCCTCATCCACTGGTATCCCAGTGATTACTCCTCTCGTTGTTTTATTCTTCCCTATAAGTTTCCTTTCCACCACCGTCTTTTTGCATATATTCTCAATATGCATGCTTTTATTTTTTTGCTCCTATGTGTTACCCGCTATCAGCAGATTTCCGTCTCTTAAGATTTTCGCTAGCTGGACCTCCCCTATCTTCTTTTTCAATTCCTTTGACAGCGCAATAGGACTTAGTTGTATGTTTTCTTCTTCTCTCTTGAACTTCAAAATTATTTTGAATTCCTCTCTTATAACCCACTTTCGGATTACATCACTCCCTTCATCCGAACTGATTTCTTCTATCGCTCTTTTATACTTTGCCGTCTCAGCCAATCTATCATCCTCTCCCATCTTCCTACCTCTTCCTTGTCCTCTCCCACCTGAAACTTGTGACCATTCCATATAATCTTCATCATCTCCCTGAGTTGCCATTCCAGCCCAGTCACAAGCGAGTTTATGCCAACCGCCGTCCAATTTCCTCTATTCCAAAAACTCCACATCTCGCGTTCCAATCGTCGTCCCACAGTCTACAACACCGCCTGTCGGCCTTGTGCGAGTCTTTCTCCTCCCCTTCCTAGACTTATTATCTTTAGTTTCTTAAGAGTTTTCTGTCTCCCTAACCATTCTACCTCTCTTCCCAGCTGTTGATTGTTTCCACCTGCTCTCTCTCTCTCACCTGCATCTGATTCCCCTAATTGTTCATTGGTCTCCTCTCACTTCCTCATTTCCTCCCCAGTATATATTCTGCTTTCATTCAGTCACTACTCGCTGGTCTGTCGTCATTCTTCCCTCTGTGGTTCCTGCCTTCCCTTTTGCCCATCTGATTCCTAATGATCTCTGCATTTTTGGTTCTCCTGCTTCTGTAAGTTTTTGTTCCTTGTTTTTGTTAACTATTAAATCATTGAAGTTTTATTGTTGCTGCCTTTGGGTCATTTAATATACCAAACATGACAATGATGAATATATCCGTAGTACCAAATGCGTACCAAAGGAATTTTAGGTTGTTGTAATTAAACCTTTACTTACCGTACCATACCAATTTATTTATAGACCACTTTCAACACAGCATTACAACTGACCAATGTGCTGTACAGCAAAGACATAGAAAGGAAAAAGAAAGGCACTTGAGAAATCTTCCCTCAATCAAGATGAATTAATTAATTACATACCTATATCTAACCTACTTTTCCTTATCCAAAATTCTTGAGAAAATAGTTGCTAATCAAGTAGGTGAGCACCTAAACAGTAACAACCCGTTTGAAGCGTTTCAATCAGGTTTTGGAGCAGAAGTTGTCGTCTTTGGACCGGAAGCTCTAAAAAAGAAATGGCTTAGTCAATAGATCTAGATTACATTAAATTGGCCTCCAGTAATAACATAAAGAACCTCAGCTGTATTTTTGACCAAGACATGACATTCAAATCTCATATTAAACAGGTTTCTAGGATTTCCTTCTTTCACATACAGACTGTGGTAGAACCACAGTGCTGGTTCTGTTGGACCTCAGTGCAGCATTTGACACTGTTGATCATGATATTTTATTGGAAAGACTGGAGAGCTGGGTCGGACTCTCTGGTACAGTACTTGTCTGGTTCGAGTCTTACCTAAAGAACAGGGACTTCTTTGTTTGAAACTTTTCATCAGAATGAACAGAAATCACATGTGGGGTGCCCCATGGCTCCATCCTGGGGCCCCTCTTATTTAATATCCGCATGCTCCCAAATCAATGGACGTATGTGCCATAACTTTGTCCAGCTGAACAGAAACAAAACAGAATTATTACTTTTGGACCTAAAGAGGAACGATCAATAGTCAGCACACAGCTTCAGTTAATCCAGCTAGAAACTACTGATCAGGCCCGAAATCTAGGTGTAGTAATGGACTCAGACCTGAACCTCCAGGGTCACATAAAGACAATAACAAGGTCAGCCTTCTATCACTTGAAGAACATTTCTAGGATTAAAGGACCTCGAAAAACTCATCCATGCGTTTGTCTTTAGTCAGATTGATTACTGCAACAGCGTTCTCACAGGTCTGCCTAAAAAAGTCAGTCAGACAGCTGCAACTGATCCAGTACGCTGCTGCTCGCGTCCTCACTAGAACCAGGAAAAGAGAGCACATCACCCCAGTTCTAAAGTCGCAAAGTATGTTGAAGATCTACTGTTACTATACCAACCCCCCAAACCACTCAGGTCCTCTAATTCCAGTCTACTTAACATCCCTAGAATTAGAACCAAACACGGAGAAGCAGCTTTCAGTTTCTATGCTCCTCTAATCTGGAATAAACTTCCAGATAACTGCAAAGCTGCTGAAACACTGAGTTCTTTTAAATCACAACCAAAAACGTATCTATTTAGAGGTGCCTTTGAGTAAGGTTTTCATGTATCACATGTTTTGTGTGTGCTTCTTGCTTTATTGCTGTTTTTACTTTATATGCTTTGTCTGTGTTTTACTGCTATTTATATTTTACCACTTAATCATGTAAAGCACTTTGAATCACCTTGTTGTTGAAAGTGTGCTATACAAATAAAATCGCCTTGCCTTGCATAGGATATGCGGGTATAGATAATGGATGGATGGATGGATAGACATTTCTCCTGTTTTAGCTTCCCTTCATTGGCTCCCTGTTAAATCCATAATAGAATTTAAGATCCTCCTTCTTCCATATAAAGCCCATAATAATCAGCTCCATCATGCATCAGAGATCTGATTGTTCCATGTGTTCCTAATAGAGCACTTCACTCTCAGACTGCAGGTTTACTTGTAGTTCCAAGGATTTCTAAAAGTAGAATAGGAGGCAGATCTTTTAGTTATCAGGCTCCTCTCCTGTGGAACCAGCTCCGAGCTTTGGTCCGTGAGGCAGAAACTCTGTTTACTTTTAAGGCCAGGCTTAAAACTTTCCTTTTTGATAAAGCTTATAGTTAGAGTGGCTTAGGTCATCCTGAGCTATCTCTGTAGTTATGCTGCTATAGGCTTAGACTGCTGGAGGACAGACTGACCACTTTTCTTCACTCTGCTACTTTCTTTTCTACTACTCTCCAGTTGCATTATTTGCTGTTATTTCGACTGTTAACTTTGTTTTCTCTCAGTGTTTTTCTCTCCATAGAAGATACACCTGGTCTGGTATCCTGCTTGGCTGCAATGCCCTGTTGGACGGGGGGCATCGACTGGGATGATCCTCCCAGTAACTGAACATCCACTGTGTCCTGTTATCAACTTTTTACTTTCTTTAATGTAGAAAGTACTCTTACATCAGTTCTTTTTGTTCGTTCTGTGTTTCTGCTCTGTCTTCTCAAACCCCCAGACGGTCGTGGCAGTTGGCCGCTCGTACTGAGCCTGATTCTGGTTCTGGTGGAGGTTTATTTCTGTTAAAGGAGAGTTTTTCCTCTCCACTGTCGCTACATGCTTGCTCAGAATGAGGGGTTACTGAGATTGTAGTCTGCATCAACTGGGCTAACACCTACAGCCTCCCTTTTTACACTCTTCTGGGGATACAGCCAATCAGGGGCAAGGCAAATGCATACCTGGATTGGCTAATTTGCAAACACCAACCAACAAGGTGTCAAGTAATATTGTGCCTAGGTATTTTTGCTTCTCAAGCTGTGTTTTCTTTAAAACATTTATTTTTTATCCACGGATAGATAGAGTTATGTTCCAGAGAAAAATCTGCAAATATTGAACCTCAAATAGCCAGGGGTCCACTGTGACCAATTTTTTTGGGGGGGGGGGGGCTGTGGTCTTGAACTTCTGATCAGCTCATGAACAGCATCTTTGAGGGTGCATTCGCACCTGCCCTGTTTAGTCCACTCTAATTGAACTCTAGTTGTTTTCCCATAAAATCTGGTTTGTATGGGGAGGTTTGAATGCCTAGTCGATCTCTGATGTGGACCAAAACAGTAAACTCTGGTCAACCTAAATTACCTAAGTCTCAACTACTTTGCAGTGAACTCTGGTGTGGTTCGATTTGATCTGTGAATGCCAACCGGGCCAGGGGCGCTACAAAAAGCCGGAGGTGGATTATACTCCAAGGCGCTTCAGGTAAATAAATCCAAAATGACCACCCAAAAGCATGTTTGATTCTCTGCTAATGCTGATCCCTTTGCTGCAACGTATTTGTCTGGTACATTTGCCAAAGACAGCAGAGCAATTCTAAAACCGCTAAAATATGATGGCGCTCCATGTTTGTTTACATTTCACGAAACAGGAAGTGTCCCCCAAAGCAGTGCTTCTTGATGCAGTGCCACCGCAGCGCCACCACAGGCGGGAAGGTAAACCTGTTGCTCAACAACCTTGGTTCCTTTCACAAAGCGCAGTGTGAAAGCAAAACACACCAGCTAAAAAAGCAACAATGATGCCATTTTGGTCCCCAATCGAACAAAGTCTACCGGCCTGAGTTTATATGTACTCAGAAAATTGCATTTTGTCTCACTCGTTCTTCTCAGTTTTGCATTTTAAAGGTCACTCACAACTTGGTTATAATTAGGCAGCACCAAAAACATGACTTACAATGTTTTCCCTGAGTTCGATCTGCAGTTTATTATTGTGGGTGTTTATGGATATTTCAATTCAATTCAGTTTATTTATATAGCGCCAATTCACAACAGATGTCATCTCAAGGCACTTAACAAGAAGTCATTTCAATACATTTATACAAACATTCCAATCAGTTAAAAAGTTTCCTATTTAAGGAATCCCAGGAATTTGAGCATGTGTGTCTATTTTTGACCTTGTGTGTATTGGACAAAAATCTAATAGGTGTTTTTAAAAACAATGGGTGATGCACAGAGGCATCTGATCATTAATAAACAAATGAACAAAATACAATAACGGTGGGGTGGAGGGGTGGGGCTGAAACAATCCTGTAAAACAGAGTAAGTGTGGTGCATGCCAATTACAAATAAACTGAACTGTGAAATTGGATAGAGATAGAGAAACGACCTGATAAACTATTGTGTAAATTATTATTATTATTTTTTGTTATTTTATTATATTGTTTCTGATAACAAAACAGGTCCATATTTTATCATTAACCTTAAGATAATTTTATCATTAGAGAAAAAAATGCAATTTATTCATCATAGGAAACAAAACAAATGGGAATGACACAAAATGAACTAATTAAAACTAGAAATAATTATAACTAAGGAATGAAAATGCTTCAAAATGAATTACTGAAATTATGAAGTATAATTGACTGACGCAATCTGCTGGGATTCCTTAAATAGGAAACTTTTTAACTGATTGGAATGTTTGTATAAATGTATTGAAATGACTTCTTGTTAAGTGCCTTGAGATGACATCTGTTGTGAATTGGCACTATGTAAATAAACTGAATTGAACTGAATAAAAAGATAACCTCTGAAAAAAAATTTAAAATACAATGTAATGTCATATTTTTCCCCCGATGGAAGAAATGTGGATGCCATTTCCCCTTGTGTTGTCTAAAGACACACATTAAGTATCACAGACAGAACAGAGTAGTGACTCAGTTAAAGATTGAAACAATCTAACTCAAGTTATTCTACATCAAAATCCAAACAGAAGGAACAAGATTTACGTATCATCAATAAATCTGCCAAGCACTAATGCAGCACTTTGGAGTTGTTACTGCTGGATACAAGTCTGAGTGTCTGAACATGCAGGTAGTATAAGGAAAGCCAAGAATCTCCACAAGTCTGCCTGAAAACATGCAGTGTGTGTGCGTGTGTGTGAGGAACAGCTAATCTGCTCTCATGAATTGGTAAGAAGTTATCTTTTTCTCTTCCAGAACAAAGGTCCCGGCAGAGGATGGAGCTCTGCTAAATTCTAATCTGTGAACGGTTTGTCGATAAAGCCGCTGGCGGTTTCCCAGCACAGTCTGCTCTCAGCACTGTTCTTTAGGTGAACACAGCTTTCACACACACACACACACACACACACACACACACACACACACACACACACACACACACACACACACACACACACACACACACACTCACTCACTCACTCACTCACTCACTCACTCACTCACTCACTCACTCAAACCTGAGTCCCACTCATCCTAACAGAACCTCTGATTAGGTTCCGATTGATACGCATAATAATAATAATAAGTGGCAGATCTCTACACAATTTCTTTAGGAATTTTCTAATTCAAGTCAAATTTATTTGTGTAGCACATTTCAGCAACGGAGCAACTCAAAGTTATTCTGATAATAATAAATCGTTCCTTCTGTGACTTTCCTTGGTAGAGACAGACGTACTTTGGTAAGAAATAACGAGATAGTTTGCGATTAATCGATAATCTTAGAGTTTGCTTTTCCGACCCATGCAGACAAAAGAAGCCATGAACCCTCCATCTGTTCAGAGACTCAAGCAGTCCCTGTTATTTCTGTAGACATGATCATTCCAATGATAGAAGAGGTTTTTTGGTTCATCTCATTGTACCAGACCATGGATTTGGCCTTAGGAAAACCTGATGATGACACCAAATCCAGTTTAAAGGAGCTGCTGTTGAACCTAGTGGAGGAATGTACCGCCTTCGTTCTCTACAACATCCACATCAGATCTAGGAACGAGTGCGATGAACTGCTACAAACAGACGGCCTTCAGATTGAGAGAAAAGTTCATCCCAAGAGCTTTGACAGTTTCAACAAGTCATTTGTTAAACATGTCAAAGAAAAGGTGAGATCTTCCATCTTCTCCATACATGATCAAGCAGCTTCTTTTGTCCTGTAACTCCCAGAGATGAGCACAGTGGATTCCATGTTTCCATGTGTACTCAGAATGATAGAGGAGTTATTAGTGTGGAGTTGTAAAGAACGTCGGCAGAGAGAGCGAAAAGCTGCTGAAGGCCAAAAATATGTCTTTTACAAAAACAGCAGATAGGAGACCATCCGTCCGTTAGTTCTGATGCTGGTGATATCCAGACTGTGGAGCAAAACGCCACCCAAAACCATAGAAGAAAGAGAGTAACGTTTGGCTTCCCATACCTGCTGAAGACCAAATTGTTGGTATACTATCATAATTGCACAGTACACTGAAAGCATGCTGATTTTACTTGATCAGTTGCCACAAGACAATTTAACACATTGCATAGTAACCTATTAATCCTGTGTACTATAATGTAAACCCTACAAACCTGCTGTCTTCCTGGCAATGCAAAACACCTCAGGACATGGAGGCAGTCATCGTGTGACTGATGGCAGACAGAACATTTTATTTAGCTAAATTGTTGATAATAGTGAAATGTTATGACTTTTGGGCTGTTTATAGGGACACAGATTTCCATGCATCTGGTGAACACAAAAGCTATATCAAACATTTATATTTCATGCAAGAAAATAACCATGCATTACATATATGACATTTCACAGGGTCATGGGGTCTGTTTACAACAATCTAACCATACAATATGCAAATGTCTGGTTTTAGGGGACTTTTAAGAATTGTGAGAGCAGGAGGACACATTTATATGCAACGTCCCAAAATCAAAGACCTCAAAGATGAAGTAAATAAATTGTGGAAAGTCAAAACCTCAGAGGTGCCAGTGGTCACTAGGGGTGTGCCATCTTGGGTGCCTCATGATTTTGATTAAATCACAATTCGGGTGTAACAATTCGATAATAAAGTGATTTATTTTTGTTACATATTTTTTCCCCATTTAGGGTTTTTTCTTCATTCCTTCCATGGCTACTTTCTACTCTTAAATCCATTCAGCTTCGATTAATTGAAGTAAAACCAGTTGATGTCCTGTCTTTTGTACATGCCAAACCACAAATAAACCAACACATTTACAAAAATATGTTTCATAATCATATCACGGTCATATTTTCAATCAAAGCTAAAAGAAATGTGAGTTGGCAATAGAAATAAATTTATAATATAGGGTGGCCGTATTTTAATTTCCATAAAAGAGCAAACTTGGTCCAGTCCTTAAACATTTCAGTCATATTCTGTTTACTTAAAGAAGACTTTTGATTTTAACATATTTAAAGTATTCTTAAAGTAGCTTTATGTGGTTAAAAAAAAAATAAACTTCAGATCAGCTTTTACAATCATCCTTTACAAAAATGGCTTAAATAGAATAGAACTAATTAATCCTCTTTAGTAGAAAATAAACTTGTAACAATAGTAACCCCCTTTTTAAGTCATACAGGACAAAAATTACACCAAAATCTGAAATTATACTCTGAGAAAAAAAATATTATTTTTATATTCAAAGCAGCCTACTCCTAAAGACACTTGAAATCTATACTCCAGATTTTGTTTTTTGTTCAGTTTTTCATAGTTTTGGTGTCAGTTTGACCAATGGGATGTTTGCCACCTGTCATACACAGAAACTAATCTGCCAGCTATGAGTACGCTGCTTTCTGCCACACATTAGTCGCGACCGAGATGGAATGAAGGACATTTCCTTCGTGTTTCATACTTTAAGCTACACTTGGGCTGACGTTTGGTAAACATGTGCTCCAGCTCGGGCAGGACACCCCGTACAGCACTGAAAAAGTGAACATGTCCGGGGAAAAGAAGATGTTGCTGCTGACATGATACAAAACAACAAAGACGCTTCTTTCACAACTAAAGAGCAAAATGTTTGCTGTATTTTGTAAATTTCACGCTGCATGGCTGAAACACCATAGATATGTTTAAACACTAGATGACGCAAGGGGGATTCGACAGCGTAGCTAAATGGCGGCCATCTTACTTCACTCAACTGAGGTTCTGTCATCTATGCTAGCAGTTGGAAGGTGAGTGATCAGCCTAAATAAAAAAAACTCTTAACTCGATGAAATATTAACATTTACAAGCGGCTTGCCTTATTACAAACCTTATTATACATAGACTTAAACGAGATACTTGTACATGTTGAAATTACCACTTTTACTTTCAAATAAACTTGATTGTGAACTATAGTTTTGTCCCCTCTATTTGTGTGTTATGAAGGCTGATCAGGTTGAATGAAAATACTCTTAACTCGATGAAATATTAACGTATTTACAAGCGGTTTGCCTTATTACAAACCTTATTATACATAGACTTAAACGAGATACTTGTACATGTTGAAATCAATGTCATTCTATTTATGAGCCTATGCACAATAGATGTGTTGTGTGACAACAGGGAATATCTTGTTTGTATTGAGGTAATACAATTTGAATGGACTTTTCCTTAATTACAATGGAAAATGTATTTCATTACAATATGATAACCTCAATAGTTGATTAACCAAATAGTAGTTAATGAAAAGTTTTGGAATAGTTTGATGTTAATGGGTGTACAACAATACACATAATAGTTGTTGATGAAAAGTTCTGGAATATTTTGATGTTAATGTTAAAATGCTGGTTTTTTTAAATCATGTATTTAAAGTATTATTCAGTGTTATTGTGGCACTACCCCAAAATGTCTCCATGTTCAGGAGGAGCAGTTGGGTAAGGTTACAAAAATGTTGGGTAACCTAATTTCAGTTTTTCAAAAACCAAAGGTCCCCTCTCTGTAGCCTGTACCATGCCGTTGGTGAGAGGGCTTTCAACTAAAACAGGCTTTTGCTGAAATTCTTTTTGCATGCCAAGCTGTCTGTGTTTTGACTTATGTTTATGCTTGCTTTGAATAGGTTCCTGCCATGGCTGGAGGAGATAACTGTTCATCACAGTAACTGTTGCAAAGAAACCTTTGCTTGTGCATTATTCAATATCTCTGTGAAATGTTTTTATTTCATTAAAATGTTCTAAAACAACTGCTGTTCCATCTCTGCTGCTTCTGCTTTCTGTTCTGCTCCACCCAGTGGCTGTTCCATCCTTGCCACCGCCTCCTCCTATAAGTTTATCTGTAGGATTATGAATCTTGTTGAACTGGACACGTGAATATCTCCTTCACAAGATCAATTAAGTTTCTATCTACTTGTTTTGTTTTTGATTATTTTTAAACTTTTTCAGAAAACACTCCCAAATCAATAATTTCATGACAGAATCAAAAGAAAGTTCATAAATAAGAAAACAAATGTCAAGACGCAGTGAAAATACAAAATAATTTCCTGGGTTAGATTTGATTGCTGGTGGGCCAGTTCTGGCTGACAGATGTGATTTGGATGTCTGTCTTATTTGTCTGGGTGCGCATTTTTTTACTGTTCTGTTCATGTGGTCTTTACTTCAAAAGAACCTTGAAAAATCATCTCTGTACAAATCCTAGTCCACAGAACAGGTTTAAATTGTGCATTGAGTATGCAGGAACATAGACTACAGCTCTTAGCATACCAGTTTTAAAATGATCATGTATTAGTATTAGGTCTATGGGAAATTGACAGGATAAGGGAAGACGGCAGGAAAGTGGAGTGAAATAATGGGAGTTTCCCGGCCAAAACGGATATATTTCACAGCCATGTCTCTGGTGTTTATAACAAATCAAACCATTTAAAGAGATGTATGTTATCATCAGTATATGTAATGAGTGAGAAATCAAAGGAAAGTTAACAGGAAAAGAAAAACAAGCCTCTAATTTTGCTTTGGTGTTGATTAGTAAAAATAAAGGTGTTAAGAAAGTCTGGCTGTACTGTACAAAAGCATTAGCAGAACTCTAAAGTACATGACCTTTTATTATCCAAATGACTTCTGTCTGTAGATAGTCTACAATTACATGCAGATTGTGATTATTAATAACCCACGAGCCTGTTGGTCACTGCATCTGTACGCAGACCTGACATTGGTACCAAGTAATTACCTATGTCCCTGTAGCATCTGGTAATGTCAGTGTACATAATTTGCAGAAAGTACACCTTCATCTTTATTCTCTGTGTTAATATCCCCATCATCGTGAATCTTTAAAGAACTAATACAAAGTCCTTGACCCAACGTCAACCTCCAGATGAACAGGAAATATAGCAGAGTCGGTTTAACGGCACGGCATATTTTAGCAATTGTACTTGTAATTGGCTAAATTGTCCTTCAGAGCACCAACATTCACCTCCTCTGATCTCAATAAATTAAAGTAGATCCCATGGATATACAGCATTATTACAAAGGAAGACAAGGTTAAACTTGAACAGCCCATGTTAGCTAATGATTATAGCCAGGCGTTGTCTCAGACTGACTGATTCCTAATACAACACATAGGTCTAAGTTTGAACTTAGTTTAAACTTGAACTACAGGTCTTCATCATTAGTTGGATAAAAGTCATTGCCTAAGAACCCTTTCTCATTGTGGTTATTAATTGTCACTAATCTGTCTGAAGCAATGCAAGCTAAACAAATTTCAAAAATTAAACAAATTCAAGGAAATCACACAACTTGTAAATTATTTGAGTTTTTAACCTAAACTTTTCAAATGTCCTATAGGTTGTGGCTATGCCACAATGCTAAAGCAACCTTGAACACTACACAGAGTGAAAGAAATGGCATTTTGACTGAAATGTAAGTTTACATTTTGTGGTGTTTAGCAAACTGCTCCTTAATTCACATTCCTGCATGAGCAAACTCAGATGGAAAGCTTTTTAGCTCTCTTGCAAACAAAAAGAATATTATCCGCATGACTGAATTTGTAGGGCAATTTTGAACAAATATGCCTTGTAAATGTATCAATATGTTCTGTTTCAAATCATTAGCTCTTGTACTTTCAATAAGAAAAAACAGGTTTTCAAGTTATGAAAATCAGTTTTATTTTTGGAACACTTGGTGGGAACTCGAGGTTGTCATTTTAATTTTCCACATCTGCGGTGGAGAGTGCAAAATTATCAACAGCCATTAAAGCCATGGGAGTCACATCATTGGCAGTTTCATTTTGATGAAATTAAATGTTCAGTGAATAAAAGGTAAAAGCTGTCAAGTGGGGGCCAAGAGAAGTACTATTTCTACCTGCGGATATTCTGGCAAGCACACAAACCCAGTTATCATGCAGTGTGTGTTTCAGCGTGTAGAAATTACCGTGCATTTGTGTTCGCTAAATGACTCATTAGCACTCTCACCATTGCTAACACAGTTGGGAAGCGCATTGCACAGAAGCACGAGAACACCAATGCTCTGTTTCACACACACTGTCATATGAAAGGTGGGCAAATAGAGGCGCACAGACACAGGGATATCCATGAACGGAAACAACAAGGCTGTCTAATTTGTTTGACAGCTTCACACATTGAGAGCCACTTCACAGTGAGCAGGTGGAGACAGAGGCCACATGTATCTGACTGGGTGACTGATGAGTTTCTCTGGGACTCAGACACATGTCCGCCACAACTCCGACAACAATATGACTAACCTCTATTTGTGTGTACAGTTTAGGATTTGTCTGTCTTAAATGACTAAGACAGTGACGGGCCCTTCCGGATGAGTCAGTGTGTCTTGTCAGGGTGGAGTGAAAATGTGGGTACATTTGGTGAATAGGAAATCGACGTTACAGCCAGGCTTTCTCAGTCAGGGCCAGAGAGAAATGTGACAGGACATGCCCACCCCCCCTACATTGGCTGCATGGGTGGAAGAATGTTGGTACTCTTGGCCATCAAAATACACTTCCTGTCATGTTCTAGACCAGGGCTCTGCTGCCTTTATAATCAAAAGAGCCTTTTTCCTCTTTAATCCAGCTAAATAAAACTTGTTTTGAGCCACAAATGTTACTAACTAATTTATTGAAAATGAAAACCATGCAAAACAGGTGAATTAAGCAAACGGGACCTAAACCTAAGAACACAGGAGAAGGACAGGCATAGAACTGGGTGGGTAGACAGTGGAGGGATCTGGCAAGGAGTTGTTAATGTTGGGCCACAGCCATACTGACAGAACTGGACTACAAAGACCCCAATGGACTGTATTAAACTTCCAGTTTCAACAGGAAAATGAGGAACTTCATTGACATCCTCACTCCCATTTAGGCAGAACTCCGCCACTCTCTTCCTCTTTGTACGTGGGAAACCAGAAAGGGGAGGCGCGTGCTTTATACTTCTTTCTTTGGGGGAGCGACCTTCTAGAAGAATGCTTTCGGATCCAAAACACGTGTACAGTCTGCTGCTCGTGGATCAGGTAACTATTTTCCATCCGATGGAACAAGTGCTGAACAACCTTCTAGTTGTTCAAAACCCTGTGGAAGGGATCTTTGAATTACAGATTCCACCGGATAGAGAAAGAGCTTTGCTGACGCCTGCTTTGGGAGCCAAATGCTCCTCACCCGAAGCTGCTGAGCTGAAGGCTGCCCGTGGAAAAGGACCGGTCCGTGGGAAAAAATAGGACTCGAAAGCTGCTGAGCCAAGTCAAGCTGAGAGGACTACAGCTGCGGCTCAACTAGCCACAAACTCACGAGGCCTTGCTGCTAGCTCCAACCAACTAGCACCCGGCGCAGCTGCTGCTACCCGAATCAGCTAACCACAGCTGCTTCCCTTTATTGTTGGTCTTTCCAGACCACGGAACCCCCCTTCAATGGAGATCTAAGGATCGTTCAAGTAAGGTTGTGCCTGGGCAGAGATAAACTAACTTAAGATAAACAGTAGACCGATAGACTCATTTTAATCATGCAACATGACTTAATCCGTCCCAACTGAGCTTTTCTTGGTTCTCTAGTGCTAAGCTATAGAGAATGACCCGATAGCCTGCACTACATACTAAAGTAACTTTGTGCATCATCTGTGCTGATGAATGTTGTTTATCTGTTGTCCTCTACTGTTTATAAACAGTTAGGATTGTTATTTAAGGTATAAAAAAAATACAGATTGGCTTTTAAATAGATTGTTTAAACACCAAAAACTAATCTTATAAGCCGCCATTTTAGTATGCCAAAATACTACATTTGATCATCACTGTGGTGACTGATCCTTAAAATAAAATCAATTTTCCCAAAAAGGTTTACTGAAATAAAAATGAAAAATTACTTCCACTAAATAACGTTTTGCCTTCACTTCTGCTTTGCATTGTGGATTGGTTGTTGGACACAAACCAGAAGGTGCTAATTAGTCTTCACTCACTTTCAAACTCTTCAATACCTACCTTGGTCTTTAAAGACCCACTCCGATGAAAATCATGTTTTTCTAGGTGTTAACATGTTCTTGTGGCATTTTTCTGATGCTGGATGACATATCTTGAGAAAATTAAGCTCAAAGTTGTATTTCTGAGTATTTCTGCATTCAAATGGCTGTGAATCAGTAGCAGACGTCAAAATGCCGGCTAAAATAGACTGGAGTTGTTACTAGTAACTCCACTGGGCGGGGCCACAAGCTCCTACTCCGCCCCGCCCGCTCAGGTTCTGAGGAGTAGAGAAGACGATGGCGGATCAACACCTATGTGCTTTAGCTGGTTGCAATACATTGCTGAATAAAACAGCCCCTTTCTTTAAATCTACTGCCTTGTGCTGTTACTGCTTGGTACTACTAGATGTCCACTACATATAGCTTCAATACTGTCGTTATTTGTGGGTGTTTCTATGAAAAAAAATCGGAGAAAAAAAGGTTTGAAACTCGACACCAGCTGTCAGCGCGCCCAGCTGCTGAGCGCAAGCGAGAGAGGAGAGAAAAGCGATAGAGACGGATAGAGAGACAGATAGCGATTTTTTTAACCAAAAACAAAATGCCCAGATGACTTTACATTGCGGATGAGGTGCGTGCACCGATCTTTCCCGATCATGATTCAGAAGGGGACGATTTGCCCTCTGATGATGATCCCTCGTCAGAGACAAGTGACTCTGACAACGAATATGTGAATGTCACTTATTATGAAATAGTGTCACCGGATGTGTATGGAACTGGACTATAAGAGGTAGTCATAGTAATACATGTCTGTTCATTTTTTCAAAGAGCTCTCAGCAACGGGGGGGAGATGGGGGTCTCCGTGCCAACGGCTCCGCCCACAACCCAGAGGCGAATTGCTAATGAGCTACTTCAGCTCTGCTGAAGCGAAGTCCCAGAAAACGACACAGGTTTTGGCTAAAAACGGCATAATCATAATTTAAAGACCACTGAGAATGTTTTAAAAATAGCTCAAAATATGATCGGAGTCGGACTTTAAGAATTCATATTCATACTGGACTGGGACATCGCTATGATTTTTACTGTTTATTGTCTCTACAGTTTCATTTTTGATAGTTTATAGTTTATTTTTGATTCTTTTACTTAGTAGCTTAGTTGTGTGGGTTACTAGCTTAGTGAGTTTGTTGATTAAAGTATTTTGACTGGAAAGTTTAATTCCTTTTTTTTATAACCTCTTTTATTTTGGAAAGTCGTTGTATTTATTCCATATACATGTATAGTAAAGTATGCCACGAGCTTACCGGTACTCCTTCATTTATTGTTTAATTACCTCAGCCTTACCAGGCAGGTAATCATAAACATTAACTGAGACTGAACTATTTGGGTATTATTATTTTCTTGGATCCAAGGATAGTGCCCAATATTTTTTTAATAATTGCCCTATGCAATTATTCATAGTTATTCAAAACCAAAACAAACCTATTGTTGCACGAAACTAAAAACCCACTTATTCAACTTTCTACATATCATGGACAGCAACCTAGTTCAGTTCTTAATTTACCACAATCAGACAAATGTGTAATCTCCCTTTTTTCCATTAAACCAAAATGGGAGAATGTCTTTATATCTGAGATGATCTTTGGAGTATTTTCCATCGAACCAGTTCTGGTGCTTAACTGATCCTAGTGTTTTCTAGCTATTAGGTCCTTGTGTTTCCACCAAAACAGAAATCTTAGCTCTAGTACCAAAAATAGGACCTAAACAGGATGTAGCACCAGCCCCAGTAAGGGTAAGTGTATTAGTTTGCCAAAGACCCATCTCTGTTGGATTTTCTGAATTCCTGTTTTCTATTTTTTTAAGTTTTCTCTTCAGGCTTCTGTACAGTTGTATTTTTGCCCTCTATTTTTTTTTTTACAATTTTTTTTTTTCAAACTATGGACAGGTTTGGAGACAAAGGATGTAGAACTATATATTTTTTTCAGGAAATAGACAAAAAAACACCATTTTAAAAATTACAAAATTGAAACCATCAGGTTTTAATTTACATATGCTGTAAATGACTATTATTTTATCACAGTCTATTGCATTCTTCAAATTCCAAAGTTTACACACAGGCACAAGTTTTCCGTGTCTTTGGGAAATTTGTGACAGCCCATTTGATGATATCATGGCTATATAAGCTTCTGACAAAATCTGAGTTAATTCAAAGCACGGCTATAGATGTGTTCTAAGGTGGCTGCTCAAATACACTGCTTTCTTTGGTGATGTTATTGAATTAAAATAAATAAATCTTTCAACATATCAGAAGGAGGATGCCCCAAGGTGACGGAAAACTTTCTCAAGGAAAGCTGTGGGTAGGGTATCAAGACAGCAAGAGGAGCAGCTTAATTGGTTAATGATTTCTTCAAGTTTTTTTGGGTTTAGTTCATGCAATTCTGACATTTTTTCTACATTGGTGTTAATTGGGTATAACATTGGTAGTCGGTTTGGTGCTACGGCACAGACCGTCTAATTGTTAGAATAGTTTCTGTGAAAAAGCAGGCAAGTCTATATTTTGTTACAAACTTAGCCTTTTTTTTCTTATTAAGGTAAATTTATTGTTCAGGATCATAATCATATAACGGAGAAACAAAGTAAGGACCCATGCACATAAATGATAAACGATATTTTTTACTGATACAAAGACGCATAACATTTTACTCCTGAATGCAGAGGAAAGTAGCGACTCTAAATACAGGTACACCTTCCACTCAAAGCTGAGTCAGGACCCCCTTTAGTTTCCAGCCCATATTGACCCTGAATACAAATGGGAGAGTTTATACTAAATGAATATATCTGTGGATGAGTTTGGGTTTGTGTGGACACTGTAGTATGTGTGCTGTAATTTGGTCAAACCTATTCAGACACTGGGCATATGAATCCGTCCTTTGCAACCTTGCATAGTGATTGTTTGATTCTCTGTCTACTGCAACCTAATGTTTTACATTGTGTCCATTAGCAGAATCTGCCCTTATTCACATTACTTAAAAGACCTGGGGTCTCATTTATAAACGTTGCGTATGCACAAAATGGGGCCTAAAACTGGCGTACGCCACTTTCAAAGCAAAAGTTGTGATTTCTAAAAAACAGACTTGTCGGGAAAATGTGCGCACCTGTACGCCAACTCTGACCCATGCGTACGGACATTTTGGAGACGGGGGGAATCGACGACGCAGTTGGTGAGGTGGTGAACTGCAGCCAGACTGCATATTACTCCTCTCACACATATCATTTCACCTCACACACCAAACATTAATTATGGATTCATGTTATTATAAACATCCAAACTAGCAATGATATCTATATTGTAGCTTTGCAGTGAGCTATAGCTCTTCTAAAAACATTTTTCAATATTAAAATAAATACATAAAATTTATCTCAAAACCTTAAACTCAGATAAAAGATAAAAGATAAAAAAGACTGTATGCCCATTAATAAATGGAATCATCTGTACCATATATATTTGATTGGCACGTTCATTGTGCCAAGGAAGGAAGCAATCAGTCTTATTGCTGCCAATAGAAATACCCCAACTACTTTCAAGCGTATTATTTGAGATGGATGCACTGGCGTTGCTAGAAGATTTTGCAAATGGAAGGATTAGGAGAGAACGCGTGTTCAGGGATCATGCGGACCTCCTGATGATGACTGGCTAATAAGTAGATTCAGATTCCCTAGAGCTGTGCTCTTGGATCTCTGTGCTGAATTGGGCCCGGTTTTAGACAGACCGTCCAGGCGGAACCGTGCCATTCTTGTCCAGCTGCAGGTGCTCACCACTCTGGGGTTTCTTGCAACTGGTTGTTACCAGCGGGAATTAGCCGACAGGTATGTGTCTGAGTGACATGATTCTTACTATTCTGCCCAAAGTCCCTTTTTGGAAATAATGCCTTCAAATATGTTATATTTATTTACTAGGTCTGGGACATCACAGCCGTCCCTGAGCGCAATAATGCCTGCAGTCTTGGATGGGATCATTAAAATGAGCAGGCGATACATCACGTTTCCATATACTGTGGGGGAGCAGGACGAAATGAAGATGCAATTTGCAGCAATGTCCGGTTTCCCAAACATAATCGGCGCAATTGACTGCACCCACATTGCTATAAGGGTCCCGTCCGAGGATGAATTTGTTTTCGTCAATCGAAAGCATGTACACAGTATTAATGTGCAAATCATATGTGATTCACACATGATGATCACTAATATGGTGGCACGATGGCCTGGGTCAACACACGACTCCTTTATCTTGACACACAGCAGTGTAGGGAACAGACTGCAGGCAGGCGCTGTGCGTGATGGCTGGCTGCTCGGTAAGTCCTCACCGTCATTAGAAATGCTGCTTGTTGACGCCTGAATTAAACGTGTTATCACTTGCAGGTGATAGTGGCTACCCTCTCAGGAGCTGGCTTCTGACCCCGTTCCCAGACCCACAGACAGCAGAGGAAATGCACTACAACTCCTGTCACACGCGTGCGCGCTCAGTCGTGGAGCGTGCCATAGGCCTGTTAAAATGTAGGTGGCGGTCATTGGATGCCTCGGGTGGCAGACTATTATACCACCCTACAAAGGTCTGCAAGATCGTGAGGGCATGTGGAATTCTTCACAACATGGCACTGAGAATCGGAATTCCCCTCCCTCCTGGCCTACCCCCTCCCCAGCATGAGAACCCCGACCCACAGCCGCCTCCTCCTCGACAGGAAGCCTTCCCCCAGGGAGCAAGGATCCGCCAGGATGTAATGCGGTGTTTAAGATAACAACGACAAGGTTCATTTATTAAAATTTTTTATTGTATCATTTAAGGTACCAATGGCTGTCACTATGTCGCACAGCACACTCTTTATTTCCTTTAACTCGTTTGTCACAGAATTGATGGCGCTGATGGTGTCTCTTTGTGTCTGCATCACAGCTTCAGTCAGAACCCGACCACTGCTGGATGCACCACGGGCACCGGCAGCACTGGTGCTGGGGGCAGCCGGACGCTGGACAACCTCATCTTCCTCAGCCTCCTCATCCTCGCCACGTACCGACTGTGGAAGAGCTGAAAAGACACGGCATATTAGTCTGTCTGCTTAAAATATGCTCAAATTTGTTAACGTAGCCACGTAATAAAATATATCCAAAAGGTTCTTTACCGGGTTCATCTGTTGTTTCTGCCAGGTCGGTGTCGCCCTCCTTCTCTGACACAATACCGTACACGCTTGATGTTCCCATGATACTTGCCATCTTCCTGTCCAGTGGTGTCAGCTCGGGTGTACACGTACCCCCTCCAGTAGCAGAACCACTCTGGCGGTGGGAGGCAAGTTTTTTTTTTGCCTCGACTTTGAGGTCCGACGACTTTTTTTAACATTTCGGGTACCGTCCTGTCAGTTGCACTGACAGTCTGCACTGCAGACGCCACATGCTGCAACTCGCAGTTCTTCCTTTAATTTGTGACACCACTGCTGTGTCCACCAAATAAAATGTCTCTTCTAGCCTCCACTTCACCCACTAGCACTTCAATCTTCATCTCCGTAAAGTTTCTCTTCTTGGTTTTTTTTGTTGTTGCCATATTTCCCCTCTTCTTCATATGCATCAATATTCATGTCCTGCTTTGCATTGACCTTTTATAGCCAGATTTGGGCTTGTTCAGGGCGGGATATGAGCCAAATTCACGTGCGCAAACTTCCAAGAAGACTATGATTTATAAAGGGGAAATTGCTTACACCTGTGCGTAGGCATGGTTTTATAAATCAGAAATCTTTTTGGCATACGCAAACTTTTTGTTTTGGTCGTACGTACACTTTTAGTAGGGATTCTACGCAATGTTTTGTAAATGAGACCCCTGCTCAGTAATGAGAACCATCCCTCTGACATAAATGACATATATGAGGACAATGGGTAGAACGCCAATTAGAAGATCAAACATTTCTTCTTTCATTGGTTTATTTCTTGATACTTATCTATTGGTGGTACATTGGCTGAATCTCACTGAGATCAGTAATGTGACAGCACTTCAAAAATTCAGAAATGAACCATTAACCAGAAAAACTAAATACTTAAAATTGTACATTGTGTTTTTCTCTGCCTACCAAAATAAATGGTAAATTGAAGATTTTTAGTGTCAGATCAGTAAAATCTTTTTTTAACAAAATATGCACTGATGGCAAACAGCGGCCCCAGAAAATACTCAAAAAAGAGATTAGTGTAGCAGATGTCACAAAGGTGACAGGCCTCCAGCACTAACAGAACGGGTGTCGATGCAATTTTTGGAAATCCAGTCATTGAGAATTCAACAAAGCAAGACTCTGCAAAAAGAGCTGTGTCATCTCATGCTAGAGCAGGTTAGAGATTTCTCAGAAGTCAAGTGTCTGTAGGAGCTTCCCCCAGATGTCTTATAGAACAAGAGTCCCCAGCATCAACGACCTCACCCAGCCACCTCTCTCCCCTACCCCGAATCTGTGTACATGTGGCAGCCCAGCCTCAAGCAAAAGTGTTAGAAAGAAATCTGATATTAAAATCATAAAACTGTAATAGTTGAAATATGAATCAGACCCAAAACTAGGAGCACAACTCATAAAGAGTTAAAATAGATTTAAAGAAAAGTGCAAGAATGAGAATGTCAGTAGTTTCTCTTCAGAATCTGCTTTCTTGTCAAACTCTTGTAGAGCTGGTTTTGCAGGAGGTATTCCTCACAGATTTGAATCAAAGCAAACTCGTATCCTTGGGGAAGTACTGCAGAGGATAAAAGGTTGGCCGTTTACCGGGGACTGTTTCACCACTAGACCAAAAGGCAGAAAACAGGTCTTGGACACAATCAAACGCGAGGAATCCATTTATTTATTTTTTGCGCCCGGATGTGTTGTTTTACATATATAACGTGTTACTTACTAAACATGTAGGTCCTACAAATTTTGCTACTTAAATGATTACCAACTTTAGTCCAAATAATTGCATTTAAATGCAAATGAACACTACTTATTACATTCTAGAGCTGTCAAAAATCAAAAACCTAGACCCCTTCAGATTAGTTACCCCCACCAACCCCTCCTGATGAGAAAGTCTTATGTGGATAATATTTTTTAATGAATAATAGCTTGAGTAAGAAGATAAATAGCTTTAATTAGTCAGAATTATTTGTGTCTTCTGTATTTATGTTTATGTCAATCTTTGATCTTTATGCTGTGAGTCTATTATCTGTCACTCAGTTTAGGCCCGCCCCCTTTTTATTAGATTGTGAGACACCCCAACATCATCACTGGCCCCCATTTTGCCCTCTTTAAAAGCTTCCTAGATACACCCCTGCTCAGCAATCCTAATGAGGCATTTTCAAGTGCATATAAACATTAACATTCAAGAAGTAATACCTTTAAATACTTTGAATATAATGCACTAAATTAAAACTTACTTAAAGGTTAAACACAGAAGGTCTGACGCACAATAATGAATGCCATTATTTCTAACTCTCAGCTTGGAGGCACTGCAGTTAAAGTGTGTCGTGATGTAAAGTTGCTCAGCCCATAGAAATAAAGAGACCTGTTGAGGAAAGCTGGACCATGAAAACAGATTTAAATCCTAAATGATTCAGCTCCCATCTGTCACCTAATGTTTTGGCTCTAAGACATACACAAGTTCCAGACTTTAATCACAAACCTGTCGGACACAGGCGACATCACAAATTAATTCGTCGCACAGACTGTTTTTTTCATCACAAATGCAACATATATCTATCCCACTGTGCAGCCATGCCCATTTTCAAGATTTCCTTAGTGACAATATACAGTATTTGTAAGGTTAGAGGAAGCAGATCGGTCAACAGTTAAAACATTTTTTGTCTGGCAATATTAAAACATATTAAAAAATATTGGTAATGTCTGACTGTCCGACATGTTTTCAGAAACACTGCATCATGTTTTCATGATGGCAGTTCATTGTGGAAGGGTTTTCTAAACCAAAACCATGGGGAGACTAAAGACAGGGGATTGATCTTTCTCTCAAGCAAAAATATTAGGCAATACAAATAAAATTCAATTAAAAAATACTTTATTGAACCCAGAGGGAAATTAAGTGTTGGTATAGCTCATATAATTAATTCTTTAAAGAGTTGTTGTAGATGATGATGGCTGTGGGCAGGAAGGATTTCCTGTAGCGATCTGTATTGCAGCGAAACTGTTGTTGTTTGACTGTCTCATGAAGAGGATGCTCAGGGTTCTCAATAATTCTTTTGATTTTATGATGAATCCTTCTTTGCATGATCATCTCCAGAGGTTCCACAGTCGTCCCCAGAACAGAACGAGCCTTCTTTATCAGGTTGTTTAGCCTTTTTAAATCCCTGGCTCTGATGCTGCTACCCCAACAGATGACGGCTGAAGAGATTACACTCTCCACAACAGACTTGTAGAAGATCTCCAGCATCTTGCTGCAAACCTTGAAGGACCTAACCTTCCTCAAGAAGTACAGTCTGCTCTGCCCCTTCTTGTAGACGGTTTCACTGTTCAGTCTCCAGTCCAGTCTGTTGTCAAGGTGAACTCCGAGGTATTTGTACTCCTCAACCACCTCCCCTTCTTCTCCCATGATGGAAAGACTGTTTGGCTTATCCCTGTATCTTCTGAAATCTACAATCATCTCCTTTGTTTTGTTCACATTAAAGGTGAGACGATTGTTTCCACACCATGTCACAAAGCGGTCCACCAGCTCTCTGTATTCAGCTTCTTGTCCATCTCTGATACACCCGACAATTGCAGAGTCATCTGGGTATTTCTGCAGATGACAGGTCTCTGATTTGTACTGGAAGTCTGAGGTGTACAGAGTGAAAAGGAATGGTGAGAGTACGGTTCCCTGTGGCACTCCTGCTGACCACCTGGTTTGACACACAATTCTTCAGTCTCACAAACTGTGGTCTGTTTGTCAGGTAGTCATTGATCCAGGCTATTGTTGAGGGCTCCACCTGTGTCTTCAGGAGTTTCTGACAAAGCAAATCAGGCTGAATTGTGTTAAATGCACTGGAGAAATCAAAGAACATGATCCTCACAGTGCTGCCTGCTTTGTCCAGATGACAGTGGGTTGGTTGAAGTAGGTGGATGATGGCATCTTCAACTCCAACTCCACAGCGATAAGCAAACTGCAGCGGGTCCTGATATGTTCTTGTTTGCTTACTCAGGGGTGCCAACAGGAGTCTCTCCAGGACCTTCATGATGTGGGATGTCAGGGCAACAAGTCTATAGTCATTGATGACTGATGGGTGAGTTCTCTTTGGTACTGGAACAAGGCAGGATGTCTTCCACAACACTGGAACCTTCTCCTGAGTTAGGCTAAGGTTGAAGAGGTGCTGCACAATCCCACAGAGCTGCTCAGCACAGGCCTTCAGGACTCTGGGGCTGACACCATCTGGACCTGCAGCCTTGTTCCGGTTCAGTTTCTCCAGCTGCCTCTTCACCTGACTTTTGGAGACAGACAAGTGGGAGGGGGAGGCAAAGGGGGTAGCAGCATTTCCAGACATTTCCAAACTTGTGGAATCAGAAGAGTCCATGGCTGAGGTGAAGGATAAAACATCAGCGGTGTAACAGGAAAGCTGTTGATCAGAGGAGAGTGGGATGTCTGTTTGGCTGGGAACAGGAGAGGAAGATGCTGAGCTAGTTCCTGAACTGAACCTGTTGAAGAATGTGTTCAGTTCATTGGCTCTGTCCAGACTTCCATCTATCCAATCCTTCCTGTCCTTAAAACCTGTTATCTTTCTAATTCCTGACCAGACATCTCTGATATTGTTCATCTGTAGTTTGTTCTCCAGCTTCTTTCTGTATGCCTCCTTGCTGTCTCTGATCTTGACCTTAAGTTGCTTCTGTAAACTCCTCAGTATTTCGCTGTCTCCCTCCCTGAAGGCTCTTTTTTTTTCTTGTTTAGCAGTTCCTTCAGGTCACTGGTGATCCAGGGTTTGTTATTAGGGAAGCATCTCACTGTTCTGGTGGGGATGATGTTGTTCACACAGAAGTTTATATAGTCAGTCACACACTCAGTCAGGGCATTGATGTCCTCTCAATGTGCTTTGCAAAGAGTCATCCAGTCTGTGGTCGCAAAACAACCCTGCAGGGCTTTTTCAGCTTCCTGTGACCATTTTCTCACAGTTAATTTTGTCACAGGTTGCCTCTGAACAAGTGGTTTATATTCTGAACAGTGAAAAACAAGATTGTGATCTGATTATCCCAGAGGAGGTCTTGGTTTGGACATGTATCCATCCTTTATATTTGCATAAAAGAAATCCAAGGTCTTGTTTTCTCTTGTGGAGCAGCTGAGAAACTGTTGAAATGTTGGAAGTGTAGTAGAGAGCGAGGCATGATTAAAATCACCAGATATTGCCACAAATGCATTGGGGTGCTGGGTCTGTAGCTTAGCAACAACGGAACTGATGACATCACATGCATTGTCGGCAATGCCTGAAGGTGGAATGTAAACAACTGCCTAAATTACACTGGTAAGGTCTCTTGGCAAATAATATAGACGAAAACTTACTGCCAAGAGCTACTGCCAATGTCCTCGCTTACGAGGACACCGTCCTTCCTCGGTCAAAGAAGACGGTTAAATGGAACAGACTTACGTCACGTGATCGCGGCTGCCCAGGGCACGCCTTATGCTTACGCGCTCTGTTTACGTCCCGACTTTATACGTATAAGTTTCAATATAGATGTATAACGAGAGTTTTACTTTTCAATTGTGTATATATTGGTTAAATCAAATGTGAAAGCTAGTTAGTACCTTCTAGCAACCGAAGCTGCAACTTCAAAAATACCGATGTATTCTGGGAAATTTTTAATCGAGGGAAGGCATCAAGGAACCTCCCATGTATCCTTGGTCAGATAGCTAAACAGCAGACAAACGAAGGACAGACGCCTCGGTAGCACATGAACATTGGAATACGCCTTGGCAGTGCCTGATGACGTTTCTCCTAGGCAACCGGGGCGGGACCAAGGAATCAAGGCGAGGTTCCTTGGCATTGAGAAACACCTCTGGGCTTTACAGTAACATGTCCTGGATGACACCATCTGTTGTTGACAAGCACTGCTACTCCACCTCCTTTTCTTTTCCTGCTCGTATTCAGATCTCTGTCTGCTTGTACAGTCAGGAAGCCTGGCAGAGAGACGTTGGAGTCGGGGATATGATCCTGCAGCCACGTCTCAGTAAAACACATAACACTGCATTCACGGTACTCTGGCTGAGTCCTTGTAAGGGCTTAGAGTTCATCCATCTTATTAGCCAGTGATCTCACGTTACCCATTATGATCGATGGAAGAGATGGCTTGAACTTCCTCTTTCTCTGTCTCCTTTTTGTTCCTCCTCTGGAGCCACGTCTCCTCCTTATCAACTCATCAGGGATTTGTGGCTGTAAACCACATTGTTGCCATGGTTATGCATCATAATGACACACAAGTTATCAAAAAGTGAAAAATTTAAAGCAACAATCCTTCCAGCTTCAAAGCACCAAAAACTAGAAAGTATACAGGTAAAAAAAATGCAATCTTCCTCAAGAAAAAAGAGGAACCAATGTACAAAAACCCCCAAACTTAATATGTAGCCAACAGCGCCACTCCAACATGCAACCACCCAGAGCAGCGCAATTCTAGAATAAATAATACTTTGTACTGAATCTATTAACATGCTTTACCTACTTTTATATTTATTACATGTATGTTGCATTATTACTATAATATTGATGATTTTTTTCATGTGCCTGATTTTTTGGGTGCCCCGTGGGTGAAACGCGTGGGCGGAGCTCCAGTGTAGGTACCAGATCTGCTCTGGGGCCCTGCGTTTGCCAATAACGTCACACTACAACAACAACACTCTGACAAACTACATTGCGCCCCCATTTTTAACCCTGCCAAGCACTATATAGTGAAATTTCAAAGATACATAAATGTTAATACCTGCAATGGACTGACGAGCTGTCCAGGGTGTACCCCGCCCCTCGCCCTGTGCCTGCTGGAGATTGGCACCAGCCCCCCCGCAACCCTACATAGGATGGACGGGTGCAGATAATGGATGGATGGATGGATGGATGGATAAATGTTCATACCTGAATCATTTTACTTTCCCTTCAATCACAGTGTGTTGGTTTGTCAAATAAAGCCCTAATAAAATGTTTTGAAGGTTGTTATTATGGCTTGAGAGGTGAAAATGTTCAAAGGCTATCATTCTTTATCAAGGCGCTTTATCAGCTGAGCTTTGCTGCTGCTACAGTCATCCTGAATGAACAAAGTGACAAAACAAGAAATTATGAGTTAAAACAAAATAACATTGGTTAGTTAATGTGAGGAAAATAGTTACTTGGTTGAATATATTTAATATTTTTAATATGAAATTAGACATTGTGTTACTATAAAAATAAAATATAAAATGTAAGATACTATTCTGCAGTGATTAAATGCCATCATTTGTTTCATTAAAAAAGTTCAAGAAATTGAAATAACACATTGAAAAATGTGTCAACTACAAAATAATTATGTCGATGGAATACTATCGTTCAGTTCGTCAGTCACGGCAGCCCTGGTTTTATATCTTGACATTCAGCCAATAAAGAATAATTGAAAGATATCAGGATGGACTAAAACAGGAAGGAAAATCACTAAGAATTAAAGATTTTATTATTTATTTGGTTAAATAAAATGTACCACAGATTCTTGAGTTTATAGTAGATCGATGAAAGTTTCTGCCTCAGTTCTGACAGAGTCAGAGCAACCTTTACGCCTCTAGGCATAATGGTAGAGTGGGTCTCCGCCATTACAATGGAGCTGGGGGCCCATTTAAATAGGGGATCTTCACTCAGCTTGGAGGTTTGGCTGAAAGTCTTAAGTGCCACAGGATTAGGACAGGTTTGATCATTACCTAGGTAGTATGTTGTTGAAAAACTGCGGCCACTAGAGTAGCTGTAGATTGACAGCAATTATTGTTCAGCAGTTGTCAGTATTTCACTTAGAATCTGTAAAGACTTCCATTACAAAGAAGTAAAATCAAGGCAGACTAGTTGAGTGGAGGTTTTCCTGTCTTATCATGTACCAGAGTACTTCACTTTCCCAACAACTGCCTCAGGTTTGCCAACTCACATTTTTACACGTTTTCCCAGCTTCAGCTATCAGATACAATCAAAGCTGTTTACCTGTACCTGAGATTTCTGTTTCATTATGGAGTGAATTTCCTCCGCAAATCGCCTCTGCGTGAGCCTATCAAATTACAGAGAGTGACAGGAAAGACAGATGAAAGTCAATTACATCTGACAAGCCAGCCGGCTAACAGGCCGACCACCGCTGGCTGCTACACTCCGATGTGTCCCCAGTTCATTTCAGGTTAGCTCTCGCATGCATGAATTACGTTTGTCTCCTCTCTGTTTGACTTTCTGAATGCTACGGTGAAAATTAATTCATTACAGTCTGTGAATCACAGGGAGATGCAGATTGAAGAGTGATGGAAAAGTTTAACGAATCTGAGAAGGACTAGAAAGTGATTCAAAGTTGTCTGCATTATTTTAAATCAGTTGTGATTCGCCATACAAATGAATAAGTGCAATCATCCTGCTGGGACAGATAATACTGCCTCTATAGGACAGCATATACTGGTGGACATGGTAATTTTCATTAAACGATTAGCTGATGCAACAAACCATCCATCCAAGGGCATGGCAGACACTAAGCTACATTGAGGCAAACACAGAAAGGGCAAAAACGTGTCTATTTGAATACTTTTCTAAAATACAACTGCTGAAGGTGTATCTAAACAAAAATCACAGCAGGACAAAGGCAAATTTTTGCAAATGGCAACAGTAAATAAGCGACACGCAATCCTGTCTCTGTCTGCCAGACCCGTTGCCTAAAGGTCTTCTTCTTGCTGTTTTACCAGACACAACAAAGGAAATGAACAGAAACATATTAAATGGACATGCATGTACAGTATTTACTTTACCAGAAAGCAACCCGGAAATTAGGTAGAGAGATATGTTTAATTCAGGGGGTCTTTCTGACTAATGGAAAGTTGGAATAGCCTACTCCATCTCTAGACATGGTCCAGTGGTTGTTGTTTCTTCTTCTACTTTAGTCACCTACCTTATCTACTATGCCTTGTTGTTGCAAACCGCTTACTCCCTTCCATAGAAATGTTTTTGTTCTCTTTACTTGACCTCCATCTGTGGAATGTGCTGGACAAACATGTCTGATCCATAGAAGCTTTACCTCTCACGCTACAGGACTTAGTTAGGCCTTTTCCACACGTAGCCGGGTATCTTACAAAACTAATATATTTTTCTATGATTTGGCCTATCATCCAAACAAAAAAGCAGATTTAGGGCACCAAAGACGATTTTTTCTAAAAACTCTGGCCAAAGTGAAGATTTGCATTTTCTCAGTTTTAAGCGTTTGCGTGTGGACAGAAATAACCAGAGTTTTAAGTTTTGCAGTGTCACAGTCTGTGACAAAAATGCTTAGACATCATATGTGCATTTGTTTATGCTCCGAAACAGCTTGGATGTCCTCTGAGGTGTGTTGGCATTATTGATTGTCCAAGTGCTTTTTGCTTGCTTGTTTTTACAAGCTCAATTACTACTCGATGTAGAAGTTAGAAAGTTACTCTGAGTGGATTCGATTTGGGAGATCTACTGCCCCCTACAGGTTTGGCATGTCTATGAATGTGTTTACAACGCACTCATGCATTTAGGTGTGAACGGAGTTTTTTCTTTTAAACGAGGTGGTGAGAATATTCTTCTTTTTTTTAACCCTGCTATTTACATGGCCTTAAAGGATCTGCTGCCAGACACCACACCAACAAATCTGCAACATATTTTGGTGCTAAGCGATTCAGTGATTTATAAACTAGTAAAAGTATTTAGAAGTCTATTCTCGGATCTACAGGGAGCCAGTGTAAGGACTTTAGAACTGGGCTGATGTGTTCAACTTTCCTGGTTCTAGTCTTGAAAATCTACTGTTACTATACCACTCAGGTCCTCTAATTCCAGTCTACTCAGCATCTCTAGAATTAGAACCAAACATGGAGAAGCATCTTTCAGTTTCTATGCTCCTCTAATCTGGAACAAACTTCCAGAAAACTGCAAAGCTGCTGGAAGGTTTTGTGGCCACAGTGGCCTTTATTTGAAAGTGGATAGTCCTTGACGGGACAACCGTGTCAAGGACTGAGGCTTCCGTACATGGGGCGCCCGCACTAACCACTATCCTATGCGATGCTCCATATCATATGTTTTGTGTGTGTTTCATGCTTTATTGGTGTTTGTACTTTAACCTCTATTCATGTCTGCTTTTGAGTGATGTTTTTACGTGTCATATGCTGTGTGTGTTTTATGCTTTATTGCTGTTTTTACTTTATTCCCTAATCATGTAAAGCACCTTGAATTACCTTGTTGTTTAAAGTGTGCTATACAAATAAAATTGCCTTGCCTTGGGTTTATCTTAAAGATATGGGCTTGGGTATAAAGGCTGAGAACAGTATGGATCATCTTTCATCTGAACCAGTTAAAGTATTTATTAAAGATTAGGCTGCAGGTTAAAGCCCCGTATAAACCACTGTTTAGAGAAATATAGTAGGAACTGTTTCTAACTAAAAATGTAAAACATTATTTTGGCTTTTGCAGTGGTTTTTGTGAAAAGATTTAACCTTCGCCAGTCCAGAAGTGACGTACCCAGAGGGAGTCCTGTTAGCTTGATCAAGAGAAAACTATAGATTCTAATGCCAGCTCTGACACACAAGAAACTATAAATGTTTACAGCTACACAAATGATGGAGCACAACCATACAGCTATGAGCCTGCTGTACCCCAGAGAGCAGAGACCAGGGAGAGAATTCATGGCCGAAACATCAGTAAGTAAAGCTAACATTATCTAAGTTTAGGTAACATCATTGCGATATTAGCCTGGTTGTCGCGAGCTCTACTGTTTTTTTGAGGACCCATATATCCCGTTGCTTTTAATCTTTGATATCATCCTTTCAACAAAGTTGCTAATCAGCAGATGTTAGACAACAAGACTTCCAATGCACACATCTCGTCTGCATAGAGCTGAGCCTCTGGTCGATCTGTGATCGTGTCTGCCGCCTGCAGCAGGTCCAGAAGCATCCACCTGACAGCCGTCCCAATGAAGCTGAAAGCACCAAAGACACCGCGGCTGGCATGAGTCACACCTGATCTTTGCTTCGGAATCCTATGTTAAACTCTCACATCGTTGGGATGGGAATCTTCAAGTTTCGAGAAACTTTTCAATTAAGACCTGTGCCGATATGTATTTAAAAAAATAATAAGTAATAGTAATTTCTGGACATTTTATATGCATTTTAGAAAGTTTTTAACCTGCAATATGGTCTTTAAATGTCACATTTGTTTTCATTTGTGATCAGTCTCGGGTCTGTAGCGGAAGAAAGGACATTTTCCAGCCTACAAGGTGACAGACTTTAGCTTTTGCAAAAGACACTATGGGTTTCAAGCACAAAAGCCCGTACCCACAGAAAGAAATCTAATGAGTCTCTAAAAAGGCTTAATTTGAGTCCATTGACACTGATAAGAGGATTTTACTTTACTTTTATCTGACAATTTGCCATGAGATGAGGCTCTCTAAAGTGCTTTTACCTTTTAAGCTCAGATAATGACATTGTATTTCCTTAGAACCAGCAACCCCTTTTCATCCTGTTTTTTCCACATTATGGCAATGTCTTAATTGTTATGCGAGGTCTGTTTGGAAACAAAGCTTGCACGCTCAATTAATAATCAACCTGTTCAGGTTATAAAACAATCAACAGTTTATGAATTGAGTTTTACAGGCTTTTATATTTTGACTGATTTGCAGCTGAAGGCTTGACTTGCTAATGTTACGTCCAAGCTGATCATAATACTGTATTTCCCTAATCATAATGGGATGAATGTAGGCGTTCCACTTATGTGCCATGGCTGACATATTGCAGTCTTCTCATCTTGGGTCCTATTTTATGTTGACAGATTTTCGTCCCACAGAGCTTGGCGATGTAACGGATGGGTCCAGACTGGCTCATGTGTGCTCTGTGTGTTTGTGCGTGTGTCACGATGATGGATTGGCTTACACAGTTCACGCAGCCTGTAATCTGTCTTATTTGTCAGTACTCTGATTAACAGGCACGTTTCAAAGCCAGTTTTGGTTGTTGGATGTGTTATGGGCTCAACATTGTCTCATGTTTCAAGGTATTCCTTCTACATGTTATGTTTCCCCAGTTGGAACACCTTGGTAGGTTGTAAAAATGTCCATTAGGCGACAGAGCATCAGTACTTCGAAAAACTCACACTATCCCTAAAGCTTTACATTCTTTATTTAAATATTTAGCTAATTCAGTAAGAATTTAACCAAATTCCATTCATGATAACTCATATTCAAAGTCCATTACAAAAAGGTTCTCGAACTGTTGCACATTTTGACTGATTAAAACCACTAACTTCATGTATTTTCTTGGGCTTATATGTGATTGACCAACACCAACCAGTTCAGAACCATGCAGTCGTACAAAAGTGTGGTGTGCTTCCAATTCCACTTCAAATCTTTTGGTTATGTTTCTACCAGCTTGTATGTCTTGAGAATTCAATATCAGCCCCCCCACACACACACAAAAAAAAAAGGTATACCTTTTGATAATGCTAGTATCATGGTAAAATGACCTGTACTTGCATAGTGCTTTATCTAGCTGTGAGGTTGTGAAACCAGAGGGTCTCAAAATACAAAGAAAAGTGGAAGTGAAACTGCAGACAGTTAAATTTTTCTTTGGGAGTAAGTTTTCCTCCAAAGTTTTTATTCCATTACTCATTCTCCATAAATCTTATTTCAAGTAAATCTCCATGTTCAAAGTCAGATAATGAGTTTTCCCCACATCACGACAATGCAATCTTTAAATACAAGTAGAAAAAACAACACCTGCAAACAATCAGTTCAAACCATCAGTGATCAAATAATCAAACACAAAGCAAATGAAAAAAAACATCAAAATAATTTACCTAGGTTTTTACATAAACAAATTACAGATAAACTATTCCAAACGTTAAATCAAAACAAAACTAACTTTCTGAAATTATATTGAAGGAAAAACAAAAAACCCTTATGTGGATTAATCCAAATGAGGCAACCAATCAGACGATATTCCAGAAAGGAAGTACTGGGTGGGCCCTCCTCTCACAACCTACTCTGGATTCAAATAAAGAAGACAACCAACATTCAATCCAAAAGAAAATCACATCAATATACAATGAAAGCATAACATCCAAACATGTGCAATACCTAAAACATTACCCCCTGCTAACATATCAGAGTTATTAGATTTACTCTAAACTATAAGGAGTGACTACAAAAGGAGAAATATATTAAAGGGACTAATGGTAAGGAACTATTCCTTCCACTACGTCACACTAGCTCTGAGGACCCCAAAGCGCTTTACACATTTTCCAGTCATTCACCCATTCACACAATGGCGATGGTAAGCTACATTGTAGCCACAGCTGCCCTGGGACAGACGGGTGCCACCAGACCTTCTGACCATTACTAGTAGGCAATGCGGGTGAAGTGTCTTGCCCAAGGACACAACAACTAAGACCAAAAGAGTGATGGCTCAAATTGGCAACCCTCCGGTTACAGAACAAACTCCTACCTCCCGAGCCATGGTCGATCCTCATAAAAGGGTTGGCGTGTTCAGGGTGATGTTCAGTGTCAGTTTTCAGCTGCATTTTGTATTTTGTGTTGAGTAGTTCCATTTGATCATGTTTGCTGTAGGGGTCCACCGATCGATATTAGGATTGGATATCGGCCGCGATACTGACAAAATAGCTGGATCGGGGATTGGAAAAATGAACAGATCCACTGGCCGATCCAGGTTTTTGTTTTTTTTCGTTGCAGCAGAACGTATTTCATGCGTTCACCTTCACGTGTGTCGCATGCTAGAAGCAACATGGAGCGAGCCAGAGGGTCGGCTGTGTTGAGATATTTCACGCTTGCCTCTCCAACTAGTTCATCGGGTGTTTGCAATGTCTGCAAAGTAAAAGTTTCGAGGGGTGGTGGTATTACTGCAAAGTTCAATACTACCACTTTAATCAAGCACATCCAGAAACACTATGCTAAGGAGCTGAATTCCTGCACCTCAGCAAAACAAAAGGAGCGGGGTCAAAAAGGAATAAAGAAGTCTTAGTTATGTTCAGTTAGTAAAGTCTGGTACCTTTAGTCTATTCAAGTAAGGTATGAGGTGGAGGGTATACAGTTTATTATTAATTCAACAATAGTATCGGATCGGTATCGGATATCAACAGATACACAAAGCCCAGGCAACGGTATCGTATCGGGACTGAAAAAGTGGGATCGGTGCACCCTTAGTTTGCTGTATCCCCTACATGACGTGTGACAACCTACAAGTAACACTTCTTATAGATTTCAGATATGTGAACTACCTAAGGAATAATTGTTCTATTAGCAGGTTCTCCCACATGATTCGTAGATCTCTGGCGCTCTTCCACATAAACCAATGCTCTTTTGTTGCTTCTCTGATTAACGACCTCAAAGCTTATCCTGTCTATTAAGGGGGACGATCATGAATGGATTGAACAGAGCTCTGTGAGATGTTTGAAGATTGGGATATTGTTTTAGAACCTAACTCTGCTTTAAACGTTTCCACAACTTCCTCACTGACCTATCTGCTGTGATCGTTGGTCTTCATAATGCTGTTTGTTCACTAATGTTCTCTGATAGCTTGTTTCCACTGAGTGGCATGGCACAAGTCAGTGCAGTTCTGTACGCTGTTTAGTATGTTTGTATTGTAAAAGCGGTCCATGTAACCAACCTATACCGAACCATTCCTGGGCCCCTTTAAGTTGTAGGTCCAAAGGACAATGGTACGGTACGGTTAGGGTAGAGCTACTGGCGTCAGAAAACACAGTCCATTGATAAACAGAAAAACTTCACTGCTTGCAACAAGCACGACACATACTAGTGCATTGGGTTTGTCATCACACTAGTGTGACGCGATGTTAGCCACTAGGGTTTAACCCCGCTAGCCCAGTGAGAGTCCAACTAGTGGTGGAAACGCTCTCCTGATTTGGTAAGCTATAAAATGGCATACCAAACCACACCAACCTGTGCCGTACAGCTCTGTGGAAATGAGGCGCAAGAAAACTCGGTGAAAAGGTAAGTGTACTAGATTTTATTTGGGGGTGAACTGCACTATGAAAAATGTATAAAACCAAACTGCATTAGATACAAATCAGAATTATATTTTTTTAAATAGATCACAAAGATGCACAAATCTATCATGTCCACTCTTCATCAATGACAGATCAGTCAAATATGTCCACCACTCTTCATCATCCACCTGGGCACAATTACAGTATTACTTTAAGAGGAAGTGTACAACAGAAGAGCATTAATAGTACAACTGACTTAATACAATTTACCTCCTTGTGTGTACTGTACACCCTTTCATCTGAGTTCACACTGCTCTGTCTGCTCAGTTTAACACAATATAAACTCTTAATGTGTTTCCAACCGAATGAGCTGCGATGAGACTCGCAGTGATGCTCAGTGATGACAATCACTGGGTTTTTCTGCTAGGCTACACCATTTGCAGACTCAGACAAAGCCAAAGACGATGCACTTTTCCAAACCAGAGCTTCCTTCTGATTTCCTGCATTTGAATTATGACAGCCGACTAAACTGCCTTCTTCTGCAGTTATTTGTTACCGCTGTCAGTCATTGCCTCCAAATCCAGACAGGCTTAGAATCAGGGTGTCGGGGTTTGGGGGTAGTCGTTGCCTTGCAGACCTGAAGGGTCCAGCTTCTCTTGCCACTTGCCAAAGTTTCCTTAACACAGTTTGTTTTTTTTCTTAATTCAAACGGTTGCACTGTTCACATTATAAAAAAAAAATATATATATATATATATATAAACAAACAAAAACAAACTTATCCAGTCTCTGGACTGTGCAGCTGGGGCCAGTGGAGGAAGTTCTAATTTCTTTGTGCATTGGGCCACAGAATCATTGGAGGAAACCCAGCGGCCAAAAACCATACTTAGGTAATGTGTTATGTGAACAATTTTCATTCATGTAATCACTTACTCAAGACTGCTAAATGCTCCAACTCTCCAACTAGAGTCATCCAACTCTAGCCTACTAAACATCCCTAGACTCAGAACTAAACATGTAGAAGCAGCTTTCAGTTTCTATGCTCCCCTTATCTGGAACAGACTTCCTGACGAGTGTAGAGCTGCTGAAACTCTGAACTGCTTTAAATCGAGACTAAAAACCCATCTGTTTAGAATTGCCTTTGAGTAAATGATTGATGTCATATGTATGAAATGTGTTCATGCTCTCTTGCTTTATTGATCTTTTTCTTACTTTATTGTGCATCATGTGTAATGTGTGTTTCTTTTACTTTTAATTTCCATAGTTTTTTGTTTTTTAAATCACCAAATCATGTAAAGCACCTTGAATTACCCTGCTGTTGAAAGTGTGCTATACAAATAAAATTGCCTTGCCTTGCTTCTTTTTAATTAGTTGATGACCTGTAGACTACTGTACTTGGAGTAGGCAGAGAATGATTACGCAATAAAAGTAAATACAATTAATTCATAGTTTTTTATTACTATTTGACTTTCTGTGGGAAAATCTAACCTGTCCAGTTTATCTTCATGAAATCAATAAAATAAGCATTTAGACATTTTCAAACACTCATTAGCATGAAGTTAGTGATATTGTTGGGATTCCCATGATGCATTTTAACACTTTCTGGTGGGGTGGAATGATAATATAACTTCAATGATTCCTTCCAGCTCAAATCTTAGTTCATTGTGGATTTTCTCTATTTTATACAAAATTATATATTCAGAGTCAAACATATATAATTGGGGCAGGATTTCTGACCACTTTATTCTAAATGGTGTTCATATTATTGGTGGTCACATTATTGGTATGATTGTTCTGTTAAAAAGGCCCAGTTATGTCCAAGTTTCAACCATCTGACCTGAACTGTCTACGTCCAATAAAAGAAAAATGGTTAAAACAATTTGAAATAACCACGTTACCAACAAGGCTAAAGCCTCACATGACCAGAAAACAGCAGGGATAGTAAAGTATAACATCCCCATGGACAGGATGCCAACCAAGAAGAAGGCTCCTGCACCAATATTGGCACCTTCGAGCTCCACTGAAATTTGCAGTTAGCCACGTGGACAAAATAAATCCTCCTGGAGAAAGTTTTACATTCAGAAAAGACAAACATTGAACTATTGGGCCACAATAATAAGAAATATGTTTGAAGAATACAAGGTGTGACTCTCAAACATTGTAGTGGAAGAATAATGCTAAGGGAATGTTTTGTTACTTGTGGCATTAATGTGTTGCACAAATTGGAATGCATCAATAAGGCAGATGGAGGACTACAATAACTAGATGTTTAACACTGAGGACACAGTTGAAATGGATGAAGCAGGCCTTCCCAAAGCCCTGACCTCAACCCTGACATCAATCAGCAAACAATGCCTTGCAGTTGTGTCAGGGGCAAGAAAAGAAATCTCAAAAACAATACTAATTAAAAAAAAACAGAAAAAAACATTTAAAAGATTTCTAGAAAAGAGATGTCCAGTATCCAGCCAGAACTTTACACCAAATAATACTGGGATTGTATGTACACATGTGTAACTCGAAAAATTTAGAATATTGTGCAAAAGTTAAGTTATTTCAGTAATTCAACTTAAAAAGGGAAACTAATATATGATATAGACTTATTGTATGCGAAGCAAGATATTTCAAACCTTTATTTGTTATAATTTTGATGATTATGGCTTACAGCTTATGAAAACCCCGAATTCAATATCACAGAAAGTGAGAATATTACATGAAATCAATAAAACAAGGATTTTAAATAGAGACATGTCTGACTTCTGAAAAGTATAATCAGTATATAAGTGAGCTACAGGGCATTCTGGCTAATACCAAACACCCCCACCATAATGTCCAGACCAGCCAGAGAAGCAGCTGCAGTGAAAGACTGATCTCTTTGAGATGCAGGACTGAGAGGTTCAGGAGATCGTTTGTTCCTGCAGCCATTACCCCTCCTCGTCATGCATATGAGGGCCACCGTGCCATATGCCAATCTTGCTTTTGCTGCCTATAGAGTGATTACTGTTTTGATTTTTTGTTGTGCTATTCATATCCTTAATGAAAACTCAGCATGGGGAAGCTTATTCTGGAATTCAGACTCTGTGGCACAATGGTAGCGCGTCTGACTCCAGATCAGAAGGTTGCGTGTTCAAATCACATCAGAGTCAATGAAACATTCTCTGCTTATCATTGTGTTGTATAGTAAAAGCAATATAAAATTGTCATATTGCTCTTTTGTCGAGCACAGTCCTTTGCAAAACAAACTCAATTCTGTCATCTAAATGAAGTTACTTTCATTCTTATGAAGTTACATTCATTCTTCTGTAATCTGGCAAAAGCTTTTAGTTAGCATAGGCTTTACTGCTTGTTTTTGTTCAACTCTGAAACGACAAACAAAGAAAATCTTTGACAGGAATGCACTGGTACCTTTTTCTTGTATTGAGTCTATGTTCTTTTCTTTTGACATTGGCTTTTTGTTCAAGACCACAAACCAAACACACAAACTCAAAGTCGATCAGGTGGGGTTTGATGCCACAAATCCATGGTGGAGGGAAGTTGTCTGTATCACTTCACTATATGCAGCGCTGGAAAGTAGAAGATGCTAAACAGACTAAAGTTACCAAACTAAAGCAAGTATAAACTCAAAGTTTGTTTACAGTGCTGAAACTCATCAACAAAGTGTTTGTATGGAGTCAAAAAATGGCTTTCAGTTGAACTTGACATTATTTCAAACTGCAACCTTCTAATCTACAAGCAGATGTAACAACTTGGACAAAGATGTCCAGTCAGTTGACCAGAAACTACGAGAAAGCCCTGAAGAGATGTTTGTCGGCTTTTCTCATTACAAATTACACTCTGTTTGATCATTTGGCATCTTAGCGCTAATACGTCTAGTTGTACAGGTTCCACAATAGATTTGATCTTATTCTCAAATGTGTTCATTCAAACATTGTGATCAAGGCTACGTAGTCAAAATAGAAAGTATTTCAGACCCTGACACTTTTATAAAGTTTCACCATCTAACCTTGAAAGCAAACCTCATCCATTGCGATAAAAGTCCAGCTAATGATAAACTAAGGAACACCCTAAGATACTCAATTTTATTGCCACTCACACTTTACTGACTGCTTTCCGTTTAGCTCAGTAAACTTGTTTTGTTTTTTTGCCCAACACTGGGTCCACCTCTGTTGTGAAAAGCTAGCCATAACACACTCCCCGTAAGCGGCACCTTACAGGAGCAGCACGTTTCACTTGCGTATTCTGCTGCTTGGCCCTTTCCACCAGGTGCGTATGAAGCGCATAGCAGCAGGGAGCATAGCAGCACCGAGAGAGCACGAAATCATGCGAGATTAGCAAAATCACGCGTGGTTTCGTCAGTAAACACAACAACAAGCAGGAAAAGACAACATGGCTCCAAAAGGTCTGTGTTTTATGTTATGTCCGTTTTATATTCACTAATAAGTTTATGTTATGTCAGAGAATATCCAAAATATTTAAGTAAAGCAACCGCAAAGCAGGGTTAGGGTTAGGGCAGACTCGTGCTGCTTTCGCCTCCGGTGGAAAGGGTTCTATTGACTACAGTGGTGGCTATCAGCTGCGTATGACGTGCTGCTCCTGTAACGCGCTGCTTACGCGTCGAGTGGAAAGGAGGGGTGAGACTGTTCAACAGTGACATCCAACATCTTTCTTAAATAATTTATATGTTATTGTTTTATTTTAATCTATTATATACAGTTCTAAATATGTGAGCACAAAGTGAATTTTCCCTTATTGGGGATAAATGAAGTATCTATTTATGTATATGTACTCAGTACTTGGTTTGGGCCCCTTTTGCATCACAGTGCCTCAATGCAGCGTGGTATGGATGCGATCTGCCTGTGGCTTCAATAGTGACCTTCAGCTCTTCTGCATTGTTCTGTCTCATGTCTCTCATCTTTCTCTTGGCAGTGCTCCATAGATTCTCTTTGGGGTTCTGGGTAGGCCAGTTTGCTGGCCAATCAAACACAGTAATCACATGGTTATTGAACCAGGTTTTGGTACTTTTGGCAGTGTGGGCAGGTGTCAAGTCCTGGTGGAAAATGAACTCAGCCTCTCCATAAAGCTCATCTGTAGAAGGAAGCATGAAGTTCTCCAAAATGTCCTGGTAGATGACTGCATTGACTCTGGACTTAATAAAGCACGGAGGATCAACACCAGCAGATGACATGCCTCCCCATATCAACACAGACTGTGGAAACTTCACACTGGACTTCAAGCATCTTGGATTGTGTGCCTCTCCATTCTTCCTCCAGATTCTGGGACCTTGGTTTCTAAATGAGATTGAAAATTTGCTGTTCTTTTTTTTTTACCCCAGGTAAGACACTTCTGACTTTCACGAACAGCTTGACAAGAGGAATACAACATTTGAAGCCCATGTCCAGGATCTGTCTGTGTGTTTGCTATTGATGCACTAACTCCATCCTCAGTCCACTCCTTGTGAAGGTCCCCAACACTTTTGAATTACCCTTTCCTGACAATCCTCTCCAGGCTGTGGTAATCCCTGCTCATGGTGCAACTTTCTCTTCCACACTTTTCCCTTCTACATAACTTTCTATTAATGTGCTTTGATGCAGCACTTTGGTAACATCCAACCTCTTTTGCAATTATCCTTTGAGGCTTTCCCTCCTTATGGAGGGTCTCAATGATGGTTTTCTGCACAACTATTAGGTCAGCAGTCTTCCCCATGATTGTGATTCCTAATTAACCAGATTGAGACCATTTAAATGCTCAACTGATTAGAGAGTGAAACTTTTATTATTATTTTATTATTATTATTAACCTATTCAAATTTTCTGAAACTTTGAATTTGGGGTTTTCGTTAACTGTGAGCCATAATCATCAAAACTCATTAAATTCATCAAAGTTCCTCTCCAGCTGCAGACAGAGTCTCCCTCTGCACACCTCCCATTCCCATGGGGTGCTTCTCTTGAACACAGTGCACCACCTTCCCCCCATGCTGTCTCTTTGGGCCTTCTCCTGTACTTGGCATGGGGACACAGGAAAGTGTGTCCACCTGCCCCCCCCTGAAATTGCTGCCATGTTTTTGGTATTTGATGTTGACTGGCACACAGCTCCATGTGGAGGATGAAACTGCAGCGATGTCCAGAAAGTGCTGGAAAAATGTCACTAGTCACCTTTTTGTTCTTCTTTTGGTCAAGTTTGTTCCCAGCAACTGGTCAGATGTTTCAACTCCACACATGTATGTGTTTTACTTCCACACAGCTGTTGGTCGAGGGACAGGAAACCTCTAATGTTTCCCATCCTGTTCCTTCTCCCATCGGAGCACTGTCTCCCCTCTATAAACAGAATGGAGGTTTGTACAAATGGAAACCTCTTTTGTATTCATCCACTTTACAAACAGAAGGTTGCCATCCCTGATCCATCGAATGGAACCTCTCTGTGACCCTTCATGGAGGACCGCCCATTCGCTGATCGTGTTGTTGACTTCTCCTGATCAAGTGAGAGTTAACAGTGTAGTCATTCATATCAGCCACGAAGAATTTCAGCCTCTACTTGGTTGGTTTAAGCTTTATGTATTGCTTCAGAGCAATTCTGGCTTTTGTGGGAACCATCCTTTCATTCTGAAATGTGTCGCTTTGGATGGTAAAAAGACATACAGCAGATTATCATGATGTCAAGGAGAGATTGTTCCTGGTGGAGACGGTCATACTCCCCTGTGCCCCTCTTCTGGTCATTGAGTGTATCCTGTGCTGGATCACTCAAATGCAGATTTGAATTTGACAGTGGAGGGGAAGGGGACGTGAAAAATGGTATTTGTCCTCCAAAAGTCTGAAACCTTTGGTAGCTCCAGCAATGTCATGTACAACATCAAACCCAGGTATTTATTCATCTCCTCTGTGGTAATTTCTCTCCAGGCAAATTGTCTTCCTCTGAGAAGATTCCTGGCAGCATATTTGTTGGTATTGCTGCATAAAAGATTCAAAACTTGTTCATCAAAGAAACGGGGGGAAACAAATTAATCTGGAATTGAGATATGGGAATTAAAGGTGGCTGAACTCCAGGGGCTCTTTTGGGTTTGGAGGGATAATGTCTGGGTCTAGCTCAGTTTTATACAGCATCTCCTACGCCTCGGTTGCTGCCCCCACAACTGCGGCCCTGTCTGTCTATTCTCTGGTTCAGAGAATGACCTAAAGAAAAAGAAATTTTTGACTGGCGGAAAAAGTTACTTTAGGTTTTGTGTAAAAACACTTGGTGGACTACAACTGAAGAAGAAGGAGAAAAATGGCCGTGAGATTAGCCGGCTTCACCTCCTTCCTCCAGGACGAAGGAAGGAGCATTAAATGTGGAGAAAACCACCATAAATGTGGAAAGTGGCAGCTATGATTGTGCCATCGGCCCCTCTGGCCAACACCAGTAGGCAGGTAGGTGAAGTGTCTTGCCCAAGGACACAACGACATGTAGCAGGTGGAAGCTGGAATCGAACCCACGATTTCTGGGTCGCAGGACGACAACTCTACCACTGAGCTACAGCTGCCCATGCTGGGGGAGAAATAGTCAGTAGAGTGAGAGCCAGCATGCAGCTCCAAAAGGTCTCGGTGAGTATTTTAATTGCCCTCTAGTGCTTGCTAGCGTTAGCTCCGTGACGTCATTAATGTGACTTCTGATTTGTATGCATTTTATTTACATTTAATTACAATCAAATATATCCCAAATCACTTGACAAACACAGTCGAAACGCACATCATTAGTTGTCATTGAAATTGAGGTACATCATATGTGTGATTCAGGACATCAGACAAAGCAGACCAGAAAATAACTTTTATCACTCCATTGACTTCCATTCATTTTTTTTTTTTCGGCCATGGGACCCATGGGCCAACAGGAAAGGGATAAGACTTAGGCTCCCTATATATTTATATATGTTACATATATGACCTGAAAGCCCCATTTCTAAGCTTTTCGGAAACTTTTGGAATTTTGCAGATATCTTGAATGGTTCGGGAATTTACAGTAATGAGAAGTTCATATGCAAAATCTTGTCAACGCCGCCACTTTAGTAATAAGAGGGTTAAGAACAGATTTTTCGACTCTACACAACGAATCATCACTGACATAGGATTGACTGGGTTATTTCAATGTTATCCATGTAACATTTGCTGTGTTGTTTTACCAGCTTTGCCAGCAGCTCTTCCATTTTTCGAAAGCCGGTTGTTTGGCGATGTCTGCTAATTTCCCTGACTTTTCTGAGTACATATTGCAAGACTCGGACTCGATGTCCCCCGCCTCCCCCGGGACGTGTTCAAAGTTCTGCCGGAGGTGTGAGTTAAAGCTCCTTCTGACAGGAGACTCTGCCAGACGTTCCCAGCAGACCCTCACAACACGTTTAGGCCTTCCAGGTCTGTCCGGCGTCCTCCCCCACCATCGGAGCCGACTCACCACCAGGTAGTGGTCAGTGGACAGCTCTGCCCCTCTCTTCACTCGAGTGTCCAAAACATGCGGCCGCAGATCAGATGAGACGACAACCAAGTCGATCATTGAGCTGCGGCCTAAGGTGTCCTGGTGCCAAGTGCACATATGGACACCTTTATGCTTGAACATGGTGTTTGTTATGGACAATCCATGACGAGCACAGAATTCCAATAACAAGACACCACTCGGGTTTAGATCGGGGGTGCCATTCCGCCCAACCACACCCCTCCAGGTCTCACTGTCATTGCCCACGTGAGCGTTGAAGTCCCCCAGCAGAACAAGGGAGTCCCCAGGAGGAGCACTGTCCAGCACCCCTTCCAAAGACTCCAAGAAGGGTGGGTAATCTAATCTGCTGTTTGGCGCGTAAGCACAAACAACAGTCAGGACCCGTCCCCCCACCCGAAGGCGGAGGGAGGCTACCCTCTCGTTCACCGGGGTAAACCCCAACGTACAGGCGCCGAGATGGGGGGCAACAAGTATGCCCACCCCAGCTCGGCGCCTCTCAGCGGGGGCAACCCCAGAGTGGAAGAGAGTCCAACCTCTCTCGAGGAGACGGGTTCCAGAGCCAGAGCCGTGCGCCGAGGTGAGGCCGACGATGTCCAGTCGGAACCTCTCAACCTCGCACACCAGCTCCGGCTCCTTCCCCACCAGAGAGGTGACGTTCCACGTCCCGAGAGCCAGCTTCTGCAGCCGAGGATTGGACCGCCAAGGTCCCCGCCTTTGGCCGCCGCCTTTGGCCGCCGCCCATCCTGCACAGCACCCGACCCCTATGGCCCCTCCCACAGGTGGTGAGCTCATGGGAAGGGGGGCCCATGTTACCTCTTCGGGCTAAGCCCGACCGGGCCCCATGCGTAAAGGCCCGGCCACCAGGCGCTCGCCAACGTGCCCCACCTCCAGGCCTGGCTCCAGAGGGGGGCCCCGGTGACCCGCGTCCGGGCGAGGGAACACTGAGTCCATCTGTCGTTTTCTTCATAGGGGTCTTTTGGGCTGCACTTTGTCTGATCCCTCACCTAGAACCAAATTGCCATGGGTGACCCTACCAGGAGCAAAAGCCCCCGACAACATAGCTCCTAGGATCATTGGGACACTCAAACCCCTCCACCACGATAAGGTGGCAGCCCAGGGAGGAGTCCGAGTGGACCATGTTCCGCGCCTCCATTGCCGAGGCGGCTGACTGAAGCTGTGGCCGCAAGGTGGTCGGTGCCTGTCGCGGCGGCAACCCCCGAACCCGGTGGTGGACACCGGCGGTAAGGGATGCTGTCAGGCTGAAGAAGGAGTCCTACCGGGTCTTTTTGGCTTGTGGGACCCCTGAAGCAGCTGATAGGTACCGACAGGCCAAGCAGGATGCGGCTCAGATGGTTGCTGAGGCAAAAACTCGGGCGTGGGAGGAGTTTGGAGAGACCATGGAAAACGACTTCCGTACGGCTTCGAAACGATTCTGGTCCACCATCCGGCGTCTCAGGGGGGGAAAGCGGTCTGCCACCAACACTGTTTACAGTGGGGATGGTGTGCTGCTGACCTCGACGCGGGACGTTTTGGGCCGGTGGATGGAATACTTCGAAGACCTCCTCAATCCCACCGGCACGCCTTCCAATCTGGAAGCAGGGTTTGGGGACTTGGGGTCGGGCTCTCCAATCTCTGGTGCCGAGGTAAGGCTCCGGGGGTGGATGAGATTCGACCGGAGTTCCTCAAGGCTCTGGATGTTGTGGGGCTGTGTTGGTTAACGCGGCTCTGCAATATTGCGTGGACATCGGGGGCAGTTCCCTTGGATTGGCAGACCGGGGTGGTGGTCCCCCTGTTTAAAAAGGGGGACCACAGGGTGTGTTCCAACTACAGGGGGATCACACTTCTGAGCCTCCCTGGTAAGGTCTATTCAGGGGTTCTGGAGAGGAGGGTCCGACGGATAGTCGAACCTCGGATCCAGGAGGAACAATGCGGTTTTCGTCCTGGCCGTGGAACACTGGACCAGCTCTACACCCTCAGCAGGGTCCTGGAGGGTGCGTGGGAGTTCGCCCAACCGGTCTACATGCGTTTTGTGGACTTGGAGAAGGCGTTCGACCGTGTCCCTCGGGGGGCCCTGTGGGGGGTGCTCCGGGAGTATGGGGTACCGGGCCCCTTGATACGGGCTGTTAGGTCCCTGTACGACCGGTGCCAGAGTTTGGTTCGCATTGCCGGCAGTAAGTCGAGCTTGTTTCCGGTGAGAGTTGGACTCCGCCAAGGTTGCCCTTTGTCACCGATCCTGTTCCTAACTTTTATGGACAGGATTTCTAGGCGCAGCCAAGGCGTTGCGGGGATCCGTTTTGGTGGCCTCAGGATCGGGTCTCTGCTTTTTGCAGATGATGTGGTCCTGTTGGCTTCATCGGAGCGTGATCTACAGCTTTCGCTGGAGCTGTTCGCAGCCGAGTGTGAAGCGGCTGGGATGAGAATCAGCACCTCCAAATCCGAGGCCATGGTCTTGAGCCGGAAAAGGGTGGGGTGCCTCCTCCGGGTCAGGGATGGGGTCCTTCCCCAAGTGGAGGAGTTTAAGTATCTGGGGGTCTTGTTCACGAATGAGGGAAAAATGGAGCGGGAGATCGATAGACGGATTGGTGGGGCATCTGCAGTTATGCGGGCGCTCTACCGGTCTGTCGTGGTGAAGAGAGAGCTGAGCCAAAAGGCGAAGCTCTCGATTTACCGGTCGATCTACGTTCCTACCCTCATCTATGGTCACGAACTCTGGGTGGTGACCGAAAGAACGAGATCACGGATACAAGCGGCTGAAATGAGTTTCCTCCGCAGAGTGTCTGGGCTCTCCCTTGGAGATAGGGTGAGAAGCTCAGTCATCCGGAGGGGGCTCAGAGTAGAGCCGCTGCTTCTCCACATCGAGAGGAGTCAGTTGAGGTGGCTCGGGCATCTGGTCAGGATGCCTCCTGGACGCCTCCCTGGTGAGGTGTTTCAGGCACGTCCCACCGGGAGGAGGCCCAGGGGAAGGCCCAGGACACGCTGGAGGGACTATGTTTCTCGGCTGGCCTGGGAGCGCCTTGGGGTTCCTCCCGAGGAGCTGGAACAAGTGGCTGGGGAGAGGGAAGTCTGGGTCTCTTTGCTTAGGCTGCTGCCCCCGCGACCCGACCCCGGATAAGCGGAAGAAAATGGATGGATGGATGGATATTGCAAGACTGTTACTCGGTTGGTACCTAAAATGGGCCTATTGGGCCGAACCGGTGTAATGGGGGACATGTGCATGCAGTGAAGGTCCTGTAAAGTTACCCTAGAGTTCCGATAGTGGAAATGCGCTTAATGGCGGTTTACATGTTCGTGGTTTTGCCACAGCTGTTGCTAATCCTCTGCAAAAAGTTCTGCAAGACTCCACCCACGATTTGTTGTTCACCATAATTTGTTGTGTTTACCGCTTACTTTGTGTAGACACTTTATCCACATTTCCAATATTTCATGTTTAGCACCACTTGCTGGTCTGGGGGAGTAAAAACAGCATTTTGGGCAATTTTCTGTGTTTCCGTGTGGAGGAAAATCATTTCTGAAAACGGCCCCGTGGGGACACTGTTGTTTTTGAAACCAACCACCCATTTTATTTTTTTTAAAGCCTTCCTGTCTGGACTGGGCCTAAGAGTTTATGATTAATTTGTAAACATGGTCAAAATCTTCAATACAATTAGACCATCGGTACGTGCTGGATGTATGTTGCAGGACGAACAAACCCAAGTAAATCTCCACAGAAATAGGCTTATTAATACACACTTACAGCTAAATAGAAATTACAGAAAATTTCAGTTTAAGTAATGTTTTCAGCCATGTATTATTTCCTTTACCCACAGGCTTTTGTGTTAAAGTTCACCAAGTCTATGTTTCTTTACATTTTCCCAATTTGATTCAGCTCTCTTTAATGAGATTACTTCTGCAGCTCGAACAAGTTCGCCCCCAAGAAATGTTTGTATAACTCAAAATCTGATTTGCATTTACACCAATGACTTCAGCGCAGAGAAGTAAGACACAAATTCCAGTGGGGTGTGAGATGCAGTAACCCAACCAGAAGAAAAGTTCTGTTCAGTCAAACAAACCATTTTCAACACAGCACATGAGACAACAGGCACAGGATGCCTTCTAATGCTTTCACTTAGCTGAAAATATGGGTCCTGATTCATGTTTTGCGCTGGAATGTGCCCGAGCAGAATTGCTCTATGTGAATATGAGCGCTGAAGTGATACTTTAAGGAGCTGAGAGGCGAAGCTTATAGGCTCTACAGCCACCTTTACAGCCAAGTCAGTACTGCACGCAGGCGACTGAGTGGTTAAAGGCTCTTTCTGGCAGCTGCTGCCATGATATTACATAAGTAAAGGAAAAAATATATAAAAAAGACCGAAAAGGTTGCTTTTGGGAAATCTTCAAAGTGGGATCTGAGTGAGAAAAGCAACAGAAATCAAGAGTGATGGAACATGTTATCTCTGAGCACAGTTTGCCAATTGTTTCCATTCAAAATTTCAAATAGGGATAAACAAACTGTGTGTGCAGCCTGAATAGGCAGCCCATGAACCTGAGCACAGCTTCAACAGTGTGAACATATCAGCTGCACCTTCACATACTTCATAACAGCCAAACAGAGAAGCAGGAGAAAAAGACCAGCGATCACAGCCTTTGACAAGATACTTCGCCTTAGAACGTTTCCAAGGAGATTGACTACTTCTAACCTTGTGTTTGCCTAACTTGAGTAGCCATGGTGACTGTAGTACGATTGCCTTACATTAAAAGTATCATGGCAACAGCTGAGCCAATGTGTGTTGCCATGTTTAATACTATACAGGGAAATCATCTCTGTCTATTTCAGAGCTGAGAGTGTCTCATGTCTCAGCAACATCTCAAAAACAGACCATAGTCTAGCCAACAGACTAAAGCCATTCTATATCTTGCAGAACAAATTATCCTGTGCTGTACAGTCATTACCAAAAGTTTTAACAGTAATGTAAAATGCCTGTCTTGTGGCATTACCTGTTACAGTTTCTTTTCCTATGTTTCTTTTGAAATAGGTGGATTCCTCCCTCCAGCTCAGTAGATAGCCTACAGTAAGCAAAAAGACTACAAGAGTTTTGTGTAAATCTTCATCAGTGATAGTAGGATTGGAGTAGGAGGTGGATAAACAGATTGGGGCCAGTCTGTTTTGGTGAGAAAAGAGCTAAACAACATGGTTAAGTTCTTTTTTTATCAGTCTGTCTACACTAAGCCCTGCACCTACAGTCAAGGGATCCTGACTGAAAGAACAAGGTTTGTAACACAAGCAACTAAAATGACCTTCCTCCGGCTTGCTGGGCTCAGCCGTAGAGACATGATGAGGGGTTCTACCGTCCATGGTGAGCTCCGGTCTAATAAGTACATTGACGTTAACCAGGCTTCTTAGAAGAATCCTTTCTAAGTGGCTCCATTTGAAGGTTTTCCAGACACGTCCCACTTGGAGGAGACCCCGGGGCAAACTCAGAACTTCTTTTAGGGTCTTCTTGGATGGGAAACCTAGAATGAGCCAGGGACAACCATGCCTGTAGTTTTCCTCCTAGACCTATTATCACCCTAACCCAATCTTGGATAAGCAGAAGACAATGGGTAGATAGATAGATGGAAAGATGGGTGGTTGTTTTTATGCTTCGCCAATGAACTATACAATTTTTTCACAACTTTCAGTTTATTTAGAAAATACATCAAATTTACTCAGCGGAGTCTTCACACACTTTCCTGAGGTTTTGTTTTGGCATGCTTGACAAAAAATTCTGACTCCTTTTTGACTATATGCACTTGTTGGCTATCCACTTCCTTCCTTAGAAAAATTTCAACTTCTCTGTGGGATTAAAATCCAGGAAATCTGGATATGGGTCCAAATTTTCAATATTCTGGTCTTTCAGACCCATCTTTAACACCTTTTCTTTGGAAAGTCCTGGTGGAAGATCTAGAGACCAACACCAAACTGTGCTTGTGTTACGCCCCTGTAAAGGGGAATATTGAAGAACAAACACAGACACGGTGTTACTTCTGTCACTTCCAGCTTTGTAATGTTATTTCAAGAACACTTTTAAACAATACACAGTCACTTGTGGAATAGTAATTCAGTTAGAAAAAAATACTGAATCACACAGCATATTAGTTGCCCAAAATGCATTTGTGCTACAACAAATTTAGACTGGTTCATGATATTTTCAGCATGAGAAGCAAACTGTCTAACTACAGCACCATTGGAAACATCCTACATTACAAAACTTAAATACGTAATATCTATAAATAATACTTATCTGAATTGACTGCCTTGTAAAATCACACCCATTAATAGGTTTATTTTACTCATACCAAACAGTATAACAATATTCTATACACAAAATATATTTTCCCTGAGTGCCAAACATTGCATAAAACGTTATAGCTATACCTCCAAAGCAACAGCAAGTGTGCCACGGGACACAGCTAGCAAGGAAACTCTGCTGTGCGCAACTGTTACCGAAAGTCATATTTACTCATACGGTGAACACTTCCTGCTCATTTTCTAAACTTATTAAACATAAATTGGGCTATAAAACTTGTCACAGTTCCGGTTTTTTTCTTTACCTGTAAAGGGGAATATTGAAGAACAGACACAGACATGGGGTGTTTCTCAATGCCAAGGAACCTCGCCTTGATACCTTGGTCCCGCCCCGGTTGCCTAGGAGACCCGTCATCAGGGACCGCCAAGGCGTGTTCCAATGTTCATGTGCTATCGAGGCGTCTGTCCTCCGTTTGTCTGCTGTTTAGCTAACTGACCAAGGATACATGGGAGGTTCCTTCCCTCGTTAAAAAATTTCCCAGAATACATTGCGGTATTTTCAAAGTTGCAGCTTCGGTTGCTAGCAGGTACTAACTCGCTTTCACATTTGATTTAACCAATATATACACAATTAAAAAAGTAAAACTCTCGTTATACATCTATATTGAAACTTAAACGTATAAAATATAACGATGGCCGGGACGTAAACAGAGCGCGTAAGCAAAAGGCGGGCCCTGGGCAGCCGTGGTCACGTGATGTAAGTCTGTTCCATTTAACAGTTTTCTTTGACCAAGGAAGGACAGTGTCCTCGTAAGCAAGGCGCCTTGCCTACCGAGGCATTGCCTGGGTAGGCGAGGAGCCTTGACATTGAGAAACACCCATGGTGTTACTTCTGTCACTTCCAGCGTTGTAATGGGCGAGCAGAGGCAACACGTTTCCCCTGCGCCAACTCAGGCAAAACCAGTCGAGACACGATCGGTAAATGAACTCTTAAAACATACATTTTGAAAAGCTATAACTCTCTAAAGAACTGAACCAACTGTAGTCGGAAAGTGACATTAAATAAACACTTTTTAAATGCATTATGCATTTACTGCATCATTTTGTGACTTTTAAATCGGCTAGACCAGAATAATCGCTCATGGATCACTAGATCAGCAATCACAGTGCATCTTATTTTTATGAATTTTAACCAAATAAAGGAATGAATTATGCCTTTTTTAAGCATGTACATTTTTCACATCTTACCATGAAATAAAGATAATTCTCCCCAAATAATTCAAAGCAATATTAATTTTAACATTTTATAACCATTACACTTAGAGTTTTGGAAGACGTTGCTATTGCTCTTTGTTCATGGGGAACATGCTCTTGGGGAAAAGTGGGTAAAAGCCCCTCCCCTTACATGAAATGCAACCCTACAGATGAAGTGGATGAGGATGCCCCACTGTTGGTGTAACACAGGATTCATGATTGCTCTTCATTTTCCAGATGTCCCAAAGAATTGAAAACCGATTCATTAGATAAAAACTCAAACTCACCCAGTGCCAATGTCCAGTGCTGCCACTATGCTGCTCTTAGACTGTAAATATACTGACAGTAAAAAAAATAACTTTATAGTGCTGTCTGCTGGACAAACATTTTCTAGACATAACTTTGAAGGAAGCTATCTTCTTTTTCACGTCCTCATGTTTTTTTCTTTCATCAATGTGCATAGAAATATCAGCATATAACAAAAATCCATGTGACATTAACATATTTACTGTCACATGATTTCTATTTGTTCCTCTTTCCTTTAGCTACCGTTCACATTCTGGTTGCTTTCTGTTCTCACTGCTACAGGCTGTCTCTTCACACTGCATTAGGTTATTACCGGGAATATATGAGTCAAATCACTGCCTGCATTCCTCTCCCCTCAAAGTAATCCATCACCCACATTTCAACCACCTTCAAGTCCTAATCTGTTCGAGCTGCCTTTATAACACCGCTGACATTCTGCTTTGTCTCTGAATATGCTTCGGGACCAGCTCAACTCAACTTTATTCATAAAGGCCAATATCACGAGTCACAAATTCGCCTTGAAGAGCTTTAGGTGTCATTCAGCATCCGGCTCGACTTCCTCCGTTCCTAAACTGTGCCTGCACAGAGGGTGATCCAAAGGTAGCAGCCTCAGTCTGCCTTCAGTTCAGCACTGAGTGACTGTTCATTCACTCCAGGGTCTATTTATAACTAGGTATCTAGAACAGAGCCTGGATAACGGACTGGACTGATGAACCCTGTCAGCCTTGGCTATTATCTAGAATTTCCACCTGGAAAATTACCCCAAAAACCAGGAACGTAGCTTCAGCCACAGCATCACAACTGTGAACAATGAACAACATCTGGTTCTGTGGCCATTATTCAGATCCCCAATGTCAGTGTGACTGAACTGCTTACTCCAGCTTTAAATTTGTAATAATGTATTAATTATTCTGTATATAAACGTCTGATTCTCAAGACATTAACTAATAAATACATCTCTGACACACTCATTCTCTCATTATTGTGACATTTAGCATATAGAAATAATATTGGTAATTCTAACTGACCTAAAACGAGATGTTTGGTCTGATTTTACTGCAGACATTGAGAAAATCTGGTGTTCAGATTAGTCTCTCCAGTGGCTTTGTCCAAGAAAGAGAAACAGAGTGCAAGAAAAAATACATTTTAAAGTACAAAGACAAACTATATGTAAGATGGATGGATGGACAGTTCTAATGCGCCCGTGCTGGTTATTTGTAAAGGCTGCTTGATATATTTTAACTTTGCTTACTCCATACTCTGCCTTTACATTATCAATGTAATTGAAATGGATCCATATCTTGCTGCGTTTCCTCCTGCTACTCATTTTCTCACCTCTCCAGCACGTCTGTACTGCTGTTCTCTTACACCTTCCTGTGTCTCTGTGTGTTTGTGGCTCTATCTGTGTCTGTACCTCCTACCCGTCCGCCCTCCGGCTCAGTGCAGACACACAAACGCTGGCCAGCACGCATCATGGTGTTGAGCAATCACGTGCAGCTTAAACAGGAGAAAAAAAAGAAAAGAAAGCGTCTGGGACCCTTCAAAGAGGCCGATATGTCATTGGAGAGGAGTAGGAGCAAGTATCAGGGTGAGGGAAAATGGTCAATATGTCCTCCAGCAGCTTACACAAAAAGCAGAGTAACTAGACACTCTACCTACATGTGTAAGCTTCACCAAAAAGGAAAGTTTTAGGTGTAGTCTTAGAAGTAGACAGGGTGTCTGCCTAACGCTTTGCTACTTGGAGAGGAGCCTGAGAATGAAAAGATCTGCCCCTCAACCCCCATACTCCGTGACATAAAAATAAACTCCTGCATCAAACACATGACTGACTAAAAAGTAAAAAAACACAAGAGGTGTTTTGTCTAGAGATGCTGTCATACCACTTAGAGGAGGAGAATAAAAAAACGTACAAAGTGTAAATGTATGTTTAATGCAGATGTAGCTGCGTAGCTTCTTGGAGCCGACAGATAGGATCAGGACATCTTAAGGAAACTTCATGTCATGTTCAAAGGATCTTGCAGAAGAGTATGGACTTGAAGGCCTAGAGGAACAGAACATGCAGGACAGCTGTGACAATCTCTCACAAGTGATGGATGATGCAAAAGCATTTCTCTGTAAATAACAAAGAGAGTGTGAAGTGCCTCTTCTGTCTTGCAGAAAATAACTCAGAACCTGTGAGTGTTATTTTTTATCATGTCAATGCTGAATATGAACACAAACTATTGCATTGGTTCACCTATGAAAGGTGTCTTGACATCTTTACTTGGAGCCAGAGCACTGTTCCAAAACAATCAAATTGTTGTTTTTTTTTTATTTAACTGAAGGTGTGGCTGTAGTAGGAACATGTTAAATCAGAAAGTAGTGCAGGTATAACTGGTGTTTTTAATGCAACATACATGATGATACAGGCATATTGTTAACATTTAAACTAGTATCACCAAACAACAAGACACATTGCCTTTGGCACTTTTTACTAGTTATTTATATGAAAACTAAGCCAATTGCTGCACAACAATGTAATACTAAACATTAAGGCTTGGGTTAAAGAGGTTGACCTAAGATGAGACATGAGAGCATCAACCATTCAGACAACTGTAGCTGAGCCCTGGTTCACACGGCAAGATTTTTATGCCAATTTCTGACCCGATTCTTCCCTTCCGACAAGGATTATCGTGGTGGCTCTATATATTATCTGTGCGGTGTGTTCAGAGCTCTCTGGTCTGCTCGGACGGACATCGGGACAACTCTGATCACAAATTGGGGATGTTCAACATGTTGGATTGTCTTAACCCAATACAGGAGTGAGTGTGATGTGTTCTGAGGACAAATGAGCATGCCGCCTGTTGAATGTGAGGTGTAATCAGAAATCGAGGAAACTACTCCACTAATTATCGCCAATGCCTCGTCATTGTTCACCATGTTTATTTATTCTGATGTCACGTTTGATATCCAGAGGTTTTGCGAGATTTCCCGTCTTACTTGGGAAAGTTTCTTGAGCAAAATCTGTTAATGTGTGGTGTATGGTCATTGCAGTGTGACCGCACACATCACACTGTAGGACCAAAACTGGTAGATCCCCGATTTTTATTGCTATGTGTGTGGTCTCTCAGGTTTTGAAAATCTTAAGCTAATTTAAAATTCTTGTTGTGTGTACCAAGACTAAGGTATTCTAAATATAGCCTAGCCTAGATTCAGATAAAGCATAAGATTTCATGACTTTATGCAATGTTGCCCCATGTGAAAAGTGTGTGTGTGTGTGTGTGTGTAGTCTTCCCTGAATCTGCACACCTTACAGTCCCTAAAAGGGTCTGAAAAACTGTGTGCTGTACTAAAACTGTACATGGTATTTACCTCCCTTTATTGCTATCCAAAGGGCGAAATATTATTACTTAATGGTTTTGTATATTTTTTCTCAAAAATAAACTTTACTCTCATAGGATGCCCTAATTTGGGATTTTTGCAGCTGTGACTTGTGATTGATATTATGTTGAAGTCGTTCTTGGCCAGGTCACCCTTGAAAAAGAAGTTCTAATCTCAGTGGTAGTGATGCGACTTATGGCTCTTTGAACGGATCAGTTCATTTGGGAGCCGTTAACCTCAAAGAGCTGTTCAAAGGACTGGCTCTTTTCTGGGTTTTTTGCAATATTTTGAAAGAGAAATGTTTTAGTCATGAAATTAACACTGACATGAGTTATGGATTACATATGGAGCAGCTCTTCTTTCTAGAAATCTGTCCGAATTTATTAGTCCTCCAAAACACTGACAACCCAGGGTCCAGACCAGGGAGCAGAGTCGTAGTTTAACCCACCTTTCTGCAGCTTCTGTACTGTTACCCACCCATTAGCCCAGCTTCTTGACCACAACCAAAATCAAATGGATTAAAAGTTAATCTAACGAGCAAATTGTCAGGAGTATGCAGTGTGGCGCATGGACCCAAACGCAGACGCCGTGGAAAGGTGCAGGATATTTATTAAAGTGCTGCTGGCTGAAGTGATGATGATGACGGCAGGAATGGAGAGGCAGGAGGGGAAACAGCAGGACAACACTTTTTTTTTAAAGAACTTTATTTAGTAAATTTACAAACAAACACTTGAAAATGTTACGGATTCAACAGTAAATTCAAGAGGAGCAGTGAACATGTTATAAACATAAATATACGTATTGGTAGGTACATGTGGAGGGAATATGGAACAACAAGAAACAAAAAGTACAGTAGAGTACAGCATTCAATGAGGGTACAGCGTTTCATATAAGGAATTAGGATATTTCTTTGGGAAGTTCAGCTGAGGTGCTATATAGATTTTCATTGTAATTATTGAAGAGTTTCATGGAGTTTAGATTTTACTGAAATTCAGTTAAAAAATATTGAAAACAGGGGATGATTTTAAGATTTGTTGTTTATGGATAAAGAATTTGGCTAAGCAGAGGATAATATTACAACACAGTTCCTCGTCTTTATTTTTGAGTAGGATTCCAAAAGTCATCAAATCTTTAGTAAAGTGAACTGGAAGGGGTATTTTTGGTTTGATCCAAATCTCTAGCTTTTTCCAGAATAGTTGTGTTTTCTGACATTCATAAAAAATATGATCTATAGTTTCTTTGTGACTTTCGCAGAAAGCAGTCGTTGCAATCAATATTAAAGCGAGTTCTTAATAATTCTTTTGAAGGATATATCGCATTCATTATCTCAAAGTGGCTTTCTTTAGCCTTGGGTGGTTTAGGTAATTTTAGGTAGATAGTTCTTATCTTCTCCATAGATCTTTTATGAAATTTGTAAATTATGTTATTTTTGTTTGTTTTTCCAGGAAATAAAGATTCATTTAAGGCTGATCTTATTATATGGTTATTGCATTTCTTGTCAGTTAATGGAAGATCTTTGACACATAAGGTAGGAAGAGTTGGAATTCTATGTTGGTGTTCTATAAATTCTTGGGCTTGAGTGATAAATTGTTTTGGAAGTGCATTATGTAATCGGTTGAAGTCAAATTCAGAAGGATTAAAATTATGTTTTCTGCAGAAATTTTCATAATTTAAAAGATGACCATCTAAATCCATTAGGTGTATAATAGACCATATATTGTTATCTAACCAGACTTTATAGAATAGTGATTTGTTTTTGTGCAATATAAATCTATTGTTCCAGATAATTACACGGTGTGGTGAGTAGTTATGTACATATATCATTTTCCAATACAATAAAATTTGTTTATGGAACTCAGAAAGTTTAATTGGGGAGTTTATTTATATTGAAATCTGTTAGGAGAAGAATTTTTAAGCCGCCAATTTTATTAAAGAGATAGTTGGGGATAGCATACCAAAAGGAATGTGGGTGTTTTAACCAGAATTTTAACCAATTAATCTTTAAGGTACCATTAAGACATTCGAAGTCAATAACCTTTAAGCCTCCCTCTTTTATTTCCTTAGTCATATGAGCTTTTTTAAGGTAGTGCGGTTTGTTTCTCCAAATAAAGTTAAAGTTGGTCTGATAGATCTTTTGGATTATGTTATTTGGTATAGCGAGGCTACAGGTTGGATAGACTAATCTCGATGAACACTCCATTTTGGTGAGATATATACGACCCAGAATTGAAAGATCTCGTTTGAGCCATAGGTTGAGTTTAGAATTTCCTTCTTTAAGTTTATTTTCAAAGTTTAAGACTGAGTTAAGTTTGGGGTTTTTGATTATGGATACTCCTAGGAATTTTATCTCAGATTTAATAGGAATATTATATATTTCTTTTAAAGGTGTGTCATGAATGGCAAAAAGTTCACATTTTTAAAAATATAAATTCAGACCTGAAGCAGCAGAGAACAGATTAATTTTTTTGATGGCTATAGGAATTAAGTCTTATTAAAAAAGTGTGGTGTCGTCTGCTAGTTGACTTATACTTAAATTTAGTTTCGCAATGTATCACAATTTTTTTAATGTATTGCTAACATTTCAGTTACCAGAATAAATAGGTAAGGTGAAATTGGACAACCTTGTGGGATACCAACGTTAATATTGAATCTAGGGGTGGTATTTTTAGGTAAGATGATACAGCTGTTTATGTTTTGATTCAGGCCCTTGCTTAAGTTAGTAAAGTTACCAAAACCAAAGCGTTCTAAGACTGAAAAGATGAATTGATGTTCTACAGAATCAAAGGCTTTATAAAAGTCTAAGAAAAGTATGAATCCGTCATCAATAATCAGATCTTTGTATTCGATTATGTCCATTACCAATCTGATGTTATTATGGATTGATCTGCCCTTTAAAAAGCCAGATTGTGATTCACTGATAATATTTTAAATTCCTGATGATAATTCCTTGTCTCATTGTGTGTGGAAGGGTATCATTTTTAAAGATTTCTGAAAAAACTTCAAAGAGAAGAGATTTTATGTCCCCCCAGAAGTGATGGTAGAAGTTACTTGTAAGGCCGTCTGGGCCAGGTGCTTTATTAATAGCTAAGCGTTTTATTGCATTATCAAGTTCTATCATAGTAATTTCCTTTTCACACGTGTGTTTAAATGAGTCATTTATTTTAGGGATGAAAGAATCAATATGGTTTAGAAAGGTATCAGAGTTTCTGGGTGAGAATTTGGAAGTGTATAAATTTTGGTAAAATTTAAATATTTCTTGTCCTATTAATTTTTCATTGGTGGATTCAACATTATTTATTAGTAAAGAGTTAATAGCATTCCTTTCTTGTCTTCTTTTTTCTAGGTTGCAAAAATAAGCAGAGTTCTTTTCTCCTTCCTCAATCCATTTGGCTCTCGATCTTATAAACGCACCTTTAGCTTTTTGTATGTACACTTTAAAAAAAAAAGTATTTTTACCATAAAGAATTTTTCTGTTTCTTCAAAAATAGTGTATAAAACTGTAAAATTACTGAACATTTTATGTAAATTTACAAACAGCATTTTATTTTAAGGGTTTATCCACTAATTACAAAAAACAAATAATTTTAGTTTTATGACAAACATTTACTGTAAAATAACTATAAGTATAAGTAAATTAACAAACAGCATATTATTTTACGGATTAATCCAATATAAAGGAAAAACTGTTATTCCTTGTTTTTTGACAATCATTTTCAGTTTTTTTTATTTGAAGTCTGAGGCTGTTTATTTATTTTACATAAAATTGATGTAAAATAAAGATGATCACCTGTAATTAAATAATGTTATACATTATGTAAGGGTTTTTGTGCATATTAAACATTTCACTTTTGTGCATAATTTCAATGTTTCATATTTATGATTGACTGTAGCCTAATCAAGTGTGCTACACATTAAATAAAGCTTCTTGTCTATACTAAATATTTTACTTTTTATGTCAATTTAGGATAGGCTACATCTGAATAATTTCATATTTTGTGCACTTATACATTTCAACTGTGGTATTTCGATAATGTATAAAGGTTTCCATACAATAATGTAACATTTTACTCTTTAGGGGGACGTTATCTTATACAAATGTGTATTTTCAACATTTAAAATCTGTAATATAAAACATTACATGTACGTATATACATTTATAATAATGACTATAATTTAAAAAAAGAAGCTTTTCCACCTCAACTTCATATTTATATATCAAACACTGTATTTGAAAGAGTAGCTAGTTAAAGGGATATTCCACCCCTAAGCCAAAATGTGTCTTTTGCTATATTCCCCAGTGTTAGATAAGTGAGAAAAAAAGCATTTTATAACCAGCCCTGTAAATCTCCCGATCTGGTGGCAGTCCGTTTGCTTTAGCTTAGCAAAAAGCACTGTAAGTGAATGGAACGAGCATTTTGTGTACAAGTGATTAAAATTAATAAATGATTATTGTAATTTTTACTGGTGAAATCAATAATCATTTCGACTGCAAATGAAAAGTAAGAAGTAGCACCAATGAATTACAATAGCCAATTTAGACTTGGGACTACATTACGACAAAGCACCGCTGTAAGCCGCTTCTGCAAAGCGCAAGGATATGACGCAGCGTTCCCTAAAGCCACCTGCTTCTGTAAACAAACACAATTCTGTGAAACATTGTGTTGCTGTATGTCTTCGGCTTGTTTTCACAAAGCAAGAACCATTTTCTTGGATTAGGCGTGTAACTCTTCAAACTCCAGCAGTAAAAACTCCGTGCAGCTCGCGCATTTGTGTTTGATCGACCTCTCCATCATGCAGACGCCGTCTGTTGAAGTCAATCACAACACAACGTAGAAGAGCAACAAAAATACAAGTGAAGACAGACTGGCTTCACAGCCTTGGAGTTTTACTGCACCAACGTAAACTACATGCAAATTTGTTAATAATACTGATATTATGCATTTTAATATGGGCTGCACGGTGGTGTGGTGGTTAGCAGTGTCCCCTCACAGCAAGAAGGCCCTGGTCCGAATCCAGCTGGGTCCTTTTTGTGTGGAGTTTGCATGTTCTCCAGTGGGTTTTCTCCAGCTTCCTCCCACAGTTCATAGGTTGATTGGTGAATCTAAATGGTCCCTTAGGTGCGAGTGTGTGTGGTTGTCTGATTGTCCCAACATCTGGGACAATCAGATCACAATCTTGTTTTCTCTGTTCAGAATATAAACCACTTGTTCAGAGGCAACCTGTTACAAAGAAAACTGTGATAAAATGGTCACAGCAAGCTGAAGAAGCCATGTAGGGTTGTTTTGCAACCACAGACTGGATGACTCTTTGCCAAGCACATGGAGAGGACATCAATGCCATGACTGAGTGTGTGACTGACTATATAAACTTCTGTGTGGACAACATCATCCCCACCAGAACAGTGAGATGCTTCCCTAATAACAAACCCTGCTAAACAAGAAAAAAAGAGCCTTCAGGGATGGAGACAGGGAATTACTGAGGAGTATACAGAAGCAGCTTAAGGTCAAGATAAGAGATAGCAAGAAGGCATACAGGAAGAAGCTGGAGAACAAACTACAGAGGAACAATATCCGAGATGTCTGGTCAGGAATGAGAAAGATCACAGGCTTTAAGGACAGGAAGGATTGGATAGATGGTAGTCTGGACAGAGCCAATGAACTGAACACATTCTTCAACAGGTTCAGTTCAGGAACTACCTCAGCATCCTCCTCTCCTGTTCCCAGCCGAACAGACATCCCACTCTCCTCTGATCAACAGCTTCCCTGTAACACCTCGGATGTTTTATCCTTCACCTCGGCCATGGACTCTTCTGCTTCCACAAGTTTGACTTCAACCAAGTCAGGAAATGCTGCTACCCCCTTTGCCTCCCACTCCCACTTGTCTGTCTCCAAAAGTCAGGTGAAGAGGCAGCTGGAGAAACTGAACCGGAACAACTGTGGGGGTATAGATGGTGTCAGCCCCAGAGTCCTGAAGGCCTGTGCAGAGCAGCTCTGTGGGATTTTGCAGCACCTCTTCAACCTTAGCCTAACTCAGGAGAAGGTTCCAGTGTTGTGGAAGACATCCTGCCTTGTTCCAGTACCAAAGAGAACTCACCCATCAGTCATAAATGACTATAGACCTGTTGCCCTGACATCCCACATCATTAAGGTCTTGGAGAGACTCCTGTTGGCACCCCTGAGTAAGCAAACAAGAACATATCAGGACCCACTGCAGTTTGCTTATCGCTGTGGAGTTGGGGTTGAAGATGCCATCATCCACCTGCTTCAACCAACCCACTGTCATCTGGACAAAGCAGGCAGCACTGTGAGGATCATATTCTTTGATTTCTCCAGTGCATTTAACACAATTCAGCCTGATTTGTTTTGTCAGAAACTCCTGAAGACACAGGTGGAACCCTCAACAATAGCCTGGATCAATGACTACCTGACCAACAGACCAGAATTTGTGAAACTGAAGAATTGTGTGTCAAACCAGGTGGTCAGCAGCACAGGAGCACCACAGGGGACCGTACTCTCACCATTCTTTTTCACTCTGTACACCTCAGACTTCCAGTACAAATCAGAGACCTGTCATCTGCAGAAATACTCAGATGATTCTGCAATTGTCGGGTGTATCAGATGGACAAGAAACTGAATATAGAGAGCTGGTGGACCACTTTGTGACATGGTGTGGAAACAATCGTCTTACTTTGAATGTGAACAAAACAAAGTAGATGATTGTAGATTTCAGAAGAAACAGGGATAAGTCAAACACTGTTTCCATCATGGGAGAAGAAGTGGAGGTGGTTGAGGAGTATAAATACCTCGGTGTTCACCTTGACAACAGACTGGACTGGAGACTGAACAGTGAAGCAAGAAGGGACAGAGCAGACTGTACTTCTTGAGGAAGCTTAGGTCCTTCAAGGTTTGCAGCAAGATGCTGCAGATCTTCTACAAGTCTGTTGTGGAGAGTGTAATCTGTTCAGCCATCATCTGTTGGGGTAGCAGCATCAGAGCCAGGGATTTAAAAAGGCTAAACAACCTGATAAAGAAGGCTGATTCTGTTCTGGGGACAACTGTGGAACATCTGGAGATGATAATGCAAGGAAGAATTCTTCATAAAGTTAAAAAAATGTATACTCAGCACAAAAAGAAACGTCCTCTGACTTTCAACTGTTTTTACTTTCAGGAAACGTCATGTGTGTAAATATTTGTATGAACACTGAAAGAGTCAACACCATAAGACATAAACTAAAAATGTTTCACAGACATGTGACTAACAGAAATAGAAGAATGTGTCCTTGAATGAAGGGAGGCTCAAAATCAAAAGTACCAGTCAGTATTTGGTGTGGCCACCAGCTGCTTGAAGTACTGCAGTGCATCTCCTCCTCATGGACTGGACCAGATTTGTCAGTTCTTGCTGTGAGATGTTACCCCACTCCTCCACCAAGGCACTTGCAAGTTCCTGCACATTTCTGGGGGGAATGGCCCTGGCCCTAGCGCTCACCCTGCGATCCAACAGGTCCCAGATGTGCTCAATGAGATTGAGATCTGGGCTTTACGCTGGCCATGGCAGAACACTGACATTGCCGTCATGCAGAAACTCACGCACAGAACGAGCAGTATGGCTGGTGGCATTGTCCTGCTGGAGGATCATGTCCGGATGAGCATGCATAAAGGGTACAACATGAGGGAGGAGGATGTCTTCCCTGTACCGCAAGGCATTGAGATTGCCTGCAATGACAACAAGCTCAGTCCGATGGTGATGTGATATACCGCCCCAGACCATGACGGACCCCCCACCTCCAAATCGATCCCACTCCAGGGTACAGGCCTCGGTGTAACGCTCATTCCGTCGACGATAAACACGAATCCGTCCATCACCCCTGGTGAGACAAAACCGTGACTCATCAGTGAAGAGCACTTTTTGCCACTCCTTTCTGGTCCAGCGAAGGTGGGTTTGTGCCCATAGGCGGCGTTGTTGCTGGTGATGTCTGGTAAGGACCTGCCTTACAACAGGCCTACAAGCCCTCAGTCCAGCCTCTCTCAGCCTATTGCGGACAGTCTGAGCACTGATGGAGGGATTGTGTGTTCCTGGTGTGACTCTGGCAGTTGTTGTGGCCATCCTGTACCTGTCACGCAGGTGTGATATTCGGATGTACCGGTCCTGTGCAGGTGTTGTTACACGTGGTCTTCCACTGCGAGGATGATCAGTTGTCCTTACTGTCTCCCTGTAGCGCTGTCTTAGGCGCACATGGCCTAGCCACATCAGCAGTCCTCATGCCTCCCTGCAGCATGCCTAATGCACGTTCGCGCAGATGAGCAGAGACCCTGGGCATCTTTCTTTGGGTGTTTTTCACAGTCAGTAGACAAGTCTCTTTAGTATCCTGCGTTTTTATAACTGTGACCTTAAATGCCTACTTTCTGTAAGCTGTTAAGGTCTTAACGACCATTCCACAGGTGCATGTTAATTAGTTGATTATGGTTAATTGAACATGCATGGAAAACATTGTTTAAACTCTTTTCAATGATGATCTGTAAAGTTATTTGGATTTTTACAACATTATTGTTGAAATACACAGTCCTGAAAAAGGGACGTTTCTTTTTTTGCTGAGTTTATGAACAACCCTGAGCATCCTCTTCATGAGACAGTCATACAACAACAGAGCGTCTTCAGTCGGAGGCTTCTTCGGTTTCGCTGCAATACAGACCGCTACAGGAAATCCTTCCTGCCCACAGCTATTGTGATCTACAACAACTCCTTAAAGAATTAATTATATGAGCTATACCAACACTTAATTTCCCTCTGTAAATCAATAAAGTATTTTTGAATTTGAATTGAATTTGAAATTGTCTGATCTCTGTTCATACCATTGAAAATGTCTTCACATCTGCACCAAATGGTTAGGGGTGTGAATCTAATTATATGTGTATGGTATCAATATATGCTTGATTATCTGAAAGATGTAAGTTTGACCATAAGGAAAGGCAAAAACAGTAGAAATCTGTAAGAGGCAGGCATATCCCATTATTTATTTTTCTAAGTGTAAGAAGTATGCTAAAATTACATTATATTCTATAATATACTTAAAATGTAAATAGTAACTATGATATATTGAGGCTTTTGTTCTGAAAATAACGGTATGTTTTATTTTGAAATTATAAATTAAACCCTTTTATCAAACATTGAGGTCCAGAGGTATTGTATATTACATTTCTGCAACAATACATTTCTTTGTAAAAACTGAAGGCTATATTTGTGTGATATATGTTTAGGTCATATTTTGAAAGTCCAGCATTGTTCTACTTTCAACTTTGCTTTTGGTCCATCAGTCATATGGAATCTTCTTACTCTGCTAAAATCCCAGTGGACTATTTTATGAGCTTTAAATTATGAGCTTTAAATTTGAAATGTTTGAATTTGAAGTGTCACATTCACTGATTCGCACTCACAAACACACAAACACAATTATACACTGATAGACAAATTGGTAGGCAACTTGTCCGAGAGCTCATTGATATGTTACAGGAGAAACCTAGGATTCAGCTAACAACCTTCCAGTTGCAAGTTGACTACTCTACCCACTAGGCCACAACAAGTTTTAAAGAGTTAGGCTTTTATTTTGAAAAGCTCAGCAAGTCTTCTTTTAAAAGCCCAACGCGATCCCACGAAATGTCGTTTGTTATTCCGAGTAAACAGCTGTAAATAGCGTTTCGCTTGTCATGCTAACTGTAGCTAGCCAGGTTCTTGTGATCAGCAATCAGCAAATCGTTCTTGTTTTTAGTTAAACTGGAGGGTGGCACTCTTTCTTTGCCGTCTGTGAATCATAGTTGTTTGAGGAAGGCACCTTCGATGGCTTTATCATTATTGCCATATTAATGTTCCATGTGACTCAGTTTACTCTCTTCATCATTAATCCATCATTTCTTTCGTCTGCAAATCTCTGTGTCAACAGAGTGACACCTCTTTAGATATTTTTACTAATAAAACACTGACATCTCATAGATATCTGTATCTACTTGCTCAGTTTGTGTGTGTCAGTGTTCGTAGAAGGGTAGGGATTGGCTTCATATGTGGTTTGTTCACGTTTACCTGAGTTGTGACTACTAAATAAGTACTTCAGATAAATCCTGTCTTGTAGCTGCCAATAGAGCTGGTAATTAAAATTAAAATGTTGGCATGAAAGCTACAAGCTCATTAGGACCTTAGAAGGGAGCTGCCTAGAAATACATCTAAGCAGTAACCTACATTCCACAACATCTTCCTTTGTGATAAAAATGTATGCCATCTTTTATTTCATCCCCTTTACATAGCAGGACAACAATAAAAAAACTGACAAACAGTTGTCAACCTGCTTTGTGTAGTGTAGTGTTGTCCAGTTTTTAAGACAGAGGTTTAATTTTTCTTTTGAAAGCATTAACTGACCAAGGCCTTTCCTTGCAGCTCTAAATTACACTCATTCAACATGTTGGTCAGAGCGGTTACAAATGCAGTCTAGCAGCCACTCATCATTTAGTCAATTGTGTTCTTCATGAACAGTCCAAAAGTGTTCCTCCATACGTCATTTCTTCAGAACAGCAATGGTAGCTTGCCAAATCAGACAAACTGATTTCAAATATGACATTTTGAAAAAAATTTAGAAGGTATTCAGAAAGAAAGTATTAAATTTTTTTGTTTCTTACAAGCTCCAGCTGCCACTCTCATTTTTAGCTTTAGTAGAAAAATAAATAAGAAGTTACAAACTTGGTAATTAGCTTGCCAGAGTTTTGTAGTAAGCTTGCGAGTTTAATCGTGTTAAGCTAGGATCACACTGTGTGATTTTGACCATCCTAGAACTTTTATTTAATCGTGAAAAGAATCGTGAAGAAAAACGGTTTGTGTTATTCGCAGTTCTGTGACTGTGCAGTGTGACGTGCTCCCCGACAGCTTATTGAGTGCTCATACGACCAAAACCAGCCATCAGCAGTCCTCAGGCAGTGTCTGAAATTCTACAACCCCGGTCTGCTATTGACCAATGAACGTACGCTTGTCACATTGTGACGCGTCCTGCTACACATCGTGCAGTTTGACCCACTGAAGTCTCAGGCCGTTCAGTGTGACACACAACTAGAGCTCGGTGGAGCTCGCAAAGTGCCATGAAGCAGTCCTTTGAGACAGCCAAAATGCACAGTGTGAACCGGCCTTAAAGAAAAGATGAGATCTCAAATGGGCTGCAATGTATGTTAATCAAATGACAAATGCCTTTGCGAGTTTGGATGATAGCTATTTTTTTAATGCAATTGACTTTTTGGGTACCCTGCTATGGCTCATTAAGTACTCTGCACAGCTCTTATATGGAAACATTTATATAATTGGATTCATGATAACCGGATATCTGCTGATTATTGCAGGTGGATTTTCTGAGGTATCGTAAACTTCAAGCTTAAAGGCAGCAATTGGCAGGCTGCCTGGGCTACAGGAAGGTTGCTGTGCTGTCAACACTCAGACTATTTGTGATGTGCGAGCAAAATTGGACTCGTTTCACTGCTTGGGTAATAACTTGGAGAAGTTCTCAGCCGGCTGGAAGGTAATCTGACCCACGATTTGGCCATTTGGACTGAACTCGGACCACTGACAGACTCTAAGGCAAGAGAAAAAGTGATCTTCGCCTGTCTCTAAAACAACTTCTTATCTACTGGAATTCGACTCCCTGGTCTTGGTAGACCAAACAAAAACTCCCTTGGATGTGTGTGCAAAAGGACGCTCCATCCCACCCCACTCCCCCATCCCCCACATGAGCCTGTGAGCTCCCTGACTCAGCCCCAAGGTTGTTTATTACATCACAGGCGACAGACTCTGGGATTGAACTGAGAGGAGTTTCATTGTCTCACATTAATGCACACATACATGCACGCACGCTCACGCCACAGCTACAGACATGCACGCAGTCCTGGATTTCAACATGCTCGCGGTACCCTAAGACTCCTGCCCACTCTTCAGACAGCGAAATGATGGGCGCGTGCTTTGGATGGCCGCGACCGGTTTCTCTGTACGGAGGGTTCCCGAACCTCCCCCCCGTCCCATTTGTGTTCTCATATGTTATGACCGATACATGTGCTTATATGTTTTTGCAGTGGTTTTTTCAGCACCTCGGCTCGGCTCCCTGTAGGGGGCTGGGCTGAGTTGCCTTTTTTTCCCCCCTGTTCACCCCCCCTCCTATTGTGAATCATTTCTATCTGCTAAAAGGGGCGCTGGTAAAGCCGGCTGCTACCGCGGTCTTCCAAATCCTGTAATGTGTTAATGTTTGTAATTGTTTGTATGATCTTGGATTGGTTGTACCGAAACTTAATTTCCCCACGGGGATTATTAAAGTATCTCTTATCTTATCTTATCTTATCTTATCTTATCTTATATTACACCACAGCATTTCAATCAGGTGAGGCTTGGACTTTGACTAATCCATTGCAATACCCTATTTATTTCATTTTATATTACTCTGGTATACAGAGGACATCCTGGTCATGTTCAACTTGGGTCTTTTCACTGAAGCCCCTTTCAAACAGGCTATGAAAAACTGTAATTTTCCGGACTTCATCTGTTTCGCTTTTGAGTCTGAAAGCAATCTTCCGGACTTTGTCTAGATACCCTTTACCGGTAATTTTACGGATGAAGACCTGGTAACAAGAGCGGACTTTTCACGGTATGGTGTTTGCATTCAGATCATCAGGTAATGTTCCGGGAAAGCTGGAGGGGTGTGGGGCGGTGGGGAACGCTGGGAGCGCACACATTGATGACGTATAAATGTCACTATTTTCCTTTCAGCTTCTTCATCGATGTTTCTTAAGAATTTCCATGTGCGCAAAATTGCACACATCACAAAGACGAGCAGCTGCAAGTAGATCTGCTGTTTCGTCGACCATCTTCGCAATAATCCATTTGTTTGGGGAAATGACATGTACGCCCGCTGCACTAAGTTTACGTCATATCCACATACAACCCTCCACTCCCCCTCACCCCGCGCCCCCCAGACATTCATCAGGATCCTCCGGTACATTTCTTGCTGTGTGAAAGCAGCCGAAAGGCAACGTTCCGGAAAAAATGGTGTGTTTGAAAACACAACTCCGGTTAAAGACCGGATGGAATTGTCCGTAAATATTCCAGAACTTCTGTCTGAAAACAGCTTGAGAAACAAAGGACGTTTGATTAAAAACTGGAAATTCAGTCTCCATAGAGACGCATATGTGCTGATAACTGGTAACAACGCTGTCATTAGACGGTCTTTGACTTATGTCAGCTGATCTCTCCCTTTGACTAAGCATAATTCTGACTCAGAGAAAGAGTCTGAATAGCTAGCCGCTGTTCAAAACCGTACATGGTATCGGTAAAATGATTAAACAGTCAGGGAGAGTTATCTTGCGTCTCCTATCATGGAAACGTACAAATCTTTACCTCATTGCTAGTCCAAGAACGACAGAGAGAGAGATGACTTGCGCTACGGCTCAGCCCATGAAAATCTCAGAAACCTCAATTTTAAAGCAAAGGAGAATTTCTTAGATTCTGGTTGGAATTCTTCTCCCTCTTTGTGTTTTGGAGAGCTTTGGCAGAAAACCGTGAGACCTAGAAATATAAAGATGGTGTGACCGAAAATCATGTCAGTAGAGCGAAATTTGTGACTGTGAGAGCAAGATAGAAAATCATCTGGCTTAAAAATTTGAGACAACCTTATCACCACTAAGAATGGACATTTTCAGGCGTTAACCTTGGGTCATTTAGAGGCAAATTGTGGAAGAATCATAACAGATGTCAACATCCTGTCTTCACTTCTGAACAGAGCATGGATTTATCTACAAATGAGGTTTCTAGGTAAACATATGATGACACAGCAAATCTTAAAAAAATAGTGGATTTTGATGATTGCTTTGACACCTGACTACATTCTTTCCTATGGGATTTTTTTGGGCATGGGTTTTGGCTAATTATGTCACCATGGTTACTCCGATTGCCAACAAAAATAATAGCACACATGTCTACATCGAGCCGCAGGTTATGATATTTATATTCAGGCTACGGTTCGAGCTTCATTAAGTACCCATAAAGAGTCCAGTTTAGAGGTTTAGAGTAATAGGTGCCTTCCATGCACTGCTTCTCCCTGCATTGCTTTGGCAGGCCCCAATACCTGTCCATATCATTTAACACTTAAAAAAACTACTCAAAAGTCAAAAGCAACATAGAAAGTTACAATGAGTTTTTCCCCACTGTTCTCCTTTTTCTTCTTAAAAATGTCAGATTTTGTGTTTGCGCAACAACATGCAATGGAGCTTTTCATTGAACATTGATAAATTATTTCACTTCAATCCAATAAGGGCTCCATTAATTGTTTTTGTCTATTTTTCTTAGTCATAAATACAATCATCTCTTCTTAAGACCCACTTTCTGCACGGATAGTATTTCCCCCAAAAGAAAATTTTAAGTGTGTATATCTACAATTCAAAACTAACAATTATAAAATTTTTGTTGGCTCTTAAGTGCCAGGTTAGGTAAGAAATGGGAAAACCAGTAACTGGCAGCAATAACCTGCTGAAGTGTGCAAGCTGCAGACAGAATCCCTTGAATTGTTAAAGATTATTCAGCTAGATCAATTTTTTTCTAAGTAGGTTTATTGATTTACAATCTAATTTTGTTGTTTTAGAAACTGGCTCAGTGTTGTCTGCCAAGGTAATCTTCATTATGCAAGTTGTTAGAGCTCCTTTAGCTGAAATGTCAATACCTTTCCAGGCACGGATTGCTGCATATCTTCATAATTTTAAATCTTAAATATCTACCTATATATATATACACACAGGTCCTTCTCAAAAAATTAGCACATTGTGATAAAGTTCATTCTTTTCCATAATGTAATGATAAAAATTAAACTTTCATATATTTTAGATTCATTGCACACCAACTGAAATTCAGGTCTTTTATTGTTTTAAAACCTTATGATTTTGGCATACAGCTCATGAAAACCCAAAATTCCTATCTTAAAAAATTAGCATATCATGAAAAGGTTCTCTAAACGAGCTATTAACCTAATCATCTGAATCAACTAATTAACTCTAAACACCTGCAAAAGATTCCTGAGGCTTTTAAAAACTCCCAGCCTGGTTCATTACTCAAAACCGCAATCATGGGTAAGACTGCCGACCTGACTGCTGCCCAGAAGGCCATCATTGACACCCTCAAGCAAGAGGGTAAGACACAGAAAGAAATTTCTGAACGAATAGGCTGTTCCCAGAGTGCTGTATCAAGGCACCTCAGTGGGAAGTCTGTGGGAAGGAAAAAGTGTGGCAGAAAACGCTGCACAACAAGAAGAGGTGACCTGAGGAAGATTGTGGAGAAGGACCGATTCCAGAACCTTGGGGGACCTGCGGAAGCAGTGGACTAAGTCTGGAGTAGAAACATCCAGAGCCACCGTGCACAGGCGTGTGCAGGAAATGGGCTACAGGTGCCGCATTCCCCAGGTCAAGCCACTTTTGAACCAGAAACAGCGGCAGAAGCGCCTGACCTGGGCTACAGAGAAGCAGCACTGGACTGTTGCTCAGTGGTCCAAAGTACTTGAATGTCATTTGGAAATCAAGGTGCCAGAGTCTGGAGGAAGACTGGGGAGAAGGAAATGCCAAAATGCCTGAAGTCCAGTGTCAAGTACCCACAGTCAGTGATGGTCTGGGGTGCCATGTCAGCTGCTGGTGTTGGTCCACTGTGTTTTATCAAGGGCAGGGTCAATGCAGCTAGCTATCAGGAGATTTTGGAGCACTTCATGCTTCCATCTGCTGAAAAGCTTTATGGAGATGAAGATTTCGTTTTTCAGCACGACCTGGCACCTGCTCACAGTGCCAAAAACCACTGGTAAATGGTTTACTGACCATGGTGTTACTGTGCTCAATTGGCCTGCCAACTCTCCTGACCTGAACCCCATAGAGAATCTGTGGTATATTGTGAAGAGGAAGTTGAGAGACGCAAGACCCAACACTCTGGATGAGCTTCAGGCCGCTATCGAAGCATCCTGGGCCTCCATAACACCTCAGCAGTGCCACAGGCTGATTGCCTCCATGCCACGCCGCATTGAAGCAGTCATTTCTGCTAAAGGATTCCCGACCAAGTATTGAGTGCATAACTGAACATAATTTTTCATTCTCATCATTTGAAGGTTGACTTTTTTTATATTCAAAACACTTTTCTTTTATTGGTCGGATGAAATATCCTAATTTTTTGAGATAGGAATTTTGGGTTTTCATGAGCTGTATGCCAAAATCATCAGTTTTAAAACAATAAAAGACCTGAAATATTTCAGTTGGTGTGCAATGAATCTAAAATATATGAAAGTTAAATTTTTATCATTACATTATGGAAAAGAATGAACTTTATCACAATATGCAAATTTTTTGAGAAGGACCTGTGTATATATATATATATATATATATATATATATATATATATATATATATATATATATATAATGATGCATTATTTTTACACAACTGTACTTTTTTGTCTTCTGGTAACATGACAAATTCCAGACAATGTACTCATTGTTCTTTTTTAACACATTTATAGAGCTATTTAGGTCCTGCTGTTATTTTTTCCTTTCCAGAAAGCTTTCAGAGTTTCCTGTTGCAGTTGATCACCATATGGTTTGTCATGAAGGGTAAGGAGATCGCCCCTACAGATCTATCATGTACTTAGGTAACAATGTGACCAGAAGGTTTTCAGAGTAGCAATAGGTGTCATCTGTCAGGGGACAGGGGACCCGCTATGCTAGCATCTGGCTCGATGACATGCATGCATACGCCCAGCAGATTATAGCTGCTTTCCGATACTTTTTGAAGATGTGCGCTGACTCATTTTGTTCAATAGAAAACCTCAAGTATATTTATGGGTAGAAAGTATCGTTTGCTGCCTTAGTAATGACCAGGTCGTCGTACATCCTTGACTTGAAGAATGGCAGCAAAAACATAACTTCAGCTTCAGACCCTGACATAAAAAAGTCTCATCGTTTTCTGAAGTGAAAAATGAAGTGTTAAAATGTGTGTAAAAACAGAAAATTCATTTTTATTTTCAGCTTAGCCATGTTACAGAGAAAGCCGTGCGAGTTCCAACGGTCAATGAGACCTGAGACACATAGTGTGCACAGTGTGTTCATGACCTTGATGTATAATCCTCAGTGCCTGCAGAGCTCAAACATAAGTGAACACCTCAGCTCAGTCCCTTATTTGGAGTAACATGTAACATGTATGGATTTATAAATTTGCTATAATCTATGCTTTGTTACAAACAATTACATGCTCATTATGCATGTAAAAAGGTAAATAATTGATCAGCTTTCTCTAGAATCTGGAGTTCATTCATTGAAACCTTTCCTGGAACTTTCTGTATTTAATCAACCCAGTGCTGGTTCAGTGGGATTATAAAATGTAATAGTCACTAGATTTAGATCTTTTTTTTATTTTGCTACTTTGAAATAAATATTTTCCAAATGTTATTTCTTAAGATTAATGTGTGGTGATTCTGCTCTCATCTGGTTGAAATGGACATTAGCTTAATATCCTTAGGGAGTTCATTGGGGGGGGGGGGGGTTCTGGAATTTTGTTGAATTCACTTTTTTACTATTCATAACTCATTTTCCACACCATGGAACCCATGAAAGTGCCAAAGTCTATGCAACTCTATGTCGTCACAGTCTTTTAAACATTATGGTGGAGTGAAGCAGAAAGTACTAAACTGTAAGTGTAACTTATTATTTTGCAGAATGGAGAATACTGTAAAATAGGTTTAGACTCAGAATTAGGAAATGCATTTTTGTTTTTTAATTGATTCTCGTAGGAAAGTGTTTTTTATACTTAACCAATTTAACTCTGAGTGTGTTATTTGCTGATGTGCACAGAACACGGATGAACCAGAGATAGAGATAGACTATAGTGCCTCTTTGATTCTGGTTCCTTGATTTTTCATAACCGGACAGAGCTTGCACCATAATTCATAGAACAATGCCTCTACCTTCTCTGATCGCAGGGTTTAACTAGCAGGTGTGTCCTCACAACTGGAGCTCATCAGGCCCAATCAGGATGAGTTTACAGAGTGTGGCCCTAGGGACTCTGCTCAGATTCCCTCGGGTAGATTGAGTGGTAGTAAAGCCACCTTACAACCTCCATGTTGGAAAGAGGTGAGCATGGGTCATCAAAACGTGTAGGAGCAAAACAAAAGAGGCAGTGTCTGTGGGCTATGGAGTCCTAACTGTTGAGTTGTTGATTTGAGGTAATACTGAAGAATTTGGGAGTAGTCCGCCATCATTTTGCCATACACTTTTTGTAATGCACCAGTATCATCCATCCATCCATCCATTTTCTGTACCCGTCATTCCTATGCAGGTTTGCGGGGGGACTGGTGCCTATGTCATGGGGCGAGATGCGGGGTACACCCTGGACAGGTCGCCAGTCCATTGCAGGCACCAGTATCACTGGCATAAAAACAGCCTCACATCGTGATGCTACTTCCACCATGCTTGAACAATGGTTCAGTGTTATTAGGTTTAACAGCCTTATTTTAAATCCTCCAATTATATTTTTTGGCATTGTGTCCAAACAGTTCAATCTTTTTTTAGAACCCATTTGTTTTTTCTAAGTAGGCAGTTGCAATGTATTTCTTTTTTTCTTTTTAGAGCTGGAGCTTGTGTCTTAGTTGATCATTTCTCTCTTCAACAGATTCCAGTTTATAGAGTCTTGGGAGTTCATGGGTTGTTCCTGAACATCTTATCCAACCAACCTTCATCTCTGTGAATGATTTGGGTCGTTTCCAGACCTTGCAAATGGTGTGAAACATCAGTCCAACTTGTACTTAGAGTTCTTCTAAGTAATGATGTTAGAATATGCGTATGTTTAGTAATGGTTCTAAAAGACTTTCCCAATGTATTCCAATCTACAATTCTCCTTCTCTAAGTCTTTTGGGTATTGCCATTGTGTTAAGTATTTGTCCATCTGGTGAGTGCTTTCAGAGAGATCCTTTTTCTACTAGTGAAAAAAAATTACTAGTAACAGTCAATTGCCTTCTCTGTAAAACTTTCCACCAATCAAAGGATTTGCGGTAATTTATGTATGTATTAATTAAGTATGTGTAACTTTGAACTTGTTGATTAGAGGACAAACCTCTATCAAAGCCCAAAATGAAGAACTTTTGTGCTCATGAGAAATGTATGATGAGCGCAAACAAATGTCTCTATTTTCTCCATCACCTACCCCCTTTTTTCCCCTCTCCCACACACCGTACCTCTCCAGCTGTCATTCAGCGCAGCCGACTGTTTCTGGAAAATCCACTTGAGTTGACACTGAGTCATATTAGAATTATTATTATTCTAATGCTAAATTTACATTGATTTGTGTCTGTTTATCTGGGGTTCAGCACCTGCTGAGAGTAGCTTTGGTTTTGTCTGCGCTTTTATCTATCATTTGCTGTGGAGTTGAAATGTGTGTCATCCAACTTTGATGAAGTGGCTGTGATCTGTGGATCCTCATATCTGCATTCAGGAAAAGCACTCTCAGGATCTGGATGGTTTTGAGTTGAAGTCAGACTAAACTAGCTCATGATTCATACACACAATGTGTTCTTTTGATTATAGCAGACGGAATACTAAAGACGACTTTGATTTCAGAAACATCGCTCTGGAAGAACTTTGGCCCAGTCTTCTTTGCAGAATAACATTGTACCATATTGGAAGATTTCTGAAGATGTCAAGGCCATTCTATTAGCTTCCATTCAGAGGTGGATTGCTGGTGCGCTTTGGCACATTGTCCTGGCATAACCCAAGGGAGCTTGAGCTTGAGTTTAGAAGACAAACTGATGACCAAACATGTTCCTTCTGTATAAGGTGGTAGAGAGCAGATTTCATGGTTCCATCAAATACGATAAACTGTCCAGGTCCTAAGGCAACAGAGCTACTCCACACCCTCAAACCACCATCATCATGTCTGATGGATGGTATGATGTTCTTTCTCTGAAATTCTGTCTTAGTTTAATGTCAGGTGTAAGTAGGGCAGTAAAATTTCAGCAGTGGTTTTCATCTAGAAACTCTCCCATGGATGCCTTTCTTATTGATGACTCATGGACAGAGACCTTAATAGAGATTAATGAGACCTGCAGAGCTTCAGATGTTGTTCTGGTTTCTTGTGAGGTCCTAGATGAGCCATAGATGTGGTCTGCAGGTTATTTTGGTTGGCCAATTTTGTAACTATTAATTAAAAAAAAGTGTCTGGTTATTCTGAGCATCAATAATTATAATCAATAAATTAATATTAATATAATTATTGATGACGTTCGAGTTTAACCTGTTTATTAAAGATCATCGGGGCACCAATCTCAGAATTGAGATACTTTTAATTAAACCAGACCGTCAGTCTTTTCTGAAAGGGAGGAGTCAGTTCGAGGGGATTTAACAAACTTTAGAGCACACACTGAAATAGAACAAGAAACTTCTCATTAATTAAGTTAATGTATTAATAAAATAGGTCAACCTTAGAGCGAAACATTTAATTTATAATTTCCATCAATTCTAACGCATGCAAAAATATAGAACAAAGTTGACGTTGAGGGGAGGGGTTACGGTATGTGTGTGTGCGTGTGTGTGCGTGTGTGTGTGTGTGTGTGCGGTGTATGTGTGTGGGAGACAGCGAGCGAATGAGGGGGGGTTAGCTTACACCCGCAATACATCATCAATAACACAAACCTTATTAGTTGGTGCAATCGGCTCACAAAAGAAGACAAAGAAAGACCGCATGGCGATTCACCAAATCTAGTTTCAATTAGCAATGGTGGCTTAAACAAAGGGAAAGGGGATGACAGAAAAAGGGAATCAACGGAGGCCACACGACCTGCCTAAACAGACACGCGCCGACCGCAGCGGACAATACAACAAGCCGGGAAATAATACAATATATTATACTGCTTCTGGTTGCAACGAAAGTAAAAAAATAAAACACAAAGCATGCAAACATTCAGGGTCAGCGTACGGCGACTCCAGACGACCAAGAATAACTGTGGTTTACAAGTTCACAAACTTATATCAACCAACAGAAAAACGGGATATAGCCTAACCCGTTGGACCTAAATCTCCTCTACCCAGACTCAACAGAAATAAACCAGGTTTATCCTACTTGGTGATGACTCTCTTCACAGTCCAGGACGAAGGGTGTAGAACTGCCTGAGAGTGTCCAGTTTAAAGGAGCGCTTTGCGCAAAAACGAGGTCAGAAAGCGGTCTTGTCCGATTTTAGGCACTGAGAGGGTCAGGCCTATTTCACTTAGAGCTCAGAGACCAGTGGACTCCCTGGTAGCACGGACGGGAAGTCTGTTTTACTTGGCCGGTTCACTTCGAGGTTTAAAAAGGGAAGTTCTTGCCTGGTCCAGCAGGTTTGAACGAAAAAGGGGAAATTTTGCTAGCAGTGAAGTAAAGCGTCTTCTTGCGGCTCCGCGGGTAGGTACCAAAAGACAATGATTTTAGTTTTTGCGCCCCCTTTATTAACTCTGTGATGTCATCACTGGCCACAGACCAATGAGAATGGGTTGAGGGCAGTGCAACGGATGCTTGGAGATGCAGTTCGTTCAGTAAAAGGATGCTGGGAGATGCAGTTCATTCAGTAAAAGGTGATATCCTCAACACCAACCCATACTGACAAGGTCCACCGCTGTTCCTTGTTTGTGGTTATTGATTCTCAGTGTGGTTCACTGTAACCCAAAGCCTTAGACGTGGCTTTGTAACCCTTTCAAGACTAATTTGTGTCAATCACTTTCTTACGATTAGGGCACGGTGTGTTGCTTATGAGATCTTGTAGCCTTCGGTGGTGACGGGGTAAGCCGTATTGCGTCATTTCCTGTTGTCACTGCTGTGGTCCATGGAGCTGTTTTGGTGTTCAAACGCTCTTGAATTGATCTTATTTTCTCTGTGCTGAGGCTTTTCTAAGTTATTTTAACACACAATCACACTAAAACACACATTTTGTGGTGGTGTACTTTACGTTTTGGGAACTCCTCGTGGTTCACACAGTTTTTCTTTGGGTGGAAGGTCTCGCTAGCTCAGTTAGCTTAGCTTCATTGCGGCTATGGCTACTCTTCTTTCTCCTGTCTCTAACTCTTCTCTCTTGCTCTCTCTGTCAGATGTTTAGTTACTTCCCTGCCTCCTTTAGTGATAATGGTAACTGTAATAAATGTAATATTTTTGTAGCTTTGGAGGCGAGGGTATCAGAATTAGAAGCACGGCTCCGCGCTGTTGAAAAACCAGCAGATAGCCGAAGCCCATTAGCCAGCGCGGAGCCAACAAGGATAGAACCCCCTAGCTGTCCTCCGGTAGAGCCCGCGCAGCCGGGACCTCTAGGCGGCAGGGTGACTGTACGTAGGAAGCATAGTTCTAGGACCCAGCCCCCGGGCCACCACCAACCGGTCCGCGTTTCTAACAGATTTTCCCCGCTCAGCGACACACCCGCTGAGAAGCCGGCCCTGGTAATTGGAAGCTCCATAGTCAGAAACGTGGCATTAGAGACACCATTGACCATAGTCAAATGCTTGCCAGGGGCCAGAACGGGCGACATCAAATCCAACCTGAAACTGCTGGCTAAAGATAAGCGTAAATACAGTAAGATTGTTATTCACGCTGGCGGTAATGACACCCGGTTACGCCAATCGGAGGTCCCTAAAATTAGTGTTGCTTCGGTGTGTAAGTTTGCCAAAACAATGTCAGACTCGGTAATCTTTTCTGGTCCCCTGCCTGATCGGGCCAGTGACGACATGTTTAGCCGCATGCTGTCATTCCATCAATGGTTGTCTAGGTGGTGTCCTGCAAACGATGTGGGGTACATTGATAACTGGAGAACTTTTTGGGGAAAACCTGGTCTGATCCGGAGAGACGGCATCCATCCCACTTTGGATAGAGCAGCTCTTCTTTCTAGGAATATGGCCGAATTTATTAATCCTCCAAAACACTGACAACTCAGGGTCCAGACCAGGAAGCAGAGTCGTAGTTTAACCCACCTCTCTGCTGCTTCTGTACTGTTACCTACCCATTACCCTATAGAAACAGTGTCTTGCCCACGGCCAAAATTAAATGGATTAAAAGTTAAGCCAACAAAAGCAAATTATGGAAATCTCATAAAAATAAATACAACTTTGACTGAAAATAAATCTATTAAATGTGGTTTATTAAACATAAGATCTCTCTCCTCAAAGACTTTGTTAGTAAATGACTTGATTTGTGATAATCACATTGATTTCCTTTGTCTCACAGAAACCTGGTTGCAGCAGGAGGATTATGTCAGTATAAATGAGTCAACTCCTTCCAGTCATTTAAATTATCACATTCCTAGAAATACTGGGCGAGGAGGAGGAGTTGCAACCATTTTTCGTTCTGATTTACTAATTAGTCCCAGACCAATTGATAGCTACAGTTCTTTTGAACATTTAACCCTTAATTTTCCTCATCCAAGTTGCAAAACATTAAGACCATTTTTGTTTGTGGTTTTGTATCGTCCACCAGGCCCTTACTCTCAATTCTTGGATCAGATCTCACATTTTTTATCTGATATAGTATTAAATACTGATAGGGTTATTATAGTGGGGGACTTCAATATTCATGTGGATACTGAAAGTGATAGCCTAAATGCAGCCTTTAATGCTATTTTAGACTCAATTGGCTTTACTCAAAAAGTACAGGGATCGACCCACTCAGGTAAACACACTTTGGACCTTGTACTGACATACGGTATTGAGTGTGAGGAAATAACAGTCCACCCACATAACCCGGTCCTGTCTGACCACTTCTTGATAACTTTTGAATTTACTTTACCTGACCATCTTAAATCTGAAAGAAAATTTCATTATAGTAGAACTTTATCAGACAATGCTGTAACAATTTTTAAAGAATCTGTACCATTCTTACTTTCCTCAGTGTCTCAGAGTAACACAGTGGATGGCAGCAATTCTATCTCTAACCCTTCAGAAATTGATGGTCTGGTTCACAGCGTTACGTCCTCATTGCGTTTGGCATTAGATAGTGTAGCCCCATTAAAAAAGAAAGTGGCTAGCCATAGGAGGCTGACTCCTTGGTTTAACGCAGAGTTGCGTACTTTAAAGCAGAATACTAGGAAGTTGGAGAGAAAATGGCGCTTTACACATCTAGAGGATTCCTATTTAACCTGGAATAACAGTCTACTGCTGTATAAAAAGACCCTTCGACAAGCTAGAACAGCATATTTTTCATCATTAATAGAGGCGAATAAAAACAATCCTAGGTTTCTTTTTAGTACAGTTGCCAAACTTACACAGAGTCATAGCTCTGTTGAGCAAACTATTCCCCCGGCTCTTAGCAGTGATGATTTTATGAGATTCTTCATAAATAAAATAAATTTTATTACAAATAAAATCATTGGCATCCTCCCAAACATGATTACTTCTTCCTCAGTAAATGAGTCAGTATCGGAAAGAACTGTAGAACCTCAGTATTGCTTAGGCTGTTTTGATTCAGTCGAGCTTTCAGAATTATCAAAAATATTAGCCTCATCTAAATCTTCAACTTGTATTTTGGACCCAATCTCAACCAAATTATTTAAAGAAGTGTTCCATTTGGTTCCTGGCCCCATTTTGGATATGATGAATCTATCCTTAGTAAACGGATACGTACCACAGGAATTTAAAATAGCTGTAATTAAACCTTTACTCAAGAAACCTTCCCTTGATCAAGATGACTTAGTGAATTACAGACCTATATCTAACCTTCCTTTCTTATCCAAAGTCCTTGAGAAAATAGTTGCTAATCAAGTCTGTGAACATCTAAACAGTAACGAGCTGTTTGAAGAGTTTCAGTCAGGTTTTAGAGCTCATCATAGCACTGAAACAGCACTGGTGAAGGTTACTAATGATATTCTCATGGCCTCAGATAATGGACTGGTGTCTGTTCTGGTTTTGTTAGATCTCAGTGCTGCTTTTGAACCAGTCGATCATAATATTCTCTTAGAAAGGCTTGAACATGTTGCAGGGATCAAAGGAACAGCACTAGGCTGGTTTAAATCATATTTGTCTGATAGATTCCAGTTTGTTCATCTAATTGATAAATCTTCTTCACTCTCAAGGGTTACTTGTGGAGTTCCACAGGGTTCTGTGCTTGGACCAATTCTGTTCACCATTTATATGCTCCCAATTGGTAGAATCATTAGAAAGTATGGGATAAATTTCCACAGCTATGCAGATGATACACAACTATATGTATCCATGAATCCTGATGAACCCAGTCAGTTAGGTAGATTACAGGCATGTCTGGAAGACATAAAAACATGGATGACCCTAAACTTTTTGCTTTTAAATTCTGACAAAACAGAAGTTGCTGTCTTTGGACCAGAAGTTCTTAAACAGAAACTGATTAGTCAATCACTTCATCTGGATGGCATTAAATTGGCCCCCAGTAATAACGTAAAGAACCTCTGAGTTTTTTTTGACCGAGACTTGACATTTAAATCCCATATTAAACAGGATTCTAGGATTTCTTTCTTTCACCTCCGGAATATTGCTAAAATTAGAAACATCCTGTCCAGGAGTGATGCTTAGAAACTAGTCCATGCATTTGTTACCTCAAGGCTGGACTACTGTAATTCTTTACCATCAGGTAGTCCACAAAATGCCATTAAAAGCTTTCAGTTGATCCAGAATGCAGCAGCAAGAGTTCTGATGAATATTAAAAAGAGAGATCACATTTCTCCTGTTTTAGCTTCCCTTCATTGGCTCCCTGTTAAATCCAGAATAGAATTTAAGATCCTTCTTCTTACATACAAAGCCCTTAATAATCAAGCTCCATCATACATCACAGATTTAATTGTTCCATATGTTACTAACAGAGCACTTCGCTCTCAGACTGCAGGTTTACTTGTAGTTCCTAGGATGTCTAAAAGTAGAATGGGAGGCAGATCTTTTAGTTATCAGGCTCCTCTCCTGTGGAACCAGCTCCCAGCTTTAGTCCGTGAGGCAGACACTCTGTTTACTTTTAAGGCCAGGCTTAAAACTTTCCTTTTTGATAAATCTTATAGTTAGAGTGGCTTAGGTCATCCTGAGCTATCTCTGTAGTTATGCTGCTATAGGCTTAGACTGCTGGAGGACAGACTTACCAATTTTCTTCACTCTGCTACTTCCTTTTCTCCTACGACTCTCCAGTTGTATTACAGTACATTCTGTTATTTCGACTGTTAACTTTGTTTTCTCTCAGTGTTTTTCTCCCCATCGAAGATACACCTGGTCTGGTATCCTGCTTGGCTGCAATGCCCTGTTGGACGGGGGTCATCGACTGGGATGATCCTCTCAGTAACTGAACATCCACTGTGTCCTGTTATCAACTTTTTACTTTCTGTAACATAGAAAGTTCTCTTATATCGGATCTTCTGTTCCTTCTGTGTTCTGCTCTGTCTTCTCAAACCCCCAGACGGTCGTGGCAGATGGCCGCTCCTACTGAGCCTGGTTCTGTTGGAGGTTTCTTCCTGTTAAAGGGGAGTTTTTCCTCTCCACTGTCGCTACATGCTTGCTCAGTATGAGGGATTGCTGAAGGATTGCTGTGGTTGGAAATCTGCCCAACCTCACGCCAATGACTGACGCAATCTGCTGGGATTCCCTAAATAGGAAACTTTTTAACTGATTAGAATGTTTGTATAATTGTATTGAAATGACTTCTTGTTAAGTGCCTTGAGATGACATCTGTTGTGAATTGGCGCTATATAAATAAACTGAATTGAATTGAATTGAAATTCTTCATGTTTTATATATATATATATATATATATATATATATATATATATATATATAAATAGGTAGTTATGTGATTTCTTGCCTCTACACATCTGGGTGTTGCTGGTGAAATAGAACCAAAAAAGGTGAACGATGAAGAGTTGGGTATCCTTCTTTTGCACAGACACATATCGGTTCTACCCATCTAGAGCTGGGTTGGCCCTGTCACATTTAGGTGAAACAAAGAAATGGAACACAGAAAAAATCTGCAAGGGGCAAATACATTTAATCAGGACTGTAGCATAAATAAATTGTTAAAAAAAATTTAAATCAGGGAACACAGTAAACTTGAATAAGGCAAACACATTTCCCCATATTTAGTAAGTGAAGGAAACGTAAGGCAGTGTAAAAAGTAATAAACGAAGAAAATGTAAACTTTTAAACCAGATTGTATTTGTAACAATAGTGATAAAATTAAGAAGAGGATACTTATATATATTTGATTAGCAATCTCAAGTAGTTTAATAGATTGGAGGTATTTCTATTTGTACTGCAATAACAAATACATTTAAGCTGAATGTACCCTCACCTGATGGATAAAAAGAGTCATGGTGTAATGGAAAAACAGATTACATTTCTGTAGCCTTATGTTTTTTAGTTGTACATAATTTTCACTTACCTTGCCTGTATTTTTTATGAGTATAATAGTGATCACTTCCCTCCTTTTTTCACCTGTCTATTCTCCAAGAACAGGTGCTTCTGTCCCCTCATGTCTCTTCATCGTCTTGTTGTACTCCATGTTTGTTCCACTTTTTGCAGGATACTGTGTTGGTAGTCCATCTTGCTTTATTAAACCACTTTAAAACTATCAAAGTCTCTTCTGGAGGCTATCTCCCAGCTCTGATGTTTATTAAGTCCACTCTATGAGCCAATCTAGATTTGAACATGTTGCTGGATTCAATCCAATCTAATTTAACTCAATGCTACATGGGTTAATGTGTAACTGAGAGAAGATGTTATTGTTTTTATTGTTTCTATTACGATTTTTGGTTCCTAGGAAGTGTTTTTAGTCTGCTCGCCGAGAATCCTGGCATTTCCCCGAGGCCCTGTTCTCAGCTCTCTGGTTGGCTGACTGTGTTGTCAATCTTGTTTGACAAGTTTTGGCGTTATTCTATTGGCTTCTAAGAATCCAACGAGGTATCGCTCATCCAAATTGACCAATCCGCTGCGATGGTAGGTCTTTGCGTAAAATAAAACTACCAGCCGGCAAGACAGGCGCAGGACACACGAGGGCGCAAAGCATACAATACAAAAATATACATATATACATTATTGCATTATGATCAGATTTGTTTTTACCAAAATGCCCAAAAGTGTTTATCTTAGGACTACTGAACACTATGTGACATTAAAATGAAAAAAAAACCTTTTACATGACGAAAATAGAAATGGCCCTATTTGTGCCAAACTGTGCCAAACTGGACACCTCGCCTGACTTGCCTGTACTAAAACCTCTCTAGTTTTGTCCTGCTTCACATAATCAGTATCACATTTTGCAGAGATAATGTCCACATTTTCTATTTACATTTTATTGAGTAACCACTGCCATTCAACCAATATCCATAGAGATTTTCAATATAAAACATGCTTGGTTTTTTTAGGCGGATCAAAAAAAAAACATTTCTGCTGTGTTCTATCTTCAGTTTCTCCTAACCAGTATATGCATAATGATACAAAGGGTGTATAAGGAATAACAGTGTTTATTTCAATTTGGTTTGAAATTGAATTGAATCAATCAATTCTACTCAATGTTACCTTTACAATGACAATGACTAAATCGTTCAAATACTCCTTTTGGTTGCTGAAATATACTAATTTTTCATGGGTAAGCATTTTTCGAGAAACAGGCTTAAAAATAGGCCTAGGCTATAAAGGGTTATGCTAACACACGACCAGGGGTCACATTTATAAAGCTTGCTTACGCACAAAATGGGGTGTGAAAACTACGTGAGCAACTTTCTACGCAAAGTTTATGATTTATAGAAAAAAACGTGGAGGAAAAATGTGTGCACCCCGTCCCCCGCTCTTCTTTATGTCAGGAACTCTGCGGCATCAACGCTGTGTCACTTGCAGCTCTTCCGTTTGTTTGTGACCCCAAATGAATATTTTGCAAGGTGCACCTTTTCTTTCAAGCTTTAAATATCTAGTTTTAATTGTTTTAATAATTTGCTTGTTTTAATAATTTTGTTTTAATAAATTCCAGTCTTATTGTTGCTAAAAGAAGTAATCATATAGGCCTAACTGAAACTTTATTGTTATGTTTTTTGTTGCTTGTGCTGCTTTTATTATTAAATTTTTTAATCTTTTTACTCTCTTCTTGTTACACATTTTCTTTATGCAACTGTATTTTTGTCTTTTAATGTGAAGGACTTCGGCTGCCTTTGGCTGAGTAAAGCGCTGATTGAGTGATTGATTGAAATAAAACAGTTTATTGTGTCTCTACAAGCCTGCAGCTGTCTCTGTGGAATTACTTTCTCCACCTTTCGGTTGCCATGGTTACCCATGTAACGCCCCATATTAGCCGGCGTAGGTCGATGCAGAATATTCACTAGACACTTTGCATGGACCGTTTATGGGAGAAAGTGGGTGTGTAGGAGGCGGGATATGATCCAAAAACACCTGCGCACATTTCTAGGGAGAGTGGGATTTATAAAGCGGAAAGTGCGTGCAGCTGTGCGTACTCCAAGTTTGATAGATCGGAAACTTACTAGGCGTAAGTAAAAAAACGTTGCTGAGTTTAAGTACGGTTTTAGTAATGATTCTACGCAAAGTTTTACTAATGAGACCCCTGGCCCGTCTAAAGTTTTCCAGAGACCATCTGGATGATCCAGAGGAGGATTGGGAGAATGTCATATGGTCAGATGAGACCAAAATAGAACTCTTTGGTATAAAGGCCACTCACCATGTTTGGAGGGGTTAAGAATGCTGAGTTGCATCCTAAGAACACCATACTCACTGTGAAGCATGGGGGTGGAAACATTATGCTTTTGGGCTGCTTTTCTGCAAAGGGGACATGACGACTGATCTGTATTAAGGAAATGATTCATTGGGCCATGTACCATGAGATTTAGGACAAAAACCTCCTTCCGTGAGTGAGAGCATTGAAGATGAAATGTGGCTAAAATGAAAGAGTCGCTACGTAAAAAGCATTTCAAGGTTCTAGAGTGGCCTAGCCAGTCTGTAGACCTCAATCCAATAGATAATCTGTTGAAGGTCTGTGTTGCCCAGCAACAGCCACAAAACATCACAGCTCTAGAGAAGATCTGCATGGAAGAATGGGCCAAAATACCAGCTACAGTGTGTCCAAACCTGGTGAAGTCCTGCAGGAAACGTTTGACCTCTATCATTGCAAATTAAGGTCACATTACAAAGAGGTGAACTTATGTTATTGATGATTTCTGCACCATTATACAAATGAATCCTTTAACAATCATACAATGGGATTTCCTGGATTTTTTAAATTCAGTCTCTCATAGTTGAAGTGTACCTATGATGAAAATTGCTTGTCCTATAACCAGAGGGTTGCCGGTTCTAACCCGCCACTCTGTCAGTCTCTGTTGTGTCTGTGTCCTTGGGCAAGACACTTCACCCGTCTTGCCTCCTGGTGGTGGTAAGAGCGCCCAGTGGCAACAGTGTGGTTATAATGTAGCTTACCATCACCAGTGAATGAATGTGAGCGTAAATGACTGAATGTAATGTGAAGTGCTTTGGGGTCCTCAGGACTAGATCCTACATTGGGAGAACCCACTGCTACCTCAGCCTCGAATAATTTCCCAGTAGGCAGCATCAGACCCACCCTAGTAATGGCAGGCCCTAAGTAGTCAGACTCCTGCAGTAGGACCGCTGTGACACACCACCCTCAGTAATATGAGATTACCAAGAACCTAAAGGACTTTACAAGTTTTAAAAAATAATAATGCAAATTTATTTTTTTGTATTACTGGGTCCATTCACTCAGTGACAGCCCAATGTCACTCCCAGCTAATTTGTTGTTCTTAATTTCAGCTCCTTAATCAGACAAGTTCAGCTGTGCAGATGGAGGTATGTTAATGAACAGAATGAGATATATATAGGCAATGAAATAAATATGATGTTCACTCTTAGTGCATTTTCCTCCTCCTTTGGAAAGCAAAAACAGAGACATTGAAGATGAGAAGTATGTAAATGAGGTATCCTGGCTCAACTTTGAGACAGAATCTAAAAACTAAAAAACCAAGAAAATTGTAGGATTTTTAAATAATTTTAGTTTATTGCACAAAATGACTATTTGATAAAACAGAAAAGTAGAACTTAATGGTTGGTACAGAAACCTTTATTTCCAATTACTGAGGTCAGACGTTTCTTGTAGTTCTTGACCCGTTTAGGACTGCAGCAGGGATTTTGGTCCACTCCTCCATCCAGGTCTCAGGTCTTTAAGGTTTCAGGGTTGTTGCAGGACAAGACCAAGTTTTAGTTTTGAAATGGTTCTAATGAAGCCACTCCTTAGTTGCCCTGGCCTTGTTTTGGTGTCTATTGTCATGCTGGAAGACCCAGCCATGAATGATCTTCGCTGAGGGTTGTTACCCAAAATCTCGTGCTACATAACTGCATCCATGCTCTCCTCATACGGTGCAGTCATCCTGTCCCCTTAGTAGAAAAGCACCCCCAAAGCATGATGTTCCACCCCTATGCTTCACAGTTGGGACGATGTTCTTGGGACTGTACTTAACTTTCTTCTTGCTCCAAACACGGCAAGTGTAATTTATACCAAAAAGTTCTATTTTGCTCCCACCTGACCTCATGACCATCTCCCATGCCTCCTCTGGATCATTCAGATGGCCAATGGCAGACTTCAGATGGCCCTGGACATCTGCTTGCTTGAGCAGGGGGACCTTGTGCACACTGCAGGATTTTAATCCATGATGGCGTAGTGTCTTACTATGGTAAGGTCCTCCTGTGTAGCTCTGGACTGATGCCTCAAACTTCTCATGATTATTGATGCTTAATGAGACGAGATCTTGCATGGAGCTCCAGTATGAGCAGGGCTGACCGTCATCTTGAGTTTCTTCAGTTTTCTAAGAATTGCACCAACAGTTGTTGCCTCCTCACAAAGCTGTCTGATTAACTGAGTTTGTGGACAGGTGTCTTTTACGCCAGTAATTAGTTCCAACAGGTGCAATTAGTACAAGAAAATGACTGGAGGACAGCAGGGCGTCTTAAAGACACACTAACAGGTCTGTGAGAGCCAGAAGTTGCTGATTGGTAGGTGACGATTTTATTTTCATGTAATAAAATGTAAATTAATTATTTAGAGATTCTCCTACAATAAAAATTACAGACCTTTTTTTGTAAGTGGAAAGAAGTAAAAAAAAATTGGAGGTGTATCAAATAAATATTTTTTCCCCACTGTAGATGTAGGTTAGCAACAGTTTCTGACCGGAATCTGGCCCCAGATCTAAATCATTAAAAACCTTTGTGTTGATACGGTTTAAAGTTAATAACCATGTTTTTATACCAGAGAACCTGTGGACCGTGTCATGTTTATGACATGCTTTGTGTGAATATGTGCATGGTCGATCCAGTATGTTCTTATTAGAAGTGGATGAACTTAATGGTAAAAACCTTAATAACACTGAACTGGGGCTAGTGCTGGCAGTGGACGCATCAATCAGATCTGTGATGTTTTCTTTGCTGTGTAGTCAAAATTTGAGCAAATTTAGTAATACATTTGGGGGGTAAAATGCAAAAAAACTCATAAAAATGCCTCAGTCCCAAGAATGAGGCAAAACCAAGGCTTTGAGGAAAGCAAGACCTTACTAATGTGTGAACATTTTCAAGACCATTCCTATAATCGTAATGAAGCTGTTGTTGTTGCAAACCTTTGAAGAAATTTTGACTTTCACAAGTCAAAAGGCCAAAACTCTGAAAACATGCCTTGAGACCGAGGTCAGCCAAAAGTACCCCTCTCTGTTTCACCTCTCAGCTTGGGCTCACAGGTTGGGAATTCTAATCATTAAAATTTTATTAATTTAGTTATTACTAGCAGTCCGTATACAATCCTAGTATCTGCCTTTAGTAGATGACATGGAAAACTCAAATTATGGTGTTCCAAATGATCCACTGATAACCCTCGAGGCCTGTTGAACATATCAGCTGTGATTCGAGGAAACTGGGGATTCCAAACACATTCATCTATTCTTGTTTTATTTTGGCAGTCTGCTTCCTGTTATGCACAGCTGTTTTATCTGTCACTCCTCTTTCTGAGTTGCTTTGTCACCTTTCGGTTTGGTATTTTGAAGCAGTCTTGTTTTGAGTTTTGTTCCGCTTGGTAACTAAATCGTTTTCAGGTTCCTGTGCTTCTCTGCTGGTTCTGTTCAGTTATCTCCTTCAATTAATTCAGTTTTTAAATTTAGTTTATATATATGGTGCCAATTCACAACAGATGTCATCTCAAGGCACTTAACAAGAAAAGTCATTTCAATGCAATCATACAAACAATCCAATCAGTTTAAAAGTTTTCTATCTAAGGAATCCCAGCAGATTGCATCGAGTCATTGACTTAAGGTTGCATCCCGTTGATGCAGACTTCCAACCACAACAATCCCTCATACTGATCAAGCATGTAGCGACGGTGGAGAGGAAAAACTCCCCTTTAACAGGAAGAAACCTCCAACAGAACCAGGCTCAGTAGGAGCGGCCATCTGCCACGACCGTCTGGGGGTTTGAGAAGACAGAGCAGAAACACAGAACAAAAGATCTGATACAAGAGTACTTTCTATATTAAAGAAAGTGAAAAGTTGATAAGAGGAGACGGGGGATGTTCAGTTACTGGGAGGATCATCCCAGTCGATGCCCCCCGTCCAACAGGGCATAGTAGCTAAGCAGGATACCAGACTAGGTATATCTTCTATGGAGAGAAAAACACTGAGAAAAAAAACCCTGTCAAAACAGTTAATCGTCAAAATAACAGCAAATATCGAAACTGGAGAGTAGTAGAAAAGAAAGTAGCAAAGTGAAGAAAAGTTAGATCAATTAGATCTCCTCACCTACACTATATAAACACCCCACCTCTTCTCTGCTAGATTCTCTGCCTTCTCCATGAGCCAGAGTCTGGGTTTTTCCCCTTCTTATATGCTTCCAGTTTTTCCCACTCATCTTTAGGACTAGCATTTCTTTTTTTTTGCTTCGGATGACGTTGAGTGATTTTTGGTCTTATTTTCATAAACCTCGGTTTTCTTCAGAAGTAGAATCGTGTAGCGTGTCCCCAGCTTTAGGCAATCAAAAGATGAATCTGATTAAATTTGCCATAACAACCAGTGCTACTCTAAGAATGGAGCTCCGCCACAGATCCCATTTGTGGTAGATCACGTGTCTAATGTTGCATGGCTGTGATGAATTGGGTCTGGACTGCAGGTTGTTCTGACTATATTTTGGTATCTCTAAAGTTTTCTATGCCTCGTCAGCCGACAATACAGTCGATAACCAAAGACCATCATTTGAAGCAGCAGCCAGTAATGAAAGTCTCTGCAAATAAGCTTCCAGGTTTGAAAGTCTCATACACCCAGCGAGCTGAACCCACTAACAGTATGTTACGGATCATAGTTATGACCCACACTCTCCTTAATATTCTCAAGGAAACAATCTGGAACAGCGAGATGATATCTTCATTTTCCAACAGACACACCCCCACACATTAAACACTGCATATATCATGCCACCCCTTCCTTTTATGATCATTGCTACCATTAGTAAGTACTCATGTATGGCAGCTGCACCGTAGTAAGAGACTGATGAGGAGGAAAAAGGTTCTGGCTTCTGCTGGAGTTGATAAATTCCGCTGATATACAGAAAAGAAAAACTATCACACATAAACCTCAAGAACTTCACACATTCTTTGAAATATAACTCAAGCTCAGTTAGACTGGAGGGAGACTGTCTGTGAACATCAGTTTTCAAGTACTGCGACAGATTGTCAATGTAGTTTAACCCTCATGTTGTGTTCATTTTGGGTTAAACATTTGTGTGTTCCCAATCAAAAATGACCATTCGACAAAGGAAAAACTCTATCACATTATCACCACTTGTTATGTCAGATGTTTAAATAAACTTAGGTTGTAGTGAATAATACAAGTTTTGAACTTCTATATGTTGATTCTCTGGTGGAAACGAAGACTAGGATGAGTTCCCGTTCTTTGACTTGAATGTGACAGCAACCTCAGCATGGCCGTCCTCTTCATCACTTCATCTTCAGTTTCTCACAC